>CM032454.1:0-24992 GCA_019049505.1 Pachyrhynchus sulphureomaculatus
CCTGCTGTCGATCCTGGTTATAGCATAATTATAGAACCACGAAACCAAATTTATCTACCAGTGAACAAGCAAACTATTGACAACATTACCATAAACTTATTAGATCAGAACTCATTACCAGTCAATTTTAGAGGAGAAGAAATCATAATTAGATTGGAGCTTAAAAAACATGGTGCTGGTTTTTGAGTATTATCAGCGTGGAAGACCATTAGAATCATATTTATCTGTAAACAATCATAATCCTAAACCAGTCTGCAACCATTCATTGCTACTGACACAACGAAACACTCGTTTACTACATTCACTTGGTAAAAAGTATGGCTTCCGTATCAGCAGAGAAACTTCAAATCTTCCGCCCAATTAATATTGATGAATCAATTACACGAGAAGAATGGCATACCTATCATCCATTTACCAAGTCATTTAATTATAATGATGAAATAGGAATAGTTGTTAACCAACAAGATGTATTTATGGACATTAGTGAAGCCGAACTTTATATAGAAGCCAAATTTAAAGAAGAAGAAACTGCAGGTAAAACAGGATCCTGCAAACTAACCAATAATGTTGGTACTTTTCTATTCGATTCCATTACGTATGACCTAAATGGAAAGGAACTTGACAAAGTTCGGGATCCAGGTTTAACTAGCACAGTCAAGAATCTAATGTGTCTTAATGACTTGGAAAGTAATTTTTTTTGCACTGGTGGGTGGCACTTGAAGGGTGATCTACAATCTCTGCACGATGGAAACTTTAATTTACTTATACCATTGCTCTATTTATTTGGTATATTTTCCGATTTTCATAATGTTATTATGGGACGTCAGAAGGTTAAGTTAGTACGTGCTAGAAATGATGAAAACTGTTACGTTAATTTAACTAGAAATAAAACAGCAACTATATCAATTTCTGTCATCGAATTAAGAGTAAAGCATGTCTACCTTAATGACATTTACAAATTAAACTTATTGAATGAGATTGGGGCTAATAAACCAATACATATTGCATTCAGAAGTTGGGAACTTCATGAATTACCAGCACTGCGGGCTACTAAAAAAGATATTTGGACAGTGAAGTCGATGATAGAGAGAGCTCGTTACGTTATCGTATTCTTTCAGAAGAATCGTAAAGATAACCCTAATAAAGACTGTACTTATTTCGATAATTTAAATATTACCGATGTACGTCTATACTTAAACTCTGAAGTTTATCCCTATGAAGCCCTAAATTTAAATTTTGGTGCCAAACAGTATACGGAACTCTACAGAATGTATATAGATTTTCAACGATCCTACCAATCCAAGGCCCTTATTGGACTTTAATGAATTTGCAGATAGATCGCTATTTATTATCTATTGCTTACGTCAAAACGAATCTCTGGAGAGTGGTTCTACGATGTTAAATTAGAATTTCAGAGCTCTGAAAATTTTGATAATAACGCACGTGCATATTGCATTATTATCCACGATCGTGTTCTGGAACATTTACCTTTAACTGGAGCTATAAGAACCATAATATAAATTTTCATTACTCATTTAGTTATCAAGCTTAGAACTAACAAGAATCATCAAGCAAATATATTTATTGATATACAGGGCTTCCATTGTTCTACTAATGGTTTTATCCCTAAAGAATTGGCTATATGTGATGGAACACATTGTTTAACTTATGTATTTAAGCCACCATTTGCAAAGAATCTTCTGACTAATAAAGATAGAAAAGCTTTTAAATGGGCGGAACATTATCATGGAATCGATTGTAATATTGGTAATATAGAACTGAATGAAATAGATAGTATATTAAATATGGTGCTAAAATTAAATGATGATGCATCAATGATTCATGTAAAAGGAGAAGAAAAGGCTAGATTTCTCAAAAAATATATAAACGAAGATCGAATTTACATCATCCCAAACACTGGTGAACCTATTCTATCCAAATTTAAGAAGAAACGTGAATGTTATTTTCACAAGGATAATGGACCTTGGCATTGTGCCTTATCTAATGTTAAGTTACTATATAATAGTAGTATAACAAGCGGGGTTCTGGCACACCTCGATGGCCACTTTTTCCTTCAGCAGTGGTCCGTGACCTCTACTTGACCTTTTTACAAGAAGTCCTGAAAAAATGTCCTGAAATCTGCAAGAAGTGCTGAAGATCCGAAGAAGTAGTCGTCAATGACGTCACAAGTCCAGTGGTTGTTGAACAGTGCCCTTTTGGCATATTTCGTGAACCTCTTGAAGAAGTGTATACCTGTTTACCTGTTTACCTGTACCTGTTGTCACCTAATTACCTGTACCTGTGTTACCTGTATACCTGTAATTTACCTGTAATTTACCTGTAATATCTGAAGAAGTGTTCAATGATGTAATTTGTCCAGTGGATGTAGCTCAGTGCCTTTTAGTCATTGAAAGACCTTGAGGACTTAGAATAAATGTGTGCTAAATGTTGTGTATAAAATTAAATGAGTTAAAAAAAGTGATGTCTGTAGTAGGATTTGAACCTACATTTGTTGGTTTCAATACTGCAAAACTGGGGACTTAACCTACTTAGCCAAATAGGATTCGTAATAGAGAATGCAATTGTTGGGATGCCATAAAAAAGGATTGGTGAATAATATGTGAAAAGTCTGCAAAGTTGAAATTTGTACAAGAAGTAGTCGTCAATGACGTAAATTGTCCAGTGGATGTTGAATCAGTGCCTCTTTGGCAATATAAGTTGTCTAAAAGGTGTAAAATTAGAGGTAAATAGGTGTAAGATAGGTGTAAATAGATGGGAATAGGTGTAAGTGTGTATGAGAAGAAGTCTGCAAGAAGTAGTCGTCAATGACGTAAATTGTCCAGTGGATGTTGAATCAGTGCCTTTTTGGTAAAATAAAATTTGTCTAAGAGGTGTTTTAATGTTAGATGTGAATATGTGTAAGTGTATTAGTTAAGAAAGTGCAAGAAGTAGTCGTCAATGAGTTAAAATTTGTCCAGTGGCTGTTGAACAGTGCCTTTTTGGCAAAATAAGTTGTTGAAAATGTCTTTCTAGAGGTAGAATCGGTGTAAATAGGTGTAATATGAGATTCTGCAAGAAGTGATCGTCAATGACGTAACAAGTCCAGTAGATGTGGAAACAGGGTATCTTAACTTCATTAAAAACTTTGTAAACTTTCATTTGAGGAGAAGTTGCATTAGTTTAGATGCTCATTGGTGTGGTCTTATCAGAGTAGGCGTAACTAGATAAGAAAGGTTGTATTTGGTTGGTTGAATGTGTAAAATTAGATAAGAATCTGTGTATTTGGATAGGTGAGCTGTGAAAATGGGTGTTGTCTATTGGAAAAGGCATGTATTTGATAGGTTGTTGTGTAAAATTTGCTAATAAGAGTATAAATTTGATTGGTTGAAGGGTAAAAAATGTGTGTTATCTATTCGAAATTGCATGTGTCTGATAGGTTGAATTGTAAAGGCAAAGAAGTAAATGTATTAAAAATAGCAATGATACAATGTAAAATCTTGTAATTTGAGCGAAAACAGTAAATAACTGGCGCCGTAAAGTCGGTAAAAATGTCGAAGATAAGGCAAAATGTAAACAAAAAGTATGACTTATGCTAATTTCCTTGAATTGAAACCAAGTAAACACTTTTGCGAATTATTCTAAAAATAGAAATGACGTGATAGCTAGAATGTTCTAAATGGTCTGATAGGTCACAAAATAGATAAGAAAGGTCAAAAATAGTTGATAAGGATATGTTTTGAATGCATACAAGTGTATTAAAATTGATGAAATTTGTTAGCAAGTAAAATAAGTATGAAATGAGCTTAAAAATAGTTTTGATAGGTCAAATAATGGATAAGAAAGTTTAGAAATTGCTGATAATGAGTTGAGTAAAATGCATAAAAGTGTTGTAAAATTGTTGATATTTACTAAAGGTGGTAAAATAAGTATGAAATGAGCTTATTGTGAGCTCGTTGAAATGTTGTGAACTCGTTGGATTTTGCTATAATATGTTATATGAGATGAAAGCAAGTTAAATAAGTAATATTTGTCAAGAATCGTAAAATAAGTACGAAATGAGCTTAAATGAATCTCAAATGAGTTTTTGGTTTGTAATGATAATAGTAAAATATTAAATGAGCCTAGCTTTTTACCGTATGTGTGGGAACGTTGTAAAAGGTTTTGTTGAGCCTAACAAAAGTATAATTTGGTCTCGTTGTATTGTAAATCTTAGTAAAATATTTGTTAAAAATGAGCTGAGCCTAGCCTCGCCTTTGACTCGTTGTGTGGGAACGAGAGGAGAATAAAACATACAAGTATGAGAACACAGATTTTTATTCAATGAATAAAACTGTTTGAAATGCATTTGAAGCCTCGTCTGATTAAAAATCTTTACAAAACTACTATATATAAATTAAAAAGGAGAAAATTATTCTACTTACTAAAAATACTTAAAAGTACAAAATATCTATAAAACAATAAAACTAACTAAAATGTTAAGATGTAAAAAAATCTTTACAAACTACTATATATATATAAATTAAAAAGGAGAAAATTATTCTACTTATTAAAAATACTTAAAAGTACAAAAACAATAAAACTAACTAAAATGTTAAGATGTAAATGTAGAGCCTGGTACGAAATGATACCAACAAAAACCAGTTGTTATAAAATTAAATGAAAGTTCAACAAATTTGATAAGAAAGATCAAATTTTTGTCGATAAGAGGATGTAAAATGTATTGGATAAAGTACAAATTGCAATGTTATGCTTTACTAATAACTAGAAATATTAAATATGTATAAATGAGAGAGTTCAAACGTCAACAAAAACCGATAAGAAATGTTAAAATTAGTTGATAAAAAGTAGATTCGAAAGCATTAAAATAATTGAAAGACCAATAAATTTGTCATAAATTTAAATGTGTAAAATTTTTTGTTTCCAAGTTACTACTATCACTAATTAGTTGATATTTGTATAAATCAAAATTTGTTTCCAAAAGAACAAAGATTTGATTAATAATAAAGAAATAGTCTGTAAATATAATATCAATATTATTTGTCTACTTAAAAGCTAAAAGGAAGAAAACATTATTTTTGATTTGTCTTGTAATAATAGTAAAATTTTCAATGAGCCTAACTTTTTACCGTATAAAAGTAAAAGTTGTTGTTTGTTTTTCACAAAGAGTTAGTTTTGTTGAGCGCTTAGTTTGGTGGATTGTAATAAAAGTAAAATAGAGCCTAGAACTAACTAAAATCTTAAGATGTAAATAATATGTTGCCTGGTACGAAATGATCCCAACAAAAACCAGTTGTTAAAATGAGAGTTCAACAAATTTGATAAGAAAGATCAAATATTTGTCGATAAGAGGATGTAAAATGGCAATGTATAATATGCATTAACTATATATTTGAGTAGAAATATTAAATATGTATAAATGAGAGAGAGTTCGGTAAAAACAGATAAGAAAGGTTAAAATTAGTTGATAAGAAGTAGATTTGAATACATTGAAGAGTAGTAAACTTTAGTATATTTGGTATTTGGCAAAAATAGTAAAAATAAGTATGAAATGAGTTTAAATTAGTCTAGTTGGGCCTCGTTGAAATGAGTTTGAACTCGTTGGATTTTACTATTATGAGATGAAAGCAAGTTAAATAATTAATATTTGTCAAGAATCGTAAAATAAGTATGAAATGAGCCTAAATTAGTCTCAAACGAGTTTGGAGGAAATAGTTTGTTGAATTGCATCTTAGTAAAATATATATGTAGAGAGGAGAATAAAACACAAGTATGAGCAGAGATTTAAGACAATATATAATAAACTCATACAAATTTACAATATTTACTTGTAACTTGTTGGTTTCTATAAGAGATGATGAGAGAGAATAAAATACAAGAATGAGCAGAGATTTAAGAAAATATATTAATAATTCTATTGTTTAAAATAATTCATTCAAGTCATCTGTTTCCTTGTCTTTCGTTGGCTTCTCGTTCGAGTCCTTTTCTTTCTTTACTGGAAAAATAAGAAGAAGGTAAATGTTTTGAAGCATCTTTTGTTTTTAAACAGATCCTTAATTTCACATGCCAAACATCGTTCATTATACAGATCTGTTTCTCCTTTACATTTGGGACATTTTATTCGTACAACAACTGGCATTTTTAATGGTTATCTCGGACACCTGTTATTGAACTAAGTTTAGTTAGATAAATCTCAATCTTATATAGAAAAATATATTCCTGCTAATACTATTACTACTATTATCAAAACCTAAACATTTTACAAGTACTTTATTTCCTTGTCGTTTTTGTTTTATCCTATAAGAAGAAGAAGAATTGTTGTTGCTATTATTGTTGCTATTATTGTTGCTATTGTTGTTGTCAGAAGATATATGTCTTATATGCTTAAAAAAAGGAGAAAATTTGAATAACCATGAATTGTTTATAATAATTACTGACTAAAATACTTAAAAGTACAAAATATCTATAAAACAATAAAACTAACTAAAATCTTAAGATGTAAATAATATGTTGCCTGGTACGAAATGATACCAACAAAAACCAGTTGTTATAAAATTAAATGAAAGTTCAACAAATTTGATAAGAAAGATCAAATTTTTGTCGATAAGAGGATGTAAAATGTATTGGATAAAGTACAAATTGCAATGTTATGCTTTACTAATAACTATTTGGCTAAAAATTATGAATTGCTTAATAGTATGTATAAATGAGAGAGAGTTCAACAAAAACAGATAAGAAATGTTAAAATTAGTTGATAAAAAGTAGATTCGAAAGCATTAAAATAATTGAAAGACCAATAAATTTGTCATAAATTTAAATGTGTAAAATTTTTTGTTTCCAAGTTACTACTATCACTAATTAGTTGATATTTGTATAAATCAAAATTTATTTCCAAAAGAACAAAGATTTGACAAAAAAGACAGTAAAAAGTCCTTATTGCATAAAAAGTGGTGAAAATAGGTGTTAAAAGGTTCTCATATAGTAGATATTAAGGTAAATTTGAGCTTGATAGTAGAGGTTTTACCAATATGAGCTAGAGTTAATAAATAAATTTAATAAAAGCATAATTTAACACAATCCTACAAACAGTTACATAAAATGTGAATAAAATAATGTCTAAGAGTATTGATTGGTTGAGGTAAATAAAGTATGTGCAAAATAATTTTTTAGTCGTTTGTTTTATCCTACAAGCACAAAACATTTCCAAAATGTTAATAAAATGAATGCAATATTTGTTCAAAACTAGATCAGACAAGGTTAATTTGCAAATAAATAACTAATATTTTGCTTGGTACGAATTGATACAAAATTAACTGAGAGTTCAACAAATTTGATAAGAAAGATCCAATTTTTTAAGAGGATGTAAAATGTATTGGATAAAATATAAATTGCAATGTTATGCTTTATGTGATAAGAAGTCGAATGCATGGAGAATGTTAATAATTTAAATACCAAAAATTTTACCATATATCGTAGTCGTTACATAATGATATATGTGTAAATAGACAACTTAAAGGATTTTACTAAGTTTATGAATATAAAGCTCCTCATTTGTTAATTAGTTAAAATATCTAAATAATAGAAACACTTCTTACATGGTTTAAATCGTTAGGTACAAGATAATTTACTATCATATCAATCTGTATTTTTCAAACCACACACTAGACATTGTAAGTTTAATTTAAATCGAACAATATCACTCATACTTTTGATAACATGGTTAGATGGTCAACCTATTTGTTTTAAACTACTTAAATTTTTAAATGAGTTAATCAAATATATACACATAAACGAATAGTCTCTAAAAAATCCCAAAAATAACAAAAACATGTAAACAAGTTGATTTATTTAGTCTATAAAATGAAGATAAATGTTGAAAACATGTTTATATAATAACAAATATCTGGTGATTGGAAAATTTGGTCTGACTTAATTAGCGCTATCTATTACTTAAAAACAAACTGCAAAATACAAAATAATAATAACAATATCTGGTGATTGGAAAATTTTGTCTGATCAGAGAAAGCCATTTTATATTTATTCGAGTTCTATAACTATTTATATATATTTAGATAGCAATTTATCATTTATTTAACATTGTATTAAAATTTATTTTTTAATACAGCTCAATAGATTTACAACTGGTTTCGATAATTGATTGGTCTCGTTGCATGAAAATAGGCGTAACCTGATAAGAAAAGTAACATTTGGATAGGTTGAATGTGTATGTAGTGTAAAAGGAAGATAAGAAAATTGTAGTTGGTTGGTTGACTAGGTAAAATGGATGGATAAGGCATGTATTTGATTGGTTTGTAGTGTATAGGTGTAATAAGAAACTTGTAATTGGTTGTTTGAATAGGTAGAATGGGTGTTGGCTATTCTAAACTGCACTTGTTTGATATTTTGAATTGTAAAAGCTATGGTGTGAAAGTTGATCAAAAAGTAATATATTAGTTGGAAATTGTAGTGAAAAAGGCCTTATTGGGATGTAATTTCGATGTAAAAATTGGTAAACGTTCCCCTAATTAGTTGTATGGCGCCGTAAAGTCGGTAAAAATTTGAAACCAAGTAAGCTTCTGCGAATTATTCTAAAAATAGAAATGACGTGATAGCTAGAATGTTCTAAATGGTCTGATAGGTCACAAAATAGATAAGAAAGATCAAAAATAGCTGATAAGGAGTTGTTTTGAATGCATACAAGTTTAGTAAAATTGGTTATATTTGTCAAGAATAGTAAAATAAGTATGAAATGAGCTTAAAATAGTTTTAAAACGATGATATTTGGATTCGATTGAAATGTTGTTGTCTAAATGGTCTGATTAGGTTCCTACTATTATTATTATATTGATGTATGAAATGAGCCTAAATAAATCTAAAACGAGTTGGACCTCGTTGAAATATTGTGTGTGAACTCGTTGGTAGAAAGCAAAATTTAAATTATATGATTTTGACTGGATGAATGCATGATTCAATAGATTCAACCTTGAGTAGAAAAAACAGCATAAACCCTTGAATATCCTAAGTCTTATTACCTTTATATACAAGATGTTTTTGTTTTAAGTGAGAATTGATGTATTTACATACATTTTCCGTACTAAAGTCCTTATACAGACTGTTTTGTAAGAATTGTGGTATATATTATATTTCCTAATAAAATCCATTATTACTACCTTTATATATAGGTTTTTAAATGAGTATTGTGGAGACTCTTTTTCTTGATTGCTACCGATAAACATTATAGTATGATTTTTTGAATCAAATAAGTGGTGTAAAACAATTTGTGGTACTACATTGTACCTTTTTATCGTCACAGGTTACATGTGATGATCGAAACAGGAAGGTATTTTCCAATTTAATGTGAGCATATTCAGAGGGGATTTATTAAGAAAAAGTATACAACTGGAGTAAAGTAATATTTTAAATTAGGAGGGCTTAAACAACAATGAGTTTGGATTCTCGTTGAAATGAGAGAGAGAGTTTGAATTCGTTGTTTGTTTTTCTATGTATGTGAAATTACTACTAAATGAAACCAACAATTACCAAACAAAATAGAAAAGATGTAATATAATGATTAACATCAATGTTATTTACTAATAAAACATAAAAGTTTGGTTATTTGTTTTTATTAATTCATTTAAAACACAATACATGTTACAAGGTTTGAAAACAATATAAATAGATATTTGATGTCTTATACAATTTGATTTTACAAAAAAAACAACTCTTGCTATTTTTTAGAAATATTAGAATTACAAACATTTAAGAAATAGATATCTTTCCCCAGGATTTTTGATTAGCAAACCGATTGATCTTCTTGTAAATAAGTCTTCTCGTTTGTAAAAGATCGACTGGAGCTGTCTCAAAATAATGTTCAGTAGTTCTAGTTTTTTTAGTGTGTAAAAATTTTTTAAACATAAAATCTGCAACTTCATTATCGATGTTAAAATGCTTACTATGTCTAAATTTTCCAAGGTCTACTTCATTTAAGTGGTTTTTAAGTAGTTTCAATGTTGGATCATAGATCTTGTCCGAATAAACGTTCCAAAAATGAGGAGTAACTCTTAGATTTTCTTTACCTTCATCATGATCATATAATAACGATCCACATTCAATCTCCATAGGAATATCAAATTTCTGAGCTATTTCAAAAATCAATATTGATGTTGGTAAACAGGCTGCGAAGTATTTTCTTTGACTAAATACTAGCTCTACTGTTTTTTGTATAATTTCCAAGATTTCGGTTTCACGAGACATGTTTTTTCCTGAAACATCAAAATGTTATTTTTAAGACAAAATACTAGTGCAAGTTTTAAATATGTATATATTCTAATAGTATAGTTTGTATTTATTTTTCTTACCTTTATATATTATAAAATTACTTCGATGTATGTCTATCCGAATGTCACACTATCAAAATATTCTAAGAGTATCGTTTTGTATTTGTTTTACTACCTTTATATACAGCTCTTATATATTGAATTAATCGTTTACGTCAGTTTCGTAATGATAAGAAAACAAGTAAACTCGAGTCTCTATGTCTATAAATATCCTAAAGAAAATAAGAAACAGTTTAATTTATCATTTATTTTCAAGATTTTGTCAATTGGAATATCATTTCACGAAAACAACATTTAGACGAAGATCTAATACGAACTTGTATCAATAAAGTCAATTGGCAACTTATCTCCCAATATCAGCAATTAAACGAACGATTTATGGAGGAATTTGCCGGAATGTTGGATTGGAATGCAATATAAAACCTTTTTTAGTACAAGTTGTTTTTGTTATTTTTAACTACATACTGCTAATACTACGCTTTAATTTTATCATTGCATAAAAAACACGAGTTATGTTATTTATATTGTACATTCAATGTATTTGAATTTATTCCTTATCGGGTAAATTTTAACCTTCTTATCTGTTTTGAACTCTCTTTTATGGGATTTTGTTATAAAAAGATTGAATAAATACAATACAGTTGTCTACGTTTTCCTCTCTCACAACATATTTATATTTTGTTTGTTTTGTGTGTGTAATTACTTAATCAGGTGAGTTTAACATGAAAATTTTTATACAAACCACATCATATCTAATTCGAATTGTTGTTTGCAGTATGTCCTCTATAAACGTTGAATCTACCATACCTACATCATCATCATCTAATCTAATAATTGATATGGATGCAACAATTCCTACTACTAGTACTAGTACTACTACTACTAAGGAAACATTTCCACTTGCTAAAAATATATTTTTTGGATGGTCTTACACATATGGGACTACTCAAATTTCTCGAGATATTCAAATGTACACCTCTATAATGCTGTTTAAAAATTATTTCTCAAACTGTATTAGATTTATCTATTATTAGTTTTTCTATTAGTATATATTCATAAGTTTAAGCTAGTAATTTGTTAATTTAGTTATAAAATAAAACAACGTTTATAAAATATTTGTATTTATTTAAGAGACTACCTAATGCAACAAAACAGTTTAATTTGGAAAATTACCATTTATCTAATAAACTCTAATATTTAAAGTAAATCCTGAGAGGAAACTATCTCTAGAGAGAGAGACATACATCTAAAAATTAATCTGTACTTAGTAAATAACATTGATGTTAATCATTATATTACATCTTTTCTATTTTGTTTGGTAATTGTTGGTTTCATTTAGTAGTAATTTCACATACATAGAAAAACAAACAACGAATTCAAACTCTCTCTCTCATTTCAACGAGAATCCAAACTCATTGTTGTTTAAGCCCTCCTAATTTAAAATATTACTTTACTCCAGTTGTATACTTTTTCTTAATAAATCCCCTCTGAATATGCTCACATTAAATTGGAAAATACCTTCCTGTTTCGATCATCACATGTAACCTGTGACGATAAAAAGGTACAATGTAGTACCACAAATTGTTTTACACCACTTATTTGATTCAAAAAATCATACTATAATGTTTATCGGTAGCAATCAAGAAAAAGAGTCTCCACAATACTCATTTAAAAAACCTATATATAAAGGTAGTAATAATGGATTTTATTAGGAAATATAATATATACCACAATTCTTACAAAACAGTCTGTATAAGGACTTTAGTACGGAAAATGTATGTAAATACATCAATTCTCACTTAAAACAAAAACATCTTGTATATAAAGGTAATAAGACTTAGGATATTCAAGGGTTTATGCTGTTTTTTCTACTCAAGGTTGAATCTATTGAATCATGCATTCATCCAGTCAAAATCATATAATTTAAATTTTGCTTTCTACCAACGAGTTCACACACAATATTTCAACGAGGTCCAACTCGTTTTAGATTTATTTAGGCTCATTTCATACATCAATATAATAATAATAGTAGGAACCTAATCAGACCATTTAGACAACAACATTTCAATCGAATCCAAATATCATCGTTTTAAACTATTTTAAGCTCATTTCATACTTATTTTACTATTCTTGACAAATATAACCAATTTTACTAAACTTGTATGCATTCAAAACAACTCCTTATCAGCTATTTTTGATCTTTCTTATCTATTTTGTGACCTATCAGACCATTTAGAACATTCTAGCTATCACGTCATTTCTATTTTTAGAATAATTCGCAGAAGCTTACTTGGTTTCAAATTTTTACCGACTTTACGGCGCCATACAACTAATTAGGGGAACGTTTACCAATTTTTACATCGAAATTACATCCCAATAAGGCCTTTTTTCACTACAATTTCCAACTAATATATTACTTTTTGATCAACTTTCACACCATAGCTTTTACAATTCAAAATATCAAACAAGTGCAGTTTAGAATAGCCAACACCCATTCTACCTATTCAAACAACCAATTACAAGTTTCTTATTACACCTATACACTACAAACCAATCAAATACATGCCTTATCCATCCATTTTACCTAGTCAACCAACCAACTACAATTTTCTTATCTTCCTTTTACACTACATACACATTCAACCTATCCAAATGTTACTTTTCTTATCAGGTTACGCCTATTTTCATGCAACGAGACCAATCAATTATCGAAACCAGTTGTAAATCTATTGAGCTGTATTAAAAAATAAATTTTAATACAATGTTAAATAAATGATAAATTGCTATCTAAAAATATATATAAATAGTTATAGAACTCGAATAAATATAAAATGGCTTTCTCTGATCAGACAAAATTTTCCAATCACCAGATATTGTTATTATTATTTTGTATTTTGCAGTTTGTTTTTAAGTAATAGATAGCGCTAATTAAGTCAGACCAAATTTTCCAATCACCAGATATTTGTTATTATATAAACATGTTTTCAACATTTATCTTCATTTTATAGACTAAATAAATCAACTTGTTTACATGTTTTTGTTATTTTTGGGATTTTTTTAGAGACTATTCGTTTATGTGTATATATTTGATTAACTCATTTAAAAATTTAAGTAGTTTAAAACAAATAGGTTGACCATCTAACCATGTTATCAAAAGTATGAGTGATATTGTTCGATTTAAATTAAACTTACAATGTCTAGTGTGTGGTTTGAAAAATACAGATTGATATGATAGTAAATTATCTTGTACCTAACGATTTAAACCATGTAAGAAGTGTTTCTATTATTTAGATATTTTAACTAATTAACAAATGAGGAGCTTTATATTCATAAACTTAGTAAAATCCTTTAAGTTGTCTATTTACACATATATCATTATGTAACGACTACGATATATGGTAAAATTTTTGGTATTTAAATTATTAACATTCTCCATGCATTCGACTTCTTATCACATAAAGCATAACATTGCAATTTTATATTTTATCCAATACATTTTACATCCTCTTAAAAAATTGGATCTTTCTTATCAAATTTGTTGAACTCTCAGTTAATTTTGTATCAATTCGTACCAAGCAAAATATTAGTTATTTATTTGCAAATTAACCTTGTCTGATCTAGTTTTGAACAAATATTGCATTCATTTTATTAACATTTTGGAAATGTTTTGTGCTTGTAGGATAAAACAAACGACTAAAAAATTATTTTGCACATACTTTATTTACCTCAACCAATCAATACTCTTAGACATTATTTTATTCACATTTTATGTAACTGTTTGTAGGATTGTGTTAAATTATGCTTTTATTAAATTTATTTATTAACTCTAGCTCATATTGGTAAAACCTCTACTATCAAGCTCAAATTTACCTTAATATCTACTATATGAGAACCTTTTAACACCTATTTTCACCACTTTTTATGCAATAAGGACTTTTTACTGTCTTTTTTGTCAAATCTTTGTTCTTTTGGAAATAAATTTTGATTTATACAAATATCAACTAATTAGTGATAGTAGTAACTTGGAAACAAAAAATTTTACACATTTAAATTTATGACAAATTTATTGGTCTTTCAATTATTTTAATGCTTTCGAATCTACTTTTTATCAACTAATTTTAACATTTCTTATCTGTTTTTGTTGAACTCTCTCTCATTTATACATACTATTAAGCAATTCATAATTTTTAGCCAAATAGTTATTAGTAAAGCATAACATTGCAATTTGTACTTTATCCAATACATTTTACATCCTCTTATCGACAAAAATTTGATCTTTCTTATCAAATTTGTTGAACTTTCATTTAATTTTATAACAACTGGTTTTTGTTGGTATCATTTCGTACCAGGCAACATATTATTTACATCTTAAGATTTTAGTTAGTTTTATTGTTTTATAGATATTTTGTACTTTTAAGTATTTTAGTCAGTAATTATTATAAACAATTCATGGTTATTCAAATTTTCTCCTTTTTTTAAGCATATAAGACATATATCTTCTGACAACAACAATAGCAACAATAATAGCAACAATAATAGCAACAACAATTCTTCTTCTTCTTATAGGATAAAACAAAAACGACAAGGAAATAAAGTACTTGTAAAATGTTTAGGTTTTGATAATAGTAGTAATAGTATTAGCAGGAATATATTTTTCTATATAAGATTGAGATTTATCTAACTAAACTTAGTTCAATAACAGGTGTCCGAGATAACCATTAAAAATGCCAGTTGTTGTACGAATAAAATGTCCCAAATGTAAAGGAGAAACAGATCTGTATAATGAACGATGTTTGGCATGTGAAATTAAGGATCTGTTTAAAACAAAAGATGCTTCAAAACATTTACCTTCTTCTTATTTTTCCAGTAAAGAAAGAAAAGGACTCGAACGAGAAGCCAACGAAAGACAAGGAAACAGATGACTTGAATGAATTATTTTAAACAATAGAATTATTAATATATTTTCTTAAATCTCTGCTCATTCTTGTATTTTATTCTCTCTCATCATCTCTTATAGAAACCAACAAGTTACAAGTAAATATTGTAAATTTGTATGAGTTTTATTATATATTGTCTTAAATCTCTGCTCATACTTGTGTTTTATTCTCCTCTCTACATATATATTTTACTAAGATGCAATTCAACAAACTATTTCCTCCAAACTCGTTTGAGACTAATTTAGGCTCATTTCATACTTATTTTACGATTCTTGACAAATATTAATTATTTAACTTGCTTTCATCTCATAATAGTAAAATCCAACGAGTTCAAACTCATTTCAACGAGGCCCAACTAGACTAATTTAAACTCATTTCATACTTATTTTTTACTATTTTTGCCAAATACCAAATATACTAAAGTTTACTACTCTTCAATGTATTCAAATCTACTTCTTATCAACTAATTTTAACCTTTCTTATCTGTTTTTACCGAACTCTCTCTCATTTATACATATTTAATATTTCTACTCAAATATATAGTTAATGCATATTATACATTGCCATTTTACATCCTCTTATCGACAAATATTTGATCTTTCTTATCAAATTTGTTGAACTCTCATTTTAACAACTGGTTTTTGTTGGGATCATTTCGTACCAGGCAACATATTATTTACATCTTAAGATTTTAGTTAGTTCTAGGCTCTATTTTACTTTTATTACAATCCACCAAACTAAGCGCTCAACAAAACTAACTCTTTGTGAAAAACAAACAACAACTTTTACTTTTATACGGTAAAAAGTTAGGCTCATTGAAAATTTTACTATTATTACAAGACAAATCAAAAATAATGTTTTCTTCCTTTTAGCTTTTAAGTAGACAAAATAATATTGATATTATATTTACAGACTATTTCTTTATTATTAATCAAATCTTTGTTCTTTTGGAAACAAATTTTGATTTATACAAATATCAACTAATTAGTGATAGTAGTAACTTGGAAACAAAAAATTTTACACATTTAAATTTATGACAAATTTATTGGTCTTTCAATTATTTTAATGCTTTCGAATCTACTTTTTATCAACTAATTTTAACATTTCTTATCGGTTTTTGTTGAACTCTCTCATTTATACATATTTAATATTTCTAGTTATTAGTAAAGCATAACATTGCAATTTGTACTTTATCCAATACATTTTACATCCTCTTATCGACAAAAATTTGATCTTTCTTATCAAATTTGTTGAACTTTCATTTAATTTTATAACAACTGGTTTTTGTTGGTATCATTTCGTACCAGGCTCTACATTTACATCTTAACATTTTAGTTAGTTTTATTGTTTTTGTACTTTTAAGTATTTTTAATAAGTAGAATAATTTTCTCCTTTTTAATTTATATATATATAGTAGTTGTAAAGATTTTTTTACATCTTAACATTTTAGTTAGTTTTATTGTTTTATAGATATTTTGTACTTTTAAGTATTTTTAGTAAGTAGAATAATTTTCTCCTTTTTTAAATTTATATATAGTAGTTTTGTAAAGATTTTTAATCAGACGAGGCTTCAAATGCATTTCAAACAGTTTTATTCATTGAATAAAAATCTGTGTTCTCATACTTGTATGTTTTATTCTCCTCTCGTTCCCACACAACGAGTCAAAGGCGAGGCTAGGCTCAGCTCATTTTTAACAAATATTTTACTAAGATTTACAATACAACGAGACCAAATTATACTTTTGTTAGGCTCAACAAAACCTTTTACAACGTTCCCACACATACGGTAAAAAGCTAGGCTCATTTAATATTTTACTATTATCATTACAAACCAAAAACTCATTTGAGATTCATTTAAGCTCATTTCGTACTTATTTTACGATTCTTGACAAATATTACTTATTTAACTTGCTTTCATCTCATATAACATATTATAGCAAAATCCAACGAGTTCACAACATTTCAACGAGCTCACAATAAGCTCATTTCATACTTATTTTACCACCTTTAGTAAATATCAACAATTTTACAACACTTTTATGCATTTTACTCAACTCATTATCAGCAATTTCTAAACTTTCTTATCCATTATTTGACCTATCAAAACTATTTTTAAGCTCATTTCATACTTATTTTACTTGCTAACAAATTTCATCAATTTTAATACACTTGTATGCATTCAAAACATATCCTTATCAACTATTTTTGACCTTTCTTATCTATTTTGTGACCTATCAGACCATTTAGAACATTCTAGCTATCACGTCATTTCTATTTTTAGAATAATTCGCAAAAGTGTTTACTTGGTTTCAATTCAAGGAAATTAGCATAAGTCATACTTTTTGTTTACATTTTGCCTTATCTTCGACATTTTTACCGACTTTACGGCGCCAGTTATTTACTGTTTTCGCTCAAATTACAAGATTTTACATTGTATCATTGCTATTTTTAATACATTTACTTCTTTGCCTTTACAATTCAACCTATCAGACACATGCAATTTCGAATAGATAACACACATTTTTTACCCTTCAACCAATCAAATTTATACTCTTATTAGCAAATTTTACACAACAACCTATCAAATACATGCCTTTTCCAATAGACAACACCCATTTTCACAGCTCACCTATCCAAATACACAGATTCTTATCTAATTTTACACATTCAACCAACCAAATACAACCTTTCTTATCTAGTTACGCCTGCTCTGATAAGACCACACCAATGAGCATCTAAACTAATGCAACTTCTCCTCAAATGAAAGTTTACAAAGTTTTTAATGAAGTTAAGATACCCTGTTTCCACATCTACTGGACTTGTTACGTCATTGACGATCACTTCTTGCAGAATCTCATATTACACCTATTTACACCGATTCTACCTCTAGAAAGACATTTTCAACAACTTATTTTGCCAAAAAGGCACTGTTCAACAGCCACTGGACAAATTTTAACTCATTGACGACTACTTCTTGCACTTTCTTAACTAATACACTTACACATATTCACATCTAACATTAAAACACCTCTTAGACAAATTTTATTTTACCAAAAAGGCACTGATTCAACATCCACTGGACAATTTACGTCATTGACGACTACTTCTTGCAGACTTCTTCTCATACACACTTACACCTATTCCCATCTATTTACACCTATCTTACACCTATTTACCTCTAATTTTACACCTTTTAGACAACTTATATTGCCAAAGAGGCACTGATTCAACATCCACTGGACAATTTACGTCATTGACGACTACTTCTTGTACAAATTTCAACTTTGCAGACTTTTCACATATTATTCACCAATCCTTTTTTATGGCATCCCAACAATTGCATTCTCTATTACGAATCCTATTTGGCTAAGTAGGTTAAGTCCCAGTTTTGCAGTATTGAAACCAACAGATGTAGGTTCAAATCCTACTACAGACATCACTTTTTTTAACTCATTTAATTTTATACACAACATTTAGCACACATTTATTCTAAGTCCTCAAGGTCTTTCAATGACTAAAAGGCACTGAGCTACATCCACTGGACAAATTACATCATTGAACACTTCTTCAGATATTACAGGTAAATTACAGGTATACAGGTAACACAGGTACAGGTAATTAGGTGACAACAGGTACAGGTAAACAGGTAAACAGGTATACACTTCTTCAAGAGGTTCACGAAATATGCCAAAAGGGCACTGTTCAACAACCACTGGACTTGTGACGTCATTGACGACTACTTCTTCGGATTTTCAGCACTTCTTGCAGATTTCAGGACATTTTTCAGGACTTCTTGTAAAAAGGTCAAGTAGAGGTCATGGACCACTGCTGAAGGAAAAAGTGGCCATCGAGGTGTGCCAGAACCCCGCTTGTTATACTACTTATAATTACCAAAATTTTAATAATTAATATTAATTTATTTATTTATATTGTAATAAATAGCATTTATTTAACCTTAAGGTGTTTAATTACTTTAACTAATTTTATTATTACTCCACCATGCTTATAACTACATAGTGCGAGAGAGAGATGACGTCATCAAATGGTTCTAATCTGAACTAAGTGAAGTTATGTTAATACCTTAGCTGTCAGATGGTGCTGATGGGTTAGTTGACAAAGTTTAATGGTTCTAATCTGAACTAAGTGAAGTTATGTTAATACCTTAGCTGGCAGATGGCGCTGATGGGTTAGTGAACAAACTTTAATGGTTCTAATCTGAACTAAGTGAAGTTATGTTAATACCCTAGCTGACAGATGGCGCTGATTGTTAGAGAGTTTAATTTAATTTTTCTAGGATGACGTCATCTATCTATCTCTCTCGCACTCACGTTAACTTGTACCTCTCTGTTTAACACACACAACGTCCTATGTGTGCCAGAAACGGCTTACATAAGGTTACATGTTAGAGAGAGAGGTACAAGTTAGCATGTGCGCGAGAGAGATGACGCCATCTATCTATTTCTCTCGCGCTCACGCTAACTTGTACCTCTATCTCGAACACACACAATTCCCTATGTGTGCCAGAAGCGGCTTTGCCCTTCTACTTAAACAATATAAATAGATATAACAAAATTACCATTAGGAGAGCCTAAAAACATGTTTTTAAGTTTTTTTTTTTAACAAAATTGAAAGAAACTAAAAAAATCCGCCCTAAAGTTTAGAGTCTCCATCATTTTTATATGAACAATCGAAACCTATTGAAATGTCAGATAATTTTATTGGCTTAAATTTGTAGAGCAAAAAATTTCCTACAATAAAGTATTGAGGCACTTCCTTGCATGTTTATTTGTTTTTTTTTTTTTTTTTTTTTTTTTTTTATTGGTCTAGCACACGTGCTGCAGGGAAGTCCCTAAAGCGCTCCAGGAGCGGCACGAGTGCGGAAAAAGCGATTCACGTTGTTCTTGAATCGCTGTAAATTGTACTCGGTGGGAAACACAGCGCTGGGCAAATTATTCCAAAGGGATGACGTTCTCCATATAAAAGATTGCTTGAAAAGCGTCGTACGCGGAGTAACAAGCTGAACCTCATACGGATGCGAAGCACCAGCGCGACGTGTATTTCTAACATGCACCGCTTTGGGAGGAATTAAGCGGGCTACATCCTTCGAACACTTTCCATGAATATACTTGTAGAACAGACTCAAGTCGCCAACCGTTCTTCGATGTTCCAGCGAATCAAGGCCGCCGGTCAATTTTTTTTTTTTTAAATAATAGAGCGCGTCAAAGTTACGTCACAAAAAAACGAAATCGACAAAAAAGTAGGGCGATTTAGTTGTAATATGTGTAAAAAAAGTTTTCATTGAAAAATACATAAATTGGAAAATACCACTTTGGCCAGCGTTGCCTGGTCTATGTCAGAAAACTGGAATCCTAAATTTTCCTTCCGAGTCAAATTAACATAGATTCAAAAGTTTTGCATCACCCTAAATCTCCGAAAAAAAAATTTTTGTTCATTATAAATGGATCAGTGATTAATCAATTGATTAGTTTCAATTAAAAAAATATATATTTTTGACAACATTTTTTTATTATCCATTAATAAACTTGCTTTAAACATAATAAGTATTCTTAAAAAAATAATTAATAAATACAAACTGATGTTTTTTTTAAAGTGAGAACTTTTAATAAAGAGTATTTCCACCTCTAGAATTTATGCAAGCTTGAAGTCGCCTACCCATGCTGTTTACCAAATTACTAATATTCGGTTGAGGGATATTTCGCCATTCTTCCTGGGCTGCATGAACAAGCTCTTGTACACTCCTGGGTGGATTTCTGCGTGCTGCCACTGCCCTCGCAAGCATGTCCCAGGCATGTTTTATGGGATTCATGTCCGGAGATAGGGCAGCCCAGTTCAAACGATTGATCCCTTCAGTTTCAAGATACTCATTTATAGCTCTGGTCCGATGAGGTCGAGCGTTATCGTCCATAAAAACGAAGGAATCGCCAACAGCTGCTCGCCATAGTCTCACATGAGGATGTAGAATCTCTCTGAGATATCTATCACCAGTCATTGTTCCCTCAACATGAATTAATTCTGTGCGATCATTTGACATGATACCAGCCCAAAACATAGCACTTCCTCCTCTGAAGGGCGGCACGGGGCGAGCATGCGCAAGCTGAGCCACTCTCGTTGGATCCCGCCACACACGTATTCGATGGCTATCTTGTACCAAACAAATCCTTGTCTCGTCGGAAAAAAACACCGAATTCCAAAATTCTGCAGGCAAGGCCGCGTGCTCTTGAGCCCACTGTAGTCGGCGAACTCTGTGCTCAGGTTGTAGTCTGGGCACTCTTATTGGTCGGCGACACCTCAAACCTGTCGCAAGTATTCGTCTTCGTAATGTCGAGATCGATACTTGAACTCCCAACGCATGTCTCATATCTCTTTGGAGTGCTGGTATTGCCATGGTCGGGTTTCTTCGGATAGTTAAGTGGATATAGCGGTTCTGCCGCTGATTAGTAACACGCCTTCTACCGCTCCTAGGTCTATCACGAAGAGAATTGGTCTGGAGGTACCGGTTCCATACCCGAGACACATCACTTTGCCAAACGCCAACTCTGTTAGCCACGAACCTTTGAGAATGACCTTCTTCAATTAAAGCCACTATTCTTGCACGGTTTATCTCACTTATGACTTGACGATTCATGTTTGCGCTTAAAATCGTAAAATTCAAATGACTTGAATGTAAGAATGATCGCACTAAAAATGTGATCTTACAAAAAAAAACTGTAAACATGTGTATATTGCAAAAAATATGGGACGTATTGGAATGATAAACATTGATAAACAAGCCCACAAAAAATTGTTAGCGCAAAAAAATTCCTTCGCATCCGAACAAGGTGATGCAAAACTTTTGAATCTATGTGTATATCAAAAATAACCGGTCAAGTGCAAGTCGAACTTGCGCAATTAGTGCTGCGTACGTTGATTGCTTTTAAAATAAATAACCGGTCAAGTGTAAGTTGAACTTAGTGTTCCGGACGTTGATTGCTTTTAAAATAAATAACCGGTCAAGTGCAAGTTGAACTTGCGCAATTAGTGTTCTGTACGTTGATTACTTTTAAAATAAAAAATTTTGTTACAGAGGTATAAAATGATCAGTGACTTCACAAAACACACCCCAAATGAGTTTTCAACAAAGTTTATTTCCAATCTTTACTGAAAATTGATAACCTTGAAATTTCTGTTTTTTTATATACCATATAAATTATTACAGGTAATGCACTCGTGATAATTTTCGTTCAATCCACACCCCGTGGAGAATATTCCAGAATTTTTTCAAAATTTTTTGATAAGTACTTTTCGAGATAAAAAACAGCGATTTTTCGCGATTTTTTAAAAATAATATAGACAAGTGCGCGCAAGTATTACATTATATATATATTTTTTACTCGTGTTTTCACAAGCTTTCATTTGACACACACTCGATTATCTAGTAAAAAATTTTTTTTTCACTTTCGATTTCACCCCCAAAACTAACCCCTTAAGTCAAAATTTAACTTTCAAAACTACATGGCTCTGATGAGGTCATCAATTCCTATATTATTACCAAATTTCAACTTTCTAATACAAATAGTTTTCGGAGAGAAAAATCGGGTGTGACACACGGACAGACACCGAAGTGATCTTATAAGTGTTCCGTACGGAACACTAAAAATTTGCGGAAAATTCATTTGGGGTGTTTTTTTTTTGTTTTTTATGGGTCTAGCGTACGTGAGGCAGGGAAGTCTAAAGCACTAGGAGCGACACGTGTGCGGAGAAAGCGATTCACGTTGTTTTTGAATCGCTGTAAATTGTAGTCGGTGGGAAACAGTCGTGGGCAAATTATTCCAAAGGGATCTCCATATAAAAGATTTTCTGAAAAGCGTTGTACGAGGAGTAACAAGCTGAACCTCAAACGGATGTCTAGAAATTAGTGCATCTATTTCTAATATGCACCGTTTTGGGAGGAATGAAGTGCTTTCAGGTTCGAAATAATATTCCCAACTTCTGAGATGCTCTTCTTGCTATGCCTGCAATATGTTCATATCAGGATATATTTGCTCTCAAATGAACTCCCAACGAATTGAGTGACGATGTTAGAGGAATGGAGTGCCCCGACATAACTATGTCGAGTTCATCAACGTTAACTTCTTTTGAAAAAAACGTCGCCTGGGTTTTTGCAGCGTTAAATTCTACTTGGTTATTGTCACCCCAAGACAGAATTTCTTTCAGGTCTTTGTTGAATGACTTCCTGCTGTTTGCGGATATTCGCCTGGGTAGCCGATGTCGGAGCGTTCAAATTGAATGAAGAGATAAGCGTACTGTCATTTGCAAAGCTGTAGATTGGATTCTCGGTCTTTTCCAGCAGATCATTAAAGTAAATGAGTAAGAGAGTAGGTGACAGGATGGAGCCTTGGGATACACCGGCGTTGATAGTGAAGGTGTTAGAAAGAAATCCGTCGACAACCACTCGTAAAGAACGCTCTCTGAGGAAATATGAGCCACAAACAGACCTTTTCAGACACACCATAAGAGTATAGCTTAGCCTTGGATATGTTAAGAGCAACTGGTCGAGATGCTCCAAAGTGTTCAATTGCGTTGTTCCAAAAGTGTGTTACATAAGTCAGAAGCTAATTTCTGGTAAAAAGGACACTGTTTGAACAGCCACTGGACGTGTGATGTCATTCATGACTAGTTTTTGCAAACTCTTAAGCCATTTATTTACACCTATTAACATCTAGTTACATCTTTTGTCTACTTATTTACACCTATTTTGCTTCTATAACGACATTTTAAATATCTAAACTGGTCAAAAGAGCACTATTTCAACAACCACTGGATTTGTGATGTCATTAATGACTACTTCTTGTACATTTTTCATCAAATTTTCGCATTTTATGTAGATTTTTTTAGGAATTCGACTTTTTCGGCTAGTGGTATGGCAGAGGCCATCTGCAGTCATAGAACCCCGTCAGGGAAACTACTTACGGAGATAGGGATAAAGTACATCAGAGGGCGTTCGGTATGTGATGGAACCGTTAGAGACTCGATTGGCGCCGAGTCATACATCCTTTTAGTACGGTGTAGGATTGCGCGTTGGTACATAAGACGGGTCAAATATATGTACTGGATAGGACAACATTACATGGCTCGGGTGTCTGGATCGTCACACTCCCGTACTAGAGTGATACTAACCACCGTAGCCTCTGAGGGAAATGGGAGATAAGTCGAGATAAGCCTAGATAATGGGAGAAGTAATGGGAGATAGGGAGAAATAATGTGGAATAAGGAGAAATAATGAGAGATAAGACGAGATAAGCCTAGATAATGGGTGAGAAGGTGAGATAAGGGGAGATAAGGAGAAATAATGAGAGATAAAGAGAAATAATGGGAGATAAGCCAAGATAAGTCTAGATAGAGGGAGGTAAGGTGAGATAATGGTAGATAAGGAGTAATAAAAGGAGATAACTAGAAATAATGAGAGATAAGTTGAGATAATGTATGATAAAGAGAAATAATGGGACACAGAAGAAATAATAGGAGATAAGACGAGATAAGCTTAGATAATGTTAGATAAGGTGAGAAAATGGGAAAGGTGAGATAAAGAGAAAGTTACTGGTTTGTTCCTGATTAGTTCGGGGTCGGTTTCGGAAATGGTTCGGGGTAAGTTTAGGGGTAAGTTTGGGGGTTGTTCGAGGTCGGTGGTTTTGGGTCGGTTCGGGGTCAGTTTTGAGTTTGT
>CM032454.1:25092-45092 GCA_019049505.1 Pachyrhynchus sulphureomaculatus
ATATATATATATATATATATATATATATATATATATATATATAATATATATATATATATATATATATATATATACATATATATATATATATATATATATATATATATATATATATATATATATATATATATATATATATATATATATATATATATATATATATTTTACTCGTGTTTTCACAAGCTTTCATTTGACACCACACTCGATGACCTAGTAAAAAAAATTTTTTTTCACTTCCGATTTCACCCCTCAAAACGAACCTCTTAAGTCAAAATTTATGTTACGATGGTATAAAATGATCAGTGACTTCACAAAACACACCCCAAATGAGTTTTCAACAAAAGTTTGTGTCCAATCTTTACTGAAATCTGATAACCTTGAAATTTTTGTTTTTTTTATATACCATATAAATTATTAATGTTAATGCGCTCGTGATAATTTTCGTTCAATCTACACCCCCGTGAAGAATATTCCAGAATTTTTTCGAAATTTTTTGATAAGTATTTTCGCGAAATTTTTAAAAATAATACAAAGAAAAGTGCGCGCAAGTATAATATTATATATATATTTTTTTACTCGTGTTTTCACAAGCTTTCATTTGACACCACACTCGATGGCCTAGTAAAAAAAATTTTTTTTCACTTCCGACTTCACCCCCCAAAACTAACCCCTTAAGTCAAAATTTAATTCTCAAAACTACATGGCTCTGATGAGGCCATCAATTCCTATATTATTACCAAATTTCACCTTTCTATGTCAAACAGTTGCCGAGAAAATCGGGTGTGACAGACAGACAGACAGACAGACAGACACCGAAGTGATCTTATAAGTGTTCCGTACGGAACACTAAAAATCGTGAATAATCGCTGTCCCCTACCTTATCTCGAAAAGTACTGATCAAAAAATTTTGAAAAAACCCTGGAATATTCTCCACGGGGTATAGATTGAACGAAAATTATCATTACCTTTAATAATGTATCTGATATAGAAAAAAAAACAAAATTTCAAGGTCACCAGTTTTCAGTAAAGATTGAAAACAAACTTTGTTGAAAACTCATTTGGGGTGTTTTGTGAAGTCACTGATCATTTTATACCACCCTAACAAAATTTTTTATTTTAAAAACAATCAACGTACGGAACACTAATTGTGCAAGTTCAACTTGCACTTGACCGGTTATTTATTTTTTATATACGATAAATTATTGCTGGTAATGCACTCGTGATAAATTTCATTCAATCTACACCCCGTGGAGAATATTATAAAAAATTTTCAAAATTTTTTTGACCTGTATTTTTTAAAATAAGGTAGAGAACAGCGACTTTTCGCGATTCTTTAAAAATAATGCAAGGAAAAGTGAGCCCTAGTATTACATTATATATGTATATATTTTACTCTTGTTTTCACAAGCTTTCATTTGACACCATACTCGTTGAATTTTTTTTCACTTCCGATTTCACCCCCAAAACTAACCCCTTAAATCAAAATTTAACTTTCAAGACGACACGGCTCGGATGAGGCCATCAATTCCTATATTATTAACAAATTTCAACCTATGACAAATAATTTGGGAGAAAATCAGGTGTGGCAGACACCGAAGTCATCTTATAAGTGTTCCGTACGGAAGACTAAAAATCTTTTTTTAAAAATACTTAAAGTAGAAGCATTTTTTACATTACTCAACAAATCATTATAATAACGCAAGTCATCATAAAAAAGGGTTTCCATATTATAGTAATGACTATTTCTAATGTTATAACTAGTATTCACATATTTTATTTAAAAAAAATCGGGTGTGACAGACAGACACGGAAGACTTATAAGATATAAATGTTCCGTACGGAAGACTAAAATATCGATTAATTAATAATAATTACCACAAACTTATTTTTGTAGTAAAAGTAAGAAACAAATTACTATACAAACCACCACCTATTAAAGTCCAATTACACTGTACACCTATTAAAATCTAATTACACTGTGCACTAATTAAACACCTATTAAAATATAATTACACTATACACTTATTAAACACCTATTAAAATCCAGTTATACTGTACACTAATTATAAAAGAACGATTAATTAATAATGGTTACCACAAACTTAACACAACCAATTAAACAAGACTATGAAATGAAACTATTATTTGTAGCTAGTATTAAACGACAGCGACGCACTAAGCGAAAATGTTCATAAATTCAGAACGCCGTGTGAGCCCTTACTATCGTTTCTACGTCCATTCGAGGGGTCTAAGTACCCTTTGGATTATCAATGCAATAAAATAATTAACACTAATTGAATTTTTATAGTCTTATAGGACCAATAGCACATAATGGGAAATTCCAAAGAATTCTAAGAGATAATCAATTATCTCAAAGAAAAAGAGGCCAAAAAGGACGCCCTCATAGAAGGATTGGGCAACGAAATAAAAGAATTAAGAGCCCAGATTACAAACATGTCTAGTCACATACTGATTCAACAGGCTAAATAAACCAAACAGAATAAGATAAAAAGTTTCTGACATTATTTATATATATATATATATATATATATATATATATATATATATATATATATATATATATATATATATATAATATATATATATATATATATATATGTACGTAACGTAACAAAATATATTCTATAACCTTGCCAGAGAACATATGTGTTTTATAAAACAAAATTTGTTTCCGATCTTTACTGAAAACTGATGACCCTGAAATTTTTGTTTTTTTTATATACCAGATTATTAAAGGTAATGCACTCGTGATAATTTTCGTTCAATCTACACCCCATAGAGAATATTTCAGAATTTTTTCAAAATTTTTTGATAAGAATTTTTTGAAATAAGGGTGGTGGACGATTTTTCGCGTTTTTTGAAAATAATACAAGGAAAAGTGTACGCAAGTATTACATTATATACACATTTTTTACTCGTGTTTTGACAAGCTTTCATTTCACACCCCACTCGATGACCCAGTAAAATTTTTTTTTTTCACTTCCTATTTCACCCCCCCCCAAAACTAACCCCTTAAGTCAAAATTTTACTTTCAGAACTACACGCCCTGATGAGGCCATTAATTCCTATATTAGTACCAAACTTCAACTTTCTATGTCAAATAGTTTCAGAGAAAATCGGATGTGACAGACGAACAGAAGAAATTTCAAGGTCATCAATTTTCAGTAAAGATTAGATTTTTTTCGGTTTTCTTTATTGAATTTAAGTTAGGCTATGCCTCTTACTTATATTTATGACAGATTATATTCCTATACTACTTAACCTAGGTTCTATACAGTAATCCTAATTAACTTAACCTGGGACATTGGAATTTAAAATACATTTGTTGACTAATCTAACTTAACTAGAGCTTAATTCTAAACTAATCTAGAACTTAATTCTAAACTTAATCTAGGTTACAATCTTCATGGGGGTGGGGGAGGGCCATCGTCTTCGTCGGATATGGGGTCAGAAGGTCTTGGATAGTGATGGCGGGCGTTGGCGGGCACGTGGAATGCGCTCCTTATGGTGGCGTTTGGGTGTTGTAGCGCCTTTGCGAAGAACTTGATGTTGGTGGACCTCATGTGTGCCTTGATTGTTGGCACACCGAGGTCTCTATGCAATTGACGGTTTCGGACGAACCATGGGGCTCCCGTGATCATCCTCAGGGCCTTGTTCTGTACTGCCTGAAGTTGAGCTCTGCGTGTCTTGGTGAGTTTAGACCAAGTAGGGCAGGCGTGTGTGAGTCCTGCCCTCACGATGGTTTTATAAATTAGCAGCTTGATTTTTGGTTGCAACTTACTGGACCGGCTGATGATTGGGTACAGCTTGCCCAGTAGTTGCTTGGCTTTCCTTGAGGCAGCACAGACCTGGTCTTTCCAGATGAGGTGTTTGTCATACTGGATTCCCAGGTACTTGATGGTGGTTGCCCATTGGATGCGGGATCCCTGGAGCTGGAGTTGTCCATAAGGAGTGCCGTTGCCTTTGGCGAAGACGATGGCCTGTGTCTTACATGGGTTTAGCTGGATCTTCCATCGGTCGAACCAGGGGGCGAGGACGTTCAGGTGGCGCTGCAATCTACTGGTGATGATTCTGTAGCTGCTGGATTCTGCTATGACGTCAGCATACAGGAGTAGGGTAGTCTGATCCGTTTTTGGAATGTCGGCTGTGAAAATGTTAAAGAGGTGGGGGGAGAGGACGGAGCCTTGAGGGACTCCGGCTCTAATGGCCTTGACTTCGGAGGTGGCGTTATCGACTCTGACTTGGAATGTTCTGTCAGAGACGAAGGATTGAATGAGTTTGTTAATGAAAAGGGGGTAGCCGTGTCGGATCAGTTTCAGAATGAGGCCTTCGTGCCAGACTCGGTCGAAGGCCTTTGCTACATCGAGAAACACAGCTCCAACTTTGTGACGTTTGTTGAAGCTGTTGGAAATGGTTTGGGCGAGTTTCGTGGTGTGATGGATGGTGCCATGAAGGGGCTGGAAGCCATACTGTTCGTCAGGGACAACACGGAGCGCTGTGGACTTTGCTCTGACGATTTCGAGGATGACTTTTTCAGCTATCTTGCCAAGGCCTGGAAGTAGGCTGATTGGCCGATAGCTGCTTGCCTCGTGGGATGGAGAGCCTGGTTTTTTGATCATAATGACCTCAGCTTTTTTTCCAGTAGAGTGGAAAATAGCTGAGTCTCAGTATGCTGTTAATGATATTGGTGGCTTCTGAGATCTGTTTCTTGGGGAGTTTTTTGAGGGCTTTATTTGAGATTTTATCATGACCTGGGGCTTTTCGGATTGAGGTAAAACGAATGATCTCATTAACAGCAGAGGGGGTTGTGAAATACGTATTGCGAGGGGGCTGGGCAAGATTTAGGGTCTGTATGGTTGTAGCGACCCTAAGATCACGGGCTGGGTCGGGATGGGCAGGAGTGTTAGGAGAAAACTGTTCCTCTAGCAGATCTGCCAGAAGGTCAGCCTTCTCCTGGGTTGTGGAGGCTGTGGTGCCGGCGTGGGTGAGGGCTGGAATGGACCTTGGCTCGTCATTGGAAAGGGCTTTTGCCATTTTCCAAAGAGAACAGTCCTGGGTAGTGAGGGATTCTACTTTGGACTCCCACCTGCTGCTGTGGAATTCAGCAAGTGAGTCTTTCACCTGCTGTGTTGCTTGATTTGCGAGCCTTTTGAGGCGGGGGTCTCCCGTCCTGAGGGCTCTTCTGAGCAGCCGGTTTTTATCCCTGATCTGCTCTTTGATAGCTGGGGGTAGTCTACCTTGAGAAGAGACTGGTTGGGTTCGTGACGTTGTGGCCTGGGCAAGGGCTGTCTGGATATCAGCAGTCAGTTTATTGACTGCCGAATCCAGATCCTGGGTTGTGGAAATTTTTGGGATGGGACCCGTGGTCGCCAGGAGGCGTTGGAAGTGGTCCCAGTCTGTGCTGGAAGTAGTGACTGTGGCATTCATTTTGTCGGCCGGATTTCCCAGTGAAAAAATGACCGGTAGATGGTCAGACGAAAGGTCATGAATGACAGTAATGTTATGCCGGAGGTTGATATTTTTTAGAAGAAAAATATCTAGAAAGTCCGGTCTTCCGTGTCCAATGTGGGTGGGCTCGTCTGGAGCTATGAGATTGAATGGGATTTGGTTCTGGATGGCGTCGAGAGCAACGCCATTAGCGTTCGTAGCTAGGTTTCCCCAGAGAACGTTTTTGGCATTGAAGTCTCCGCCCAGAACGGTCTTTTGATTGACAGGGCCAAACAGCAGATGGAAGTCTGCAGGATAGATGGGATGTTGGTCACCGTTTTGTTGGTAGACCGAGAAGAGGTGGATGGTGGTGTTGTTTGCCATGGTTATGGCAATGGGCGTGGCTTCAGTTTGGACAAGAGGAAGGGGGGGAGGTTGGTAGTGATTTAAGGAGTGCTTGACAAGAATCATGGTCCCCCCTAGGCGGGCCCTGATTCTGTCGTTGCGGTAAACAGTGTAGTTAGGAAGACTGAATCGAATGCCGGGCTTTAGAAAGGTTTCTTGGATTAGAGCTACGTCGACGTTATGGTCTTGTAGGAAATAGAGAAGTTCATGTTTTTTTGTCGCGAATGCCGTTGGCATTCCATGACAAGATGTTTAGCATTTTAGGAGAGATCTTATTTGGTCGCTTACTCATACTTGGGCGTTGGAATTAAGCAGGGGCATGAAAGTGGCGGAAAGCTTTTGAAAGTTTTGGATGTTTTTAAAGAAGGTTTGCATGGCAGAATTCATGCTATTGATAGATGTAAGGGCGTCGGTCATGTTTGTTGGAATTGAGGTCGCTGGGGGAGCCGCCGTTTGACGACGGTTTGCCCAGGAGAAGGTGGCTTGGGAGTTAGCTTGGTTAGTTGCGGGTCGCTGCGACGGGTGTAGTAAAGATTAGAAATAAACTGTTGAAAACTCATTTGGAGTGTGTTTTGTGAAGTCACTGATCATTTTATACTGCCGTTAGATTTTTAATGTCCCGTACGGAACACTTCGGTGTCTGTCCGTGTGTCACACCCGATTTTCTCCGAAACTATTTGTATTAGAAAGTTGAAATTTGGTAATAATATAGGAATTGATGACCTCATCAGAGCCATGTAGTTTTGAAAGTTAAATTTTGACTTAAGGGGTTAGTTTTGGAGGGTGATATCGAAAGTGAAAAAAAAAATTGCTGGGTCATCGAGTGGGATGTCAAATGAAAGCTTGTCAAAACACGAGTAAAAAATGTGTATACAATGTAATACTTGCGCATACTTTTCCTTGTATTATTTTTAAATAACCGGTCAAGTGCAAGTTGAACTTGCACAATTAGTGTTCCGTACGTTGATTGTTTTTAAAATAAAAAATTTTGTGAGGGTGGTATAAAATAATCAGTGACTTCACAAAACACACCCCCAAATGAGTTTTCAATAATTTTTTTACTAGGTAATCGAGTGTGTGTCACAACACGAGTAAAAAATATATATATAATGTAATACTTGCGCGCACTTTTCTTTGTATTATTTTTAAAAAATCGCGAAAAATCACTGTTCACCCTCCTTATCTCGAAAAGTACTTATCAAAAAATTTTTGAAAAAATTCTGGAATATTCTCCACGGGGTGTGGATTGAACGAAAATTATCACGAGTGCATTACCTGAAATAATTTATATGGTATATAAAAAACAGAATTTTCAAGGTCATCAATTTTCAGTAAAGCCGGTTATTTTTGATATATTTGACTCGGAAGGAAAATTTAGGATTCCAGTTTTCTGACATAGACCAGGCAACGCTGGCCAAAGTTGTATTTTCCAATTTATGTATTTTTCAATGAAAACTTTTTTTAAGCATATTACAACTAAATCGCCCTACTTTTTTGTCGATTTCGTTTTTTTGTGACGTAACTTTGACGCGCTCTATTATTTAAACAAATAAACATGCAAGGAAGTGCCTCGATACTTTATTGTAGGAAATTTTTTGCTCTACAAATTTGAGCCAATAAAATTATCTGACATTTCAATAGGTTTCGATTGTTCATATAAAAATGATGGAGACTCTAAACTTTAGGGGCGGATTTTTTTTAGTTTCCTTCAATTTTGTTAAAAAAAAAACTTAAAAACATGTTTTTAGGCTCTCCTAATGGTAATTTTGTTATATCTATTTATATTGTTTAAGTAGAAGGGCAAAGCCGCTTCTGGAACACATAGGAAATTGTGTGTGTTAGAGAGAGAGGTACAAGTTAGCGTGAGTGCGAGAGAGATAGATAGATGACGTCATCTCTCTCGCGCGCATGCTAACTTGTACCTCTCTCTCTAACACGTAACCTTATGTAAGCCGTTTATGGCACACATAGGACGTTGTGTGTGTTAGACAGAGAGGTACAAGTTAACGTGAGTGCGAGAGAGATAGATAGATGACGTCATCCTAGAAAAATCAAATTAAACTCTCTAACAATCAGCGCCATCTGTCAGCTAGGGTATTAACATAACTTCACTTAGTTCAGATTAGAACCATTAAAGTTTGTTTACTAACCCATCAGCGCCATCTGCCAGCTAAGGTATTAACATAACTTCACTTAGTTCAGATTAGAACCATTAAACTTTGTCAACTAACCCATCAGCACCATCTGACAGCTAAGGTATTAACATAACTTCACTTAGTTCAGATTAGAACCATTTGATGACGTCATCTCTCTCTCGCACTATGTAGTTGTAAGCATGGTGGAGTAATAATAAAATTAGTTAAAGTAATTAAACACCTTAAGGTTAAATAAATGCTATTTATTACAATATAAATAAATAAATTCATATTAATTATTACAATTTTGGTAATTATATAGTAACTTAACTTTAGATAAGGCACAATGCCAAGGTCCATTATCCTTGTGAAAATAACATTCAGGTTTCTTCTTAAATGTGGATAGAATAGGTTCATCAGTGTTTGGGATGATGTAAATTCGATCTTCGTTTATATATAATGGAATAGATTCATTTTATTTATGCCAAACATATTCCAAGGTACCAAAACAATTAATTCGTGATAATGTCAACATGATTATTGTGTTTAAACAAGATGATCTAAACCTGAAACATATATATAGTGATCGTGTCAATACAGATATGGATATGGAAAAGTTTAAGAATATTTGTTCAGAATGTTGGAAGGATAATTATGGATTCTTAGTTATTATGAAAGATAGTGAGATAAATATGGGTAGATATCGAAATAAATTTGACACCTATATAATCCCCTAAACAATCAATATAAATATTTAAGTTAGATTGATAGATATACAGTTAGATATAAGACTGCTTGCACAACAGGTGGCTATACAACTTCAACAGACTGCTATATAGTCTGCTCAACCTGTTGCTATATAGCCGCTCAACCCGTTAACCTATTAATATGCCTCCTATTCTAAGTAAAGCAAATAAAGCCATAAAACTAAAAATTTACAATGCAGCTAATTCAATTAGAAAAAAATATCTTGCATTAAAATTGTAGCGTGGCGAAAATGATGAAGCTATAAGTAAATGATTAAATCCTATAAAAGAACCATTAACTAAACTTATGAAAAATGTTGATTTAACTAATATAAAGATGGATCAAATTAAATCAGAAGGTCAAGTAAAATCTGAGATGAATCAAGAGAAACCAATAATTAAACAACACGAGGTAAAATTTCAACCAACGAAAGTATTGGTAGAATCAAATGATGGTGAAGATGATGATGAAGCAGTGTTTAATTTAATACAACAACAAGAAAATAAGCTAGAACTTTAAAAATCTATTACTGAATACTCTCATAGTTATCAAGAATACCTGAATCAGTACCCACAAATAGCTCAGAAATATGTAAATTTATATTATACAAATCCATCCAAGATTGATACTACATATGGATTATCACACGAAAAAGAGATTGACTTATGGAAGATTAGCAATGAAAAATTATAATTTCTTTCTAACGGTGACATTAAAATAGGAGGTAAAATCTATAAGGGTACTGCTGGATTATATGAATTAATCTTCTTAAAAATACCGAAAACATATCCAACTAGATTTGACCAACAGCAATATAAAGCAATCTTAGATCAAACGAGTGTTCATAAAATGGATTTCAATCCTTTAGGACACGTAAAAGGAAGTAATTCAACAAAATATAAACAATTTATCCGACCAATAATTTCATCAAAATCTGCAGCTGCTAAATTACATAAACAACGGATTGCAAGAGCGGATATAAGTAGTCCATAAAATCCTCATTATAATCATAAATTAAGTAGCCATGGATAAGTTTGGTCGTTCAATGGTTGTTCATCAATCAAAAATAGAGATGATGACTTATTCCATAATACCATTTACGAGTGATGGTAATTATGACTTTGAAAACCATAAGCTGTCTATTATTAAAACACCAGTCAATGAAACGGATGCTGTGAACAAGGAATATGTAGATAAGCAGTTTAATGCAAAGAATGATTATCTAAAGGAGTTTATTATATTTATATTAAGAGTTTCACCTACTGAATCAACTCATATGGCAACTAAAGGATATGTTGACACCTATGTGAATGAAGCAACAGCAAATCAAGAAAAGAAATTTAGCGAGCTTTATACAAACTATCAAAACTTAAAATCATCTGTTGAACAGACTAAATCAGATGTATCCAACAAATTAAATGTTCTAGATGAAGATACCACAAAACTCTATAAGATGTTTGGTGATATGAGATTAAAATTAAAGATATAGAGTTAGAAACTTTAATAATTTGGGGTATTAGTCATTAGCTCGCAGTGTAGTACAAATGACTACCAAAGCTAGGCAGCAAGTTGTTAAGGAATTGCACAAACCGGCTCAATCAAAATTTAAACGAAGGCGATTTATTCAGTATGGGTTGGATGATACCTTTGCTACAGATCTTGATCAATTAGAAGGGTATGCACGTGAAAATAAAGGTTACAAGTATATTCTAGTTGTCATTGATTGCTTTTCAAAATTTTTATGGACTAGACCTTTAAAATCAAAATGTCACAAAAGCTATGGAACAGATACTTAAAACTTCAGATAGAATTCCCAAAAAACTCTTATCAGACAAAGGAACAGAGTATTACAACTCTCAGTTTCAAAATTTGATGAAGAGATATGGAGTACACCATTATAGCACATTTAGTGTTCTAAAGCCTCTATTGCTGAACGAGTAATACAAACCATCAAGGAGAAATTATTTCAACTATTTACTCTAAATGGTAATTATAAATGGTTGAACTTGTTGGAGCACATTACAGATACCTATAATAATACAAGGCATTCAACTATTCGTACGAAACCAATTCAAGTTAATAAATCTAATGAAAAATTATTGCTAAATGGTGTATATGGAAACATCAAGGTCTTTGATAAGCCCAAATTTAAACATATATTTCAAAAGGGATACACTCCTATTTGGTCAACAGAGCTCTTTAAAGTTATTAAGGTAAATATCACATCACCTGTTACATATTTATTAGAAGTTATGCAAGGACAACCAATAAGGGGAGGATTTTACGAGAAAGAGTTACAAAAGACTAAACAAACAGATGTGTACCTAATTGAAGAAATCTTACGCAAGAAAAACAATAAAATGTATGTTAAATGGCTTGGTTTCGATAAATCACACAATAGCTGGATTGATCAAGACAAAGATGTTTAATCAAATCTAAACAAGTCTAATCAATACTGCATTTGTCCAGACTACAACAACATACAGACTACAATAACATCTATATTAAATTGATAGTTTGAGTTAGTAGCTTCGTAAACATGGACATGGATACAGACATGTCAGTTAGTATTGATAGTGGTAGTGTTGACGAAACCATAGAATACTATAATCAGTTACTTGATGATAATTTAAATAAGTTTGAAATTGCGGCAAGTATGGAAGAATATTATTTATTACATTCGTTATATAATATTGGGAAATATCAAGTTGGATGTGCTTTAAGTCCCGCGAAAACATTTACCCCAACCATCATTCTTACTCAGAAAGATAAGATTGGTAAAATATCTATGAATGAACATGAGTGGACAGACAAGAGAAGATTGTCAAATATTTCAATGATACTGACACACCCAACGATAGTTGTCCAATTATATGTAATGGAGAATTACTAAAAGTTTCCCAAATACTACATGATGATATAAAGATGATAGAAGTATCCAAATTGGAAGCAAAATTTTATTTTTCTGAAGAAAATATTTTAGATATTATCTATGCTGATTTAAATCTGATAAATTATCAAAATACTACCATGTTAAAATTAGATATAATTCGAATGATAACTACCTATGACGGTGGAAATATATTTCTAATGAAAGCTTTTAATGAGTATATGTATTATTATAGAGTTAATGTACTAAATGATCTTAAATAAATATATATATTACTGATCTAGTTTGTGTATTAATTAGTTTATCTGCGATAACTGACGTGATCACAGTATAATGATTATCAAAGCTTCTATCTTGTTAACCTTAATTATTAACGTAATTACTTTAATTTCAACTTCTGATAATTTGGAAGCTACTGTTAGCTATAATGATTATGAATCAATATACAACACAAGTTTATCCTTATATTTAGAATGTAGTAAGGTGGCAAATGAATACAGGGAATTATTTGAAAATGAAATGGATATGAGTAATATGTTAATGGAAAAACTTAAAAATTGTGAGCATACCAACACAAACCTAATCAATTTGGTAAATTATACATAACTGATAATATCCAGAAGAGAGAATATTGAATTGGAAGCAGAACTGCTAGAAGCCAAAAAGCAACTTGAAAAATGTAAAGAAAATTATAATTTAGAGTTAACAGTAATATCTAACTATAAAAGAGAAAACATAAGGATTAAAACTGACTTAATACATCTTGGAGAAAATCGCTTAATAAATATGGAAAGAGACAATTGTCAAATAGAATTGACTAATAAAGAGAAAAATAGAAAACAAGTCTTTGTAAACCTTAATCTATATATATATATATATATATATATATATATATATATATATATATATATATATATATATATATATATATATATATATATATATATATATAAAAATTCATGATTACATCAACTTTAATATTAATTCACTTAGTTTAACATATTAATCATCATCATCACTTAACTCAAAATGATCAATTTCCGAATCGCTATCATATGGAGCGGTAAAGCGAATTTTTATTTTAGTTTCACGATTAACGTCATAAAGCTTCAGTTCACAATACGATTCACTCATTACTTCAGAGAGTACTTCTGAATAGCAGCTCTGACACCAATATTTTTTGTTATGATAAAAGTCGTCTATTATACTATAACATTCTGTAACAAGATGAAAGTGGTCTCTAACTGATCTTAACAGATGTTTAAATGGTCTATTTTTTCGTACTATCTTAAAGTCATTATGACATGCTTTACAAACATAGATATTTAAGGTCTTAATTATGTATAGATTAACCCATATACAATATCTACTACATCTACCATCATCTCCATTCTCCTTCATAATTACATAGTCCCAATCATTTGTGCCAAGTACGGCATTTCGCCATGATCTCGGAATTTGTTTATCGTTACATATAAATTCTAAGTTAGTTTCAAATCTCGATTGATCATTTTGAGCTACTTTATTTATATAACGCCATTTATAGTTAGAGTATAATTTTAATATTTTTAACGTTAATTTTGTAGGCAATGGAGATACCAAAGCAAAATTTGGAGCTGAAGTTACATTTTCGCAAATGGTTTTGATACATAACTTTTGTAATGACATCTATAATAAAAGAAATAAATTTAATGTAGACTATAATGTCCAAATGGTAGGGTATCAAAGGTATGATGCAGTAAATGACGTTTATCATCACGTCCATTTAACGCAATTTTATTTTATTCAATGCTAAACACTTCTTGGTTAAATGATTGGATGGTACGTTGAGTAACTGAAAGATTTTCATCTAAGTTTTTTTAAACATGATAAATAATCTTCATAAGTTAATTTGTTTTTTACTATCCCATATTTAACCCCTTTAGCCTTTTTAATAGTTTTTTTCCCCTTTAATTTTGAACGTATACATTTTTGACCTTAACCCTATAAAATGAATAATTATTTGTCCTGAAGTCTCATCCTTTAAAAGCCCTAACACCTTTTTATTACGTTGAGGGATATCGTAAATGTTATTAACAGGATAGTCAGAGGTTTCGAAATGTTGATTATATAACCTTATTACATCTCGGTAAACATCATCACATTTAAGCACATAGATGAAACTGTCTGTGTCGGTATACAAAAGTTTACAATGTTCTACCCCCATTTTAGGGCGCATATAATCATAATGAAATGACTACATTGTAAGTTTAGAGATATCTAGTATAGCCATGCTAATATAGAGTGGTTTATTAAAGATTATTTCATTTTTCTTGAGCTCTATTAACATCAAGTCATCCTCTAACACAATTCTGCGCAGAAACTGATAGCTTGATATAAGATTTTTGGCCCCATAACGACCCTCCCATGAATTAGTTATTTTAACCACCCTGTGTTTACGTATATTTTCTATAGTTTTCCCAAAACAGGCGTTATTAAAGAGTTTATACAAATTTTTCTCAAAGGTTGTTGTGGCTTTAGTTCGCAATCGATTATTCAATTCAATATAAGGTTTAGGCCAAGCTGATTGTTTAAATTTTAATATCTTATGAATTTTTGTAGATGTTAATCCCTTTGATAAAGCTTGTTTTAAATTACCATAATGCAAGATATATCCCTCCTTATTATAGAAGGTTGCAATCAATTTAGTTTGTTTAGAGTGGGGAGGGGTGAGATGTTCTACACAAAAAGGAAAATCTTTATGTAGATCGTAAATTTGAGGTGGATATGCTAGGTCTACCTGCAGAATGTACCCAAATTTCTAATCATCGGGAATTGACATTACATCAAAATGAATGTCATCAGCCACCCATTCAAAACAGTCATATGGCAAAGGTTCAGTCATCTTTTCCATATAAATTATTGACATCTAGGTAGAGTAAAGATGTGGAGGGTTTAGAAGGATCATAATTATCAGGATATTTATTATTGGCTTCACCTTATCGATTAATACATGAGGAAATCCCTCCACGTATTCCTTGTTCAACAAACATAATTTGATCTATATCTTGCAATAATCGCAATTCCTGTGTATCGGAGCATACAGTCCCATGTATATTGGGGCATTGAAAAATACCAAGCTGGGTCCAATCTATGCGATGATTGACAACTCAATCTAAATTTTTCAAATATGTCAGCTAACCCCAATATATCAGTTTTTAAGTACAAATCTGAATAATCTCCAAAATTTTGAATTACAAAATTTTGCCAATAGATTGTGCATGAGCATAATCTTCATTATTAATATGACTCTGGTCTAAGTTATAAAATTTCTCGATAGATGGTAAACACGTATCTGAGAATTTGTCCATGTTATCTATGTAATCATAGCAAAATACTCCCTTTCGCATCAATAACTGAAACTTATTTTTGCTTACATGTAAAAATTCAGACTTTAAAATACTGGAGTCAGTATAACTCATGGTTTGCATTAAATTCTCCAAAGAATGACCAAGAAAACGTAGAGATGAAAAAGAGCAGGAGCATGAGGAGGATGAGGAGAATGAGGATGAGGGGGAGAATGAGGAGAATGAGGAGGATGATTTGGAGGATGAGGAAAATGAGGATGAGGAGGAGGAAGAGGAGGATGAGGATGATTAGGATGAGGATATGGAGGATGAAGAGGATAAGGAGGATGATAAGGGTGAGGATGAGGATGATAATGAGGATGAGTAGGATGATGAGGAAGAGGAGGATTATGTGGATGAGGAGGATGAGGATGAGGAAAATGAGGAGGATGAGGATGAAGAAGATGAAGAAGATGAAGAGGGGGATGAGGAGGATGAGTAGGATGAGGATGATGGGGATGAGGAAGATGAGGATGAGGAGGATGATGATGATGAACCACCACATCAACCACCACAACAACCACCACAACAACAACATCCACAACAACAATCACCACATGATGATGTGATGAGAATGAGGATGATGATGAGGATGATGATGAGGAAGAAGATGATGATGATGAGGATGAAGAGGATAAGGAGGATGAGGATGTTGAGGAGGATGATGATGAAGATGATGTGGATGAGGATGAGGATGAGGATGAGGATGAGGATGAGGATGAGGATGAGGATGAGGACGAGGACGAGGACGAGGACGAGGACGAGAGGACGAGGACGAGGACGAGGACGAGGACGAGGACGAGGACGAGGACGAGGACGAGGACGAGGACGAGGACGAGGACGAGGACGAGGACGAGGACGAGGACGAGGACGAGGACGAGGACGAGGACGAGGACGAGGACGAGGACGAGGACGAGGACGAGGACGAGGACGAGGACGAGGACGAGGACGAGGACGAGGACGAGGACGAGGACGAGGACGAGGACGAGGACGAGGACGAGGACGAGGACGAGGACGAGGACGAGGACGAGGACGAGGACGAGGACGAGGACGAGGACGAGGACGAGGACGAGGACGAGGATGAGGATGAGGATGAGGCCCCACAGGGGCTAGGGGAATCCCAGGATTCTCCTAGTACGGGCATTGACGATCCCGAGGTACCTGAGTCATGTTGTGCTGTCTTGTGTTGTCCAGATATATGTAACAAAAACGCAATCTTAAGGTGTTTACCGTGCCGAGAAGATGAATGGCTCAGCGTTTATGAGTCGCAAACGGTTCCCCCGGATACCGGGCGCCCTCCGGGAGTAAGTAGCCTTGCTGTGGCATCCAGGCTCTGCCGCAGTCGACCATTATTTCCTAGGATACTCGTGGGAACACTATGTCACAAAATAATAATTATACTAGTGATAATGGCAGGGAGCTGAGGAGGCGGACCCCTGTCGTACAAACAGCTACAGCACCACCACAACAACAACAGCGACAAACGATCCAACCAACCGCCTCAGCTGGAACTACTCCCGATAGTTTTACCAGATCCGACATTGTAGGTGATGGAAATTGCCTTTTCCGTGCAGTTAGCTTACACTTATATGGCCACCAAAACCATCATGAAAGACTCCGAGAGGCTGCTCTAAGATATATACAACAAAACTGGTCGGAACTTAACACATTTTCATTAATTGGGGACGACGATATGAAAGACTTCAATAACTACTATAACTATATGAGGGACAAGCCAACAATAATAAGCACAAGAAAACACATCGAAACTATTTACCTTCTACTAACAGGCAACCCAATGTCGGGACACTTTGAGCTTCTGACACCACAAAACACTAAAAACATCCCAAACAACAGTAGACCAATAAAAGAAGCATCGGGCGAGCGACGTAACGGTCGAGGACGTCGCGGGAAATGGCAGCTCGAGCAAAACGATGAAGACCGGGCAACTGACAATGGACCTGCCAAAAGTGTTGTGCCGGCGAGTAAGCCGACACCCACCAAGGCGGGAAAATCAAGGCAACGCATGAGTTATACTACAGGAACAAACGAACACACCATGCGTTGCTTTGATAAAAGCACAAGTCCTGACAAAGAAACCACTGAGAAGGGAATCACTCGACGCCTAGACCCACCACCATCAATCCCAAACGCAACCGACGAAGTATTTAATCAAAAACTCCCGCAACGACAAAGAAATCCCAACAGCACAAAACCAAAATTCAAACGGCAAATAAGAATAGAAAACCAAATCAACAACATCAGGAGATATCTAGGACACCTTACCCAGTTTATCAACGGGAACGTGTCCAAACGAGTCACGCAGAGTATAAACAAGATCAAGTCCGGGTCTCCCAACAGAACACTGCCAGAAATCCTGGATACTCTGAAACAAAAATTATCCGTATATGCCGCAAGACTTCGTAGATACAAAGAACCAAACGAGAGGAAAGATACCAACAACCTCTTCCGAAGAAGCCAAACACAGTTCTATCGGAAAAACTATGCACAGCAAACAGACAGCCGTGACCGAACCACCAAACAAACAAGAACTCACAGATCATTGGAAAAGTATCTGGTCAGAACCCGAACTACCCAATAATAACACCCCCTGGATCAAAGCCAACGAAGGCAAAGATAAGCATGTGACAGAACGGGAAAATCCAACATTAGCTACTGTGGGACCAAAGAGCATGATGAGGCGCCTGGATGCAAGAAGTTCCGGAGGTAGAATGGCCCCCCGTTCGGATCTCCGGGTAGGGGCTGGTTCGGAGGCGTCGACTTGCAGACATCATAATTTTAAGATAGATTTTTGCAACATACGAGGTATAAACTCGAACATAAATTCAGCGCATCAACACCTGCAATCAGATAAACCTCATGTACTCGCTTTATGTGAAACCAAGGTCAGTCCATCGACCAGCACGGTCAACTATCTTTATCCTGGGTACGACTTCTATTCCCGATTTAGGCGTAACTTTGGAATCTGTCTTTTTGTCAGAAGCGACCTCTCTTGTCAACGAGAAGAAGCTCTGGAGCCCCCAAACTTTGATGTTATGTGGTTAAAAATAACGACTCAACAAATCACAAGGTTCATCTGTATCCTGTATCGACCACCAAGTGATACCAATTTTCGAACACTTTTCACTTCTCTTGCAGACACCATCGATCATTTACAAAGTAACTATCCAAGTGCCGAAATTGCCAGCCTGGGCGACTTTAATGTCCACAATATCAACTGGCTCAAATATTCAAATACTACCGACGAACAAGGTCGTGAAGCTGAATCATTCTCAATCAGTTACGGCTTAACTCAGCTTATTGACTAACCAACACGGATCCCTGATCGAGACGGGGAGTTCGCCAGTCTTCTTGATCTGTTTTTAACCACCAATCCGGAGATTTACACGGTCACCGTAAATCCGCCGTTAGGTTCTTCCGACCATAAACTGCTTTCGACATCGAGTATCCTGCCAATCAGTGACAGAGAGGCGCCTAGGCCGCGCAAGATTTGGCACTACAAATCTGCTAAATGGGAAGATCTCATGGAATACTTTCGAACTTTCCCTTGGATAGACGTTTGTTTTCGATCCGATAACCCATCTGACTGCGCCAGGGAGGTCTCCTATGTTATTTTGGCTGGTATGGAAGCTTACATCCCTTTTTCGAAGAAATGCTCCTCCAACGGCAAGCCTTGGTTCGACCGAAAATGCAAAGAAGCTGTTGCTTCTAAACATATTGCCTACCGACAATGGCGTGAAAATCCTAACACCTTAAATCGAAACATCTTTGTTCATGCCCGGAACAGATGCAAGGGAATTATCGACGAAACCAAGGAGGCACACAATCAACGAATTAGAAACAAACTTCTCGCTTGTCCCAACAATTCCGGGTCCTTTTGGGCAGTCGCTAAGGGAGTTAGTCAAAATTTTACCAAATCCACCATACCACCACTCACACGGCCAGATAATTCCATTGCAACCACACCTGTTGAGAGAACGAACTTGTTGGCTGAACTCTTTGCTTCACATTCTACTGTCGATTTCCAAGGAAAAACACCACCTACTATTCCCATATTACAGTCAAGGATGCCCGATGTTGTCTTCAGACAGCGCATCATAAAGCGTATTTTAATGAAGCTAGACACCAAGAAGGCTTCTGGCGCTGACGGAATACCTGCCATAGTTCTCAAAAACTGTGCAAGGGAACTAACACCAGTTTTCTGTAGACTTTTTAACCTATCCTACAGAAAGGGAATATTTCCGTCCTGCTGGAAATGTGCCACGGTTCAGCCGATACCTAAAAAAGGTAAGAAGAACTTGCCAAATAACTACCGACCAGTTGCACTGCTTTCAATAATATCGAAAGTCATGGAAAAGGTTATCAATGACCATCTTCTAAAATATCTTGAACGATTCAATATTATTAGCGATCACCAATATGGTTTTCGTAAACATAGATCAACAGGAGATCTTCTGACTTATGTAACACATGTTTGGAACAACGCAATTGAACACTTTGGAGAATCTCGAGCGGTTGCTCTTGACATATCCAAGGCATTCGACCGTGTTTGGCACGATGGACTGTTGGCTAAGTTGCGCTCTTATGGTATGTCTGAAAGGTTCTGATTGTGGCTCTCATGTTTCCTCAGAGAGCGTTCTTTACGAGTGGCGGTCGACGGATTTCTTTCTAACAGCCTCACTATCAACGCCGGTGTGCCCCAGGGCTCCATACTGTCTCCTACTCTCTTTCTCATTTACATTAACGATCTGCTGGAAAAGACCGGGAATCCAATCTATAGCTTTGCAGATGACAGTACGCTTGTCTCTTCATTCACCTTGAACGCTCGGACATCGGCTGCTCAGGCGAATATCCGCAGACAGCAGGAGGTCGTTCAACTTAACAAAGACCTGGAAGAAATTCTATCTTGGGATGACAGTAACCAAGTGGAATTTAACGCTACAAAAACCCAAGCGGCAGTTTTTTCTA
>CM032454.1:47592-49310 GCA_019049505.1 Pachyrhynchus sulphureomaculatus
GAGGATGAGGATGATGATGATGATGAGGAGGATGATAAGGATGAGGAGGGGGAGGAGGATGATGAGGATGAGGAGGAGGATGAGGAGGATAATGAAAAGGATGATGAGGAAGATGAGAAGAATGAGGAGGATGAGGATGATGAGGATGATGAGGAGGGTGAAGAGGATGAAGAGAATGAGGAGGATTAGGAGCATGAGGATGAGGAGGATGTAGAGGATAATGATGAGGCTGAGGAGGACGATAAGGGTTATTATGCGGATGATGATGAGGATGAGGAGGATGATGAGGAGGAGGAGGATGAGAAGGATGAGAAGGATGAGAAGGATGAGGAGGATGAGGAGAATGAGGAGGATGAGGAGGAAAAACAGGATGAGGAGATGAGGAGGATGATGAGGACGATGAGGGGGAGAGGGAGGATGAGGAGGATGAGGAGGATGAGGATGAGGAGGATGAGGATAAAGAGGTGGATGAGAAGGATGGTGAGGATAAGGATGGTGAGGATGAGGAAGATGATGATGATGAACCATCACAACAACCACCACAACAACCACCACAACAACCACCACAGTAGTGTATTTGTGGGAATGCAGGGAGGAGGAGGAGGAGGCAAAATTTTGCCTCCTCCTCCTCCTCCTTATATTCCCACAAGTTCTAATAAAAATAAATTAGCATATAAGTGGGAGGCATAAGAATTTCATGATATAAGAAAGTCCAGAACGATTGATCACTTTGATTATTTGCTTATAAAAATAAAATTGCAATACACAATAATTTTCAAAGATTTTTAATTTATTTAGCTGAATTAAGGTTTAGCAAACAAAAAGTTGTCAATTTTCACTCTAGTTTCTATTTCAACTCGTTAAGCATTTCTTATTCTAGTTAAGAAGGGTAATTAAAAAACAAAAACATTAAAAGTTAAATAAGTTTATTTGATATTCTTACTTCATCGATAGTTCAGATTTTATACACCAAAAAATTTCAATCTAAAAGTACTCCTATTTAATCTCTTAAACTTTTTTTTAAAATAGATATGGAGGTGAACTTAGATTAAAAAAAACAAATAAAATGTAAATTTGTTTTATTTAAAAGAAAAAAAATAGTATTAAAACGTTTTTTCTTCTTTCTCCTCTTCTTCTATCTCCTTTTCTTCTTCTTCTTCGTCTTCGTCCATCACATTAGCTTGATGGATTAATGGTAGCTCCCAGTCCTCCAGCATTTCTGAAAGTAGATCCCAACTCGCATCAATTGGAACATTTGGCAGGGTGCTGAAAATAGGTCCGTCGTCCTCCAACATCTCTGAAGGTTGATCCCAACTCGCAATCAATTGGAACATTTGGCAGGGTGCTGAAAATAGGTCTGTCGTCCTCCAACATCTCTGAAGGTTGATCCCAACTCTCATCAATTGGAACATTTGGCGGGGTGCTGACAATAGGTCTGTCGGGTAGGAAAGGGCTCCACCCCTCGTGAACAGTCCAGTTGGTCGTCTCGATTGATCCTACGGGACTTATTTCTCCAGCTTCGCTTGGATTTCGTACATAGATCCAAATATCGTTGATTTCTGGCGTCGGATTAACTAGTTGGTTTTGCGGCACAAGTCGGTTATTTGAGTCATATACTTCGAACGAAAAGTGACTAGTAACGTGAATTTTGAAAGACATTTTTTTTTGTTTAAAGTTTTAGATTTAAAATCTGAACAACTGATGAAGTAAGAATATAC
>CM032454.1:49410-76910 GCA_019049505.1 Pachyrhynchus sulphureomaculatus
TATAATGTAATACTTGCGCGCACTTTTCTTTATATTATTTTTAAAAAATCGCGAAAAATCGCTGTTCACCCGCCTTATCTCGAAAAGTACTTATCAAAAAATTTTGAAAAAATTCTGGAATATTCTCCACGGGGTGTGGATTGAACGAAAATTATCACGAGTGCATTACCTGTAATAATTTATATGGTATATAAAAAAACAGAAATTTCAAGGTCATCAATTTTTAGTAAAGATTGGAAATAAACTTTGTTGAAAACTCATTTGGGGTGTGTTTTGTGAAGTCACTGATCATTTTATACCTCTGTAACAAAATTTTTTTTATTTTAAAAGTAATCAACGTACAAAACACTAATTGCGCAAGTTCAACTTGCACTTGACCGGTTATTTATTTTAAAAGCAATCAACGTCCGGAACACTAAGTTCAACTTGCACTTGACCGGTTATTTTTGATATATTTGACTCAGAAGGAAAATTTAGGATTCCAGTTTTCTGACCTAGACCAGGCAACACTGGCCAAAGTTGTATTTTCCAATTTATGTATTTTTCAATGAAAACTAAATCGCTCTACTTTTTTTGTCGATTTCGTTTTTTTTGTGACGTAACTTTGACGCGCTCTATTATTTAAACAAATAAACATGCAAAAAAGTGCCTCAATACTTTATTGTAGGAAATTTTTGCTCTACAAATTTAAGCCAATAAAATTATCTAACATTTCAATAGGTTTCGATTGTTCATATAAAAATGATGGAGACTCTAAACTTTAGGGACGGATTTTTTTAGTTTCCTTCAATTTAAAAAAAAAAACTTAAAAACATGTGTTTAGGCTCTCCTAATGGTAATTTTGTTATATCTATTTATATTGTTTAAGTAGAAGGGCAAAGCCGCTTCTGGCACACATACGGAATTGTGTGTGTTAGAGAGAAAGGTACAAGGTAGCGTGAGTGCGAGAGAGATAGATAGATGGCGTCATCTCTCTCGCGCGCATGCTAACTTGTACCTCTCTCTCTAACACGTAACCTTATGTAAGCCGTTTCTGGCACACATAGGACGTTGTGTGTGTTAGACAGAGAGGTACAAGTTAACGTGAGTGCGAGAGAGATAGATAGATGACGTCATCCTAGAAAAATTAAATTAAACTCTCTAACAATCAGCACCATCTGTCAGCTAGGGTATTAACATAACTTCACTTAGTTCAGATTAGAACCATCAAAGTTTGTTCACTAACCCATCAGCGCCATCTGCCAGCTAAGGTATTAACATAACTTCACTTAGTTCAGATTAGAACCATTTGATGACGTCATCTCCCTCTCGCGCTATGTAGTTATAAGCATGGTGGAGTAAAAATAAAATTAATTAAAGTAATTAAACACCTTAAGGTTAAATAAATGCTATTTATTACAATATAAATAAATAAATTCATATTAATTATTACAATTTTGGTAATTATATAGTAACTTAACTTTAGATAAGGCACAATGCCAAGGTCCATTATCCTTGTGAAAATAACATTCAGGTTTCTTCTTAAATTTGGTTAGAATAGGTTAATCAGTGTTTGGGATGATGTAAATTCGATCTTCGTTTATATATAATGGAATAGATTCATTTTATTTATGCCAAACATATTCCAAGGTACCAAAACAATTAATTCGTGATAATGTCAACATGATTATTGTGTTTAAACAAGATAATCTAAACCTGAAACATATATATAGTGATCGTGTCAATACCGATATGGATATGGAAAAGTTTAAGAATATTTGTTCAGAATGTTGGAAGGATAATTATGGATCCTTAATTATTATGAAAGATAGTGAGATAAATATGGATAGATATAGAAATAAATTTGACACCTATATAATCCCCTAAACAATCAATATAAATATTTAAGTTAGATTGATAGATATACAGTTATATATAAGACTGCTTGCACAACAGGTGGCTATACAACTTCAACATACTGCTATATAGTCTGCTCAACCTGTTGCTATATAGCCGCTCAACCCGTTAACCTGTTAATATGCCTCCTATTCTAAGTAAAGCAGATAAAGCCATAAAACGAAAAATTTACAATGCAGCTAATTCAATTAGAAAAAAATATCTTGCATTAAAATTGGAGCGTGGCGAAAATGATGAAGCTATAAAATAAATTATTAAATCCTATAAAAGAACCATTAACTAAACTTGTGAAAAATGTTGATTTAACTAATATAAAGATGGATCAGATTAAATCAGAAGGTCAAGTAAAATCAGATGAATCAAGTAAAATCTGAGATGAATCAAGAAAATCCAATAATTAAACAACAGGAGGTAAAATTTTAACCAACGAAAGTATTGGTAGAATCAAATGATGGTGAAGATGATGACGAAGCAGTGTTTAATTTAATACAACAACAAGAAAATGAGCAAGAACTTCAAAAATCTATTGATGAATACTCTCATAGTTATCAGGAATACCTGACTCAGTACCCACAAGTAGCTCAGAAATATGTAAATTTGTATTATACAAATCCATCCAAGATTGATACTACATATGGATTATCACACGAAAAAAAGAGATTAATTTATGTAAGATTGGCAATGAAAAATTATAATTTCTTTCTAACGGTGACATTAAAATAGGAGGTGAAATCTATAAGGGTACTGCTGGATTATATGAATTAATCTTAAAAATACCGAAAACATATCCAACTAGATTTGATCAACAGCAATATAAAGCAATCTTAGACCAAACAAGTGTTCATAAAATGGATTTCAATCCTTTAGGACACGTAAAAGGAAGTAATTCAACAAAATATAAACAGTAGATAAGGCAATGACAGTACGGGACCAAAATCCCATGTTATTTCTTATGGAGCCTCATTTTGCATTTTTTTGTGCCATTTCTTGACCTCGAACCAAAAGTCGGGTATATGTGCGCAAGCGCGGAAGTTTGGCTAGAGGAAATTTGAAAATAATTAAAAAAAAGTCTGGTCTAGACCAGGATACGAACCTTCATATCTTCGGTTTCAATACTGCAAAACCAGCGGCTTTACACTGAGCCAAATAGGTTTCGTACGCGAGAGTTTAATAATTGGGATGACATAAAAAAAAGATGTGACTAGAGAAGTTGGTAAAAGGTCCAAAAGGTCCTTATATGTGTGAATAGGATAGGTTTTGTTGAAAATAGTCCAAAAATGTTGTTATGAAGATGAGGGGTAGATTAGGTCAAAAAGTCCTTATTTCCAAAAAGGGGTGATTTTTTAGGGGGATGACTTTTAGGGGTAGTTTTGATATGGTGTAAAAAAGGCAAAAATAAAATTTTTCTGTGCGTGGGTAATTTACCCTATTTTTTGGTAAATTATTTAAATGAAAAAAAGTCCAGGTTTACTTAGCCAGAATACGAACCGTCGACCCTTGTGATAGTTCCGTTGTATTAGCATTTACGCTATTGAAGCTTCGTGAAATAAAGTATAAATGAAAGGTATATATAAAAAAAGAATTGTGTATTGGATAAACCCTTTTAAAATTTCAATTTTTAAAAAATACCTATATGTTTTATAGTCTTCCTTTGTTTTAAATAATCTACTTACCAAGTCAGTAACCCGTACAACCTCCGTTGAAAACAAATCTAACACTTTTTTCCTGCAGCTACTGTTGTCGGCCTTAGATGAAGACTTTTTCTTCTTCATCAAAAAGTGGGGTTATAATGTATCACATCACACTACTTGTACGAACTAAGCGCTTACGGATTTAACTGATGACTGCACTACATCATAAACTAGGTTGACGTCGTCAGATATTTAGAGAATTAAAACAAAGAAGAGAGGAATTGACCAATCAGCGAGCGAGTTTGTCGCGACGCCCTAATATGGTCATGTGAGATCTCGGAAAAAATGGTGCTCTGTGCATGAATTGTTTGTTGTTATGCGCGCGCGTTGCCAGTTCTGACTTGACACTGTGACTTGCGCAGTAAACGTCGATGCCAAAAGGGCCTTATCAGCAGTAGAATCCGGAACAATTCATGCACAGAGCACCATTTTTTTCCGAGATCTCACATGACCATATTAGGGCATCGCGACAAACTCGCTCGTTGATTGGTCAATTCCTCTCTTCTTTGTTTTAATTCTCGAAATATCTGATGACGTCAACCTAGTTTATGATGTAGTGCAGTCATCAGTTAAATCCGTAAGCGCCAACAAACTTAATATTTTAGTTTTTGCAAATATTTTTCCTGTTAAAACTCGCTTTCATAATTTTTTTTTTTTGACAACTTATCACCAAAAATTGACCTTTCTTATCAACTTTGTCGACCTCTCTCCTCTTTCTCACGCTCGAAAAAACATTTTCGAAGTGTTTTATAATATTTTTGAAAGAAAAGAGACCGCGCATGCATATCATAATGTACTCGTGATATATCGTTGCTTGTCGGCGTATGTATGTTCGATATATGTAGAACAGTTGTATATTCAATATATGTAGAACTATAATAGTTGTCCTTTCTATACAGTCCTCTTGTTTACTGGATTATAATAAATTGTTCTCTCTCTTCTCTGCTACCTCAAGTATGTAGTAATTATATTTTACGTAAAATATTGTCCATTAAAAATATATGTTTTGTTCTAGAATTGGAAAGTAAAATGGCTCAACGAGATGCTGTGGAATCAATTAGGACTGCAATTAAATCCTCTAAATTGGGTGCTGTAACATGTCGCACACTCCTAATGGAATGCACACGAGTAATTCGTAATTTAGTCAAAAAATTGAAACGAGCTAAATCGGTGCCAGAAAAATCACACATTGCTGCATGTTTAAGTGAGGTTAAGTCATATCAACGCATTTTGCAAGATACCAAAATTGGAGGTGGTACTGGAGTACGTAGAAGGGAAACAGCAACTCATAGGGTTAAATGGGATGATGTGAACTCTGCCTTCGAATCTCGTATAAGAACTGGTGTTATTTCTAATATTCGTCATACTGATCTGAAACCCTTTTTAATCGATTGTGCTACAATATTTAAGCGTCGTATTCAAATTGCCTTAAAGAAGGATGATGCTTTGAAGGTTAACGCAGTCCTGGCTGGAGAATTTCAACGAAATAAGGATACCAATTTAATTGAAGAAATTAGATACTTAAACACACGTAATGCACCAATATATAAAGAAACCAACCTAGATCAATGGTTTACAACGAATGTTATCAGATCATACCTTATTTTCTTACCGAAAATAAACAGGATAGACATGTAAATTTACTATTGCTTCAAGATACTTATATATCCGACAACAATATTGATAATCTAATTCCTGTTAAATTCCATTATGTCTGGATTAAGAATCTTTCCCGCCTTGTATCTCGACAACTTAGTCAACATGATGGATACAAGTTTATTTGTGACCGATGCCTTCACTACTATCACACTGAAGAAAAATTGCAGAAACATACCGAAGATTGTATAAAATTAAATAAAGGAGTTATTCCGCAAGTACCTACAAGTGATAAAGCGTTTATTGAATTTAAAAATTATGGTTGGAAAGTTACAGTACCATTCGTAATTTATGCTGATACCGAATGTTTGCTTGTACCTGTAGATGATGATCCGACTAAAAACACACAAAAATACCAAAAACATGTCCCTTTTAGTATGGGATATTATGTTAAATGTAGCTATGACGATACTTTATCGTTTTATCGGTCGTACAAAGGATCCGACTGTATGCAGTGGTTTGTGAGAGAACTACAGCAGTTTGCAAACGATTTGGAAACGGTCTTTCCTTGTCTTTTACCAATGGAGCATCTTACGCCCGAGGAATGGAAGAAATTTCACTGTGCAACACAATGTCACATTTGTGAGAAACCATTTGCTACGCTAGATAAAAAAGTTAGAGATCATGATCATCTTACTGGTAAATATAGAGGTCCGGCTCATGAAGGTTGCAACCTTAACTTTCAAGATAGTCGTATGGTACCAGTTGTATTTCATAATCTAAGTTCATATGATGGGCATATGGTAATTAAAACATTAGCTGGAACAGATAGATACACAGATATATTACCGGATAGCAAAGAAAAATACATCTCATTCACCAAGCATATCCCTGAAAGCTTTATAAATTTTCGTTTCATTGACAGCTTCAGATTTATAACCCCTGGACTAGATCAACTGGCATCATATTTAGAAGACTATCCCATTTTAAAATCTCAATTTAGTACACTGCCAGAAGCACAAATTAACCTATTAAGTAAAAAAGGTGTGTTTCCTTATGATTACATGAATGACTGGGAAAGCTTAAAAATTTCTCACCTTCCACCAAAGCATGCATTTTACAATACTCTTGGAAAGAGTCATATAAGCAACGAAGCATATGAGCATGAAAAAAATGTTTGGAAAACATTCAACTGTAAAACCTTAAATGACTATTCTGAATTGTATATTAAAACGGATATATTATTACTAGCAGATGTTTTTGAGCAATTTAGATCTACATCGCATAAAACATATGGCATTGATCCCGCATGGGCATACAGTTTACCAGGATATGCATGGCAATGCATGTTGTATAAAAGTAAACAAAAGATAGAATTACTCACTGATATGGACATGGTTTTATTTATCGAAAAGGGTATACGTGGAGGCTTAAGTCAATGTTTGAAAAGGTATGCTGAGGCTAATAATAAGTATATGCCAAACTATAATCAGGAAAAAGAACCTTCTTATCTCGCATATTTCGATATTAACAACCAATATGGTTGGGCTATGTCGCAATATCTACCATATAAAGACTTCAAGTGGATGGATACTGATAGTAAAAGTTTTATTGTTTGTTTAAAACCTGATGATGCAGATGAAGGCTATATAATAGAAGCTTTTTAATAAAGAGAAATATGTAATACACTATAGAAACCTAAAACAAGCGTTAAATTTAGGTGTTAAGTTAACTAAAATACATCGTATTCTATCCTTTAAACAAGCTCCTTGGTTAAAGACGTACATCGACATAAATACAAAGTTAAGGCAAGAAGCAAAAAATGAGTTTGAGAAAAATTTATTTAAGCTTATGAATAACGCTGTATTCGGTAAGACCATGGAGAATATAAGAAACCACTCAACTGTAAAGCTTATAACTAAATGGGACGGATGGTATGGTGCTGAAGCGCTTATCTCAAGACCCGAATTCAAGAGTGCCACAATTTTGATAAAAACATGATTATAGAGGAGCTTGCAAAAACTACTGTATATTTGAATAAACCAATATATGTTGGAATGTGTATTTTAGATATTGCAAAGACAACCATCTATGATTTTCACTATAACCATATAAAAAATAGATTTTCTGATTGTAACGTATTATATATTGATACTGATTCTTTGATCTATGAGATAAAACATAATGATATTTATCAAATCATAAAGCAAGATTGCCAGTCACGCTTTGATACATCTGGCTACAGTCCTGATAATATTTATAACATTCCAAGAGTAAACCACAAAGTTCTAGGTATGGTAAAAGATGAGAATAATGGAAGGATTATGACCCATTTTGCTGTACTTAGGTCAAAAATGTATACTACTAAAGTACTTTACACTCAAAATGAGCTTGATTTGAAAAGGATAGAATTAGAAAAAAACTGCTAAAGAAAGGGAAGATATCGAAAAAAGTCTGTTAAATTTAAGTGTAACGAAGAAAATTAAAGGCGTTAAGAAGTCTGTTATAAAAAAACTCGATTACATTCGAAGACTATATAAAATGCTTGGAGACATTTTTGGAAAAACCTATCACTCAAAATACAATAATATCGCAGAAGCATCAGCTATTTACCATTAGACAAACTAAGATCGGACTCAGCCCTCATGATGACAAAAGGCTAATATCAAAAAATTCAGTTCATACGCTACCATGGGGACATTACTCAATTGTATGATTATGTTTAAATCTTTTATTTGTTAGTTAGAACTTTGTTATTTATTCGTTTAAGCTATCCTAATATAAACTATACTTCACTATTTGTAAATATATAGCAATTATTACATTCTATAATGTATTTTACTCATTCAACTAATTATCACCAAAATTTGACCATTCTTATCAATTTGCTGGCCTCTCAACAAATTTAATATTTATTGCAAGTATCTTTATTACTTTATATATTACGTCATGCCCATTTAACACTGTTAGGTAGTAATTTAGTACAATATATACATATTTATAGCTACTGGATAAGAACACACTGTACTTTTAGGATCAAATTAATATAAGAAAGAATTTTTTAATTTCTGTTTTATTTCATTCATATATATATATATATATATATATATATATATATATATATATATATATATATATATATATATATATATATATATATATATATATTTACCGTTTATTTTTACTAAACTTTATAATATAAAACGTTTTTCCTGTTCCTACAGGTAGGGCTCCATGTTGTTCTTGTTATATGAGCTGGTGCATGGGGGAGGAGCTCAGGGGGCCCACTGAACCCCACCCCCATGCACCAGCGCATATAACAACAAACACAACCAAATGGGGTACCAATTCCTACATGTAGGACGCCGATAGGGCTCCTACGCGGCGTTGCCAGACCTGACCTGCCACGGTGACTTGCGCCGTAAACGACGATGCCAAAAGGGCCTTATTTGCAGTAGAATCTGCCTTACGTATCTACCCGCCCCAACAGCTGACAGACAGCCAGACCTAAATTCTGCGAAATCCATCTATCTATGGTCCAACGCAGTCATCACGGTGACGTCACGTGATCAGCAGGATGCCTATCTATATACAGGGTGATGTTGATACGTAGACCAATGGGAGTGTTGGTTTGACAGCTGACAGCTATCAGACCGACAAATGAAAGCTGACAAATGACAGCTGACAGACAGACAGACAGACAACTGTTGCTAACAGCTGACGTATCGACATCACCCTGTATAGATAGGCTGTCACTCCCATTGTCCAACGTATCGATATCACCCTGTATACAAAATTTTTTCTAAATTTTATAATATACAACGGTTTTCCCAACTTCTACAACTCATTCTATTCTTATCCAATACACAATTGTTTTTTTTATATATACCTTTCATTTATACTTTATTTCACGAAGCTTCAATATCGTAAATGCTAATACAACGGAACTCTATCACAGGGGTCGACGGTTCGTATTCTGGCTAAGTAAACCTGGACTTTTTTTCATTTAAATAATTTACCAAAAAATAGGGTAAATTACCCACGCACAGAAAAATTTTATTTTTGCCTTTTTTACAGCATATCAAAACTACCCCTAAAAGTCATCCCCCTAAAAAACCACCCCTTTTTGGAAATAAGGACTTTTTGACCTAATCTACCCCTCATCTTCATAACAACAAACAATTCATGCACCGAGCACCATTTTTTCCGAGATCTGATGACGTCGCATGACCATATTAGAGCATCGCGACAAACTCGCTCGCTAATTGGTCAATTCCTCTCTTCTTTGTTTTATTTCTCGAAATATCTGACGGCGTCAACCTAGTTTATGATGTAGTGCAGTCATCAGTTAAATCCGTAAGCGCTTAGTTCGTACAAGTAGTGTGATGTGATACATTATAACCCCACTTTTTGATGAAGAAGAAAAAGTCTTCATCTAAGGCCGACAACAGTAGCTGCAGGAAAAAAGTGTTAGATTTGTTTTCAACGGAGGTCGTACGGGTTACTGACTTGGTAAGTAGATTATTTAAAACAAAGGAAGACTATAAAACATATAGGTATTTTTTAAAAATTGATTTTTAAAAGGGTTTATCCAATACACAATTCTTTTTAGTGTTCCGTACGGAACACTTATAAGATCACTTCGGTGTCTGTCTGTCTGTCTGTCTGTCTGTCTGTCTGTCTGTCTGTCTGTCTGTCTGTCTGTCTGTCTGTCACACCCGATTTTCTCGGAAACTATTTGACATAGAAAGGTGAAATTTGGTAATAATATAGGAATTGATGGCCTCATCAGAGCCATGTAGTTTTGAGAACTAAATTTTGACTTAAGGGGTTAGTTTTGGGGGGTGAAGTCAAAAGTGAAAAAAAAATTTTTTTACTAGGTCATCGAGTGTGGTGTCAAATGAAAGCTTGTGAAAACACGAGTAAAAAATATATATATAATATTATACTTGCGCTCAATTTTCTTTGTATTATTTTTAAAAATTCGCGAAAAATCGCTGTCCCGGGCCTTATCTCGAAAAGTACTTATCAAAAAATTTCGAAAAAATTCTGGAATATTCTCCACGGGGTGTAGATTGAATGAAAATTATCACGAGTGCATTACCTTTAATAATTTATATGGTATACAAAAAAAACAAAAATTTCAAGGTCATCAGATTTCAGTAAAGATTGGAAACAAACTTTGTTGAAAACTCATTTGGGGTGTGTTTTATGAAGTCACTGATCATTTTATACCACCGTAACATAAATTTTGACTTAAGAGGTTCGTTTTGAGGGGTGAAATCGGAAGTGAAAAAAAATTTTTTTTACTAGGTCATCGAGTGTGGTGTCAAATGAAAGCTTGTGAAAACACGAGTAAATATATATATATATATATATATATATATATATATATATATATATATATATATATATATATATATATATATATATATATATATATATATATATATAATATATATATAATGTAATACTTGTAATAATTTATTTGGTATATAAAAAAAACAAAATTTCAAGGTCACCAGTTTTCAGTAAAGATTGGAAACAAACTTTGTTGAAAATTCATTTGGGGTGTGTTTTGTGAAGTCACTGATTTTATGCCACCCTAACAAAAATTTTTATTTTAAAAACAATCAACGTACGGAACACTAATTGTGCAAGTTCAACTTGCACTTGACCGGTTTTTTTTATATATACCTTTCATTTATACTTTATTTCACGAAGCTTCAATAGCGTAAATGCTAATACAACGGAACTCTATCACAAGGGTCGACGGTTCGTATTCTGGCTAAGTGAACCTGGACTTTTTTTTCATTTAAATAATTTACCAAAAAATAGGGTAAATTACCCACGCACAGAAAAATTTTATTTTTGCCTTTTTTACACCATATCAAAACTACCCCTAAAAGTCATCCCAGTAAAAAACCACCCCTTTTTGGAAATAAGGACTTTTTGACCTGATCTACCCCTCATCTTCATAACAACATTTTTGGACTATTTTCAACAAAACCTATCCTATTCACACATATAAGGACCTTTTGGACACCTTTTACCAACTTCTCTAGTCACATCTTTTTAGTGTTCCGTACGGAACACTTATAAGATCACTTCAGTGTCTGTCTGTCTGTCTGTCTGTCACACCCGATTTTCTCCGAAACTATTTGACATAGAAAGGTGAAATTTGGCAATAATATAGGAATTGATGGCCTCATCAGAGCCATGTAGTTTTGAGAATTAAATTTTGACTTAAGGGGTTAGTTTTGGGGGGTGAAGTCGGAAGCGAAAAAAAATTTTTTTTACTAGGTCATCGAGTGTGGTGTCAAATGAAAGCTTGTGAAAACACGAGTAAAAAATATATATATAATATTATACTTGCGCGCACTTTTCTTTGTATTATTTTTAAAAATTCGCGAAAAATCGCTGTCCCGGGCCTTATCTCGAAAAGTACTTATCAAAAAATTTCGAAAAAAAATTCTGGAATATTCTCCACGGGGTGTAGATTGAACGAAAATTATCACGAGTGCATTACCTTTAATAATTTATATGGTATATAAAAAAAAAACAAAAATTTCAAGGTCATCAGATTTCAGTAAAGATTGGAAACAAACTTTGTTGAAAACTCATTTGGGGTGTGTGTTTTGTGAAGTCACTGATCATTTTATACCACCGTAACATAAATTTCGACTTAAGGGGTTCGTTTTGAGGGGTGAAATCGGAAGTGAAAAAAATTTTTTTTTACTAGGTCATCGAGTGTGATGTCCAATGAAAGCTTGTGAAAACACGAGTAAATATATATATACATATATATATATATATATATATATATATATATATATATATATATATATATATATATATATATATATACATATATATATATATATATATATATATATATATATATATATATATATATATATATATACTCGTATATAATGTAATACTTGCGCACACTTTTCTTCGTATTACTTTCAAAAAATCGCTGTCCCCTACCTTATCTCGAAAAGTACTGATCAAAAAATTTTGGAAAAATTCTGGAATATTCTCCACGGGGTATAGATTGAACGAAAATTATCACGAGTGCATTACCTTTAATAATTTATTTGGTATATAAAAAAAAACAAAATTTCAAGGTCACCAGTTTTCAGTAAAGATTGGAAACCACCTTTGTTGAAAACTCCTTTGAGGTGTGTTTTGTGAAGTCACTGATCATTTTATACCACCCTAACAAAATTTTTTATTTTAAAAACAATCAACGTACGGAACACTAATTGTGCAAGTTCAACTTGCACTTGACCGGTTTTTTTTTATATCATCCCAATTATTAAACTCTCGCGTAAGAAACCTATTTGTCTCAGTGGTCAAGCCGCTGGTTTTGCAGTATTGAAACCGAAGATACGAAGGTTCGTATCCTGATCCAGACCTGACTTTTTTTTTAATTATATTAAAATTTCCTCTAGCCAAACTTCCGCGCTTGCGCACATATACCCGACTTTTGGTTCGAGGTCAAGAAATGGCACCAAAAATGCAAAATGAGGCTCCATAAGAAATAACATGGGATTTTGGTCCCATACTGTCATTGCCTTATCTACTATAAACCATTTATCCAACCAATAATTTCATCAAAATCTGCAGCTGCCAAATTACATAAACAACGGATTGCAAGTGAAGGTGGAACACGATCACCAACATATGGATCAGCTACAGCTAAATTACATAAACATCAGGTTACAAGTGAAGGAGGTTAGCGATCACAAGCATATGGATCAGCTTTATTAAATTATGATGATAAACCCAAAGAATATGTATATTTCGATGATGTAAATGAATTAATTGAGAGATTAATAAAGCTAAATGCCTCTCAGACTGCTGACAATAATAATCACACAAATTAAATTGTTAGTATTCTCGAAGAATTAACTGAACTTGAAGTTATTGAGCGGATATAAGTAGTCCATAAAATCCTCATTATAATCATAAGTTAAGTAGCCATGGATAAGTTTGGTCGTTCAATGGTTGTTCATCAATCAAAAATAGAGAGAATGACTCATTCCATAATACGAGTGATGGTAATTATGACTTTGAAAACCATAAGTTGTGTAATATTAAAACACCAGTCAATGAAGCGGATGCTGTGAACAAGGAATATGTAGATAAGCAGTTTAATGCAATGAATGATTATCTAAAGGAGTTTACTATATTTATAACAAGAGTTTCACCTACTGAATCAACTCATACGGCAACTAAAGGATGTGTTGACACCTATGTGAATGAAGCAACAGCAAATCAAGAAAAGAAATTTAGCGAGCTTTATACAAACTATCAAAACAAAATCATCTGTTGAACAGACTAAATCAGATGTATGCGACAAATTAAATGTTCTAGATGAAGATACCACAAAACTCTATGAGATGTTTGGTGATATAAGATTAAAATTAAAAATATAAAGATAGAAACTCTAATAATTTGGGGTATTAGTCATTAGCTCGCAGTGTAGTACAAATGACTACCAAAGCTAGGCGGCAAGTTGTTAAGGAATTGCACAAACCGGCTCAATCAAAATTTAAACGAAGACGATTTATTCAGTATGGGTTGGATGATACCTTTGCTACAGATCTTGCTCAATTAGATGGGTATGCACGTGAAAATAAAGGTTACAAGTATATTCTAGTTGTCATTGATTGCTTTTCAAAATTTTTATGGACTAGACCTTTAAAATCAAAATCTGCTCAAGATGTCACAAAAGTTATGGAACAGATACTTAAAACTTCAAATAGAATTCCCAAAAAAACTCTTATCAGACAAAGGAACAGAGTATTACAACTCTCAGTTTCAAAATTTGATGAAGAGATATGGAGTACACCATTATAGTACGTTTAGTGTTCTAAAAGCCTCTATTGCTGAACGAGTAATACGAACCATCAAGGAGAAATTATTTCAACTATTTACTCTAAATGGTAATTACAAATGGTTGAACTTGTTGGAGCACATTACAGATACCTATAATAATACAAGGCATTCAACTATTCGTATGAAACCAATTAAAGTTAATAAATCTAATGAAAAATTATTGCTAAATGGTGTATATGGAAACATCAAGGTCTTTGATAAGCCCAAATTTAAGGTTAGCGATATAGTACGCATTAGTAAATTTAAACATATATTTCAAAAGGGATACACTTCTAATTGGTCAACAGAGCTCTTTAAAGTTATTAAGGTAAATATCACATCACCTGTTACATATTTATTAGAAGATATGCAAGGACAACCAATATAAGTGAAGGATTTTACGAGAAAGAGTTACAAAAGACTAAACAAACAGATGTGTACTTAATTGAAGAAATCTTACGCAAGAAAAAACAATAAAATGTATGTTAAATGGCTTGGTTTCGATATATCACACAATAGCTGAATTGATCAAGACAAAGATGTTGTTTAATCAAATCTAATCAAGTCTAAACAAGTCTAATCAATACTGCATATGTCCAGACTACAACATACAGACTACAATAACATCTATATTAAATTGATAGTTTGAGTTAGTAGCTTCGTAAACATGGACATGGATACAAACATGTCAGTTAGTATTGATAGTGGTAGTGTTGGCGAAACCATAGAATACTATAATCAGTTACTTTATGATAATTTAAATAAGTTTGAAATTGCGGCAAGTATGGAAGAATATTATTTATTACATTCGTTATATAATATTGGGAAATATCAAGTTGGATGTGCTTTAAGTCCCGCAAAAACATTTACCCCAACCATCATTCTTACTCAGAAAGATAAAATTGGTAAAAAATATCTATGAATGAACATGAGTGGACAGAATTAATGCATATACTTCAAGAGAAGATTGTCAAATATTTCAATGATACTGACACACCCAACGATAATTATCCAATTATATGTAATGGAGAATTACTATAAGTTTCCCAAATAATACATGATGATATACAGATGATAGAAGTATCCAAATTGGAAACAAAATTTTATTTTTCTGAAGAAAATATTTTAGATATTATCTATGCTGATTTAAATCTGATAAATTATCAAATTAACCTACTTAAACACTTAAATTTTTGTGAATTTTACTATAATGTTATTAATAATGTAAATAATTTATGTAATAATAATAATACTACTATGTTAAAATTAGATATAATTCGAATGATGTTAACTACCTATGCAGGTGGAAATATATTTCTAATGAAAGCTTTTAATGAGTATTTGTATTATTATTGAGTTAATGTACTAAATGATCTTAAATAAATATACATATTACGTGATCACAGTATAATGATTATCAAAGCTTCTATCTTGTTAACCTTAATTATTAACGTAATTACTGTAATTTTAACTTCTGATAATTTGGAAGCTACTGTTAGCTATAGTGATTATGAATCAATATACAACACAAGTTTATCCTTATATTTAGAATGTAGTAAGGTGGCAAATGAATACAGGGAATTATTTGAAAATGAAATGGATATGAGTAATATGTTAATGGAATAACTTAAAAATTGTGAGTATACCAACACAAACCTAACCAGTTTGGTAAATTATACATAACTGATAATCTCCAGAAGAGAGAATATTGAATTGGAAGCAGAACTGCTAGAAGTCAAAAAGCAACTTGAAAAATGTAAAGAAAATTATAATTTAGAGTTAACAGTAATATCTAACTATAAAAGAGAAAACATAAGGATTAAAACTGACTTAATACATCTTAGTGAAGAAAATCGCTTAATAAATATGGAAAGAGACAATTGTCAAATAGAATTGACTAATAAAGAGAAAAATAGGAAACAAGTCTTTGTAAACCTTAATATATATATATATATATATATATATATATATATATATATATATATATATATATATATATATAGAAATTCATGATTACATCAACTTTAATATTAATTCACTTAGTTTAACATATTAATCATCACTTAACTCAAAATGATCAATTTCCGAATCGCTATCATATGGAGCGGTAAAGCGAATTTCACGATTTCACGATTAACGTCATGAAGCTTCAGTTCACAATACGATTCACTCATTACTTCAGAGAGTACTTCTGAATAGCAGCTCTGACACCAATATTTTTTGTTATGATAAAAGTCGTCTATTATACTATAACATTCTGTAACAAGATGAAAGTGGTCTCTAATTGATCTTAACATATGTTTAAATGGTCTATTTTTTCGTACTATCTTAAAGTCATTATGACATGCTTTACAAACATACATATTTAAGGTCTTAATTATATATAGATTAACCCATATACAATATCTACTATATCTACCACCATCTCCATTCTCCTTCATAATTACATAGTCCCAATCATTTGTGCCAAGTACGGCATTTCGCCATGATCTCGGAATTTGTTTATCCTTACATATAAATTCTAAGTTAGTTTCAAATCTCGATCGATCATTTTGAGCTACTTTATTTATATAACGCCATTTATAGTTAGAGTATAATTTTAATATTTTTAACGTTAATTTTGTAGGCAATGGAGATACCAAAGCAAAATTTGCAGCTGAAGTTACATTTTCGCAAATGGTTTTGATACATAACTTTTGTAATGACATCTATAATAAAAGAAATAAATTAATGTAGACTATAATGTCCAAATGGTAGGGTATCTTACATCTCGGTAAACATCATCACATTTAAGCTCATAGATGAAACTGTCTGTGTCGGTATACAAAAGTTTACATTGTTCTACCCTCATTTTAGGGAGCATATAATCATAATGAAATGAATACATTGTAAGTTTAGAGATATCTATCCAATATAGAGTGGTTTATTAAAGATTATTTCATTTTTCTTGAGCTTTATTAACATCAAGTCATCCTCTAACACAATTCTGTGCAGAAACCGATGGCTTGATATAAGATTTTTGGCCCCATAATGACCCTCCCATGAATTAGTTATTTTAACCACCCTGTGTTTACGTATATTTTCCATAGTTTTCCCAAAAGCGTTATTAAAGAGTTTATACAAATTTTTCTCAAAGGTGGTTGTGGCTTTAGTTCGCAATCGATTATTCAATTCAATATAAGGTTTAAGCCAAGCTGATTGTTTAAATTTTAATACCTTATGAATTTTTGTTAATATTAATCCCTTTGATAAAGCTTGTTTAAAATTACTATAATGCAAGATATATCCCTCCTTATTATAGAGGGTTGCAATCAATTTAGTTTGTTTAGAGTGGGGAGGGGTGCGATGTTCTACACAAAAAGGAAAATCTTTATGTAGATCGTTAATTTGAGGTGGATATGCTAGGTCTACCTGCAGAATGTACCCAAATTTGGAATCATCAGGAATTGACATTACATCAAAATGAATGTCATCAGCCACCCATTCGAAACGGTCATATGGCAAAGGTTCAGTCATAGCTTTTCCATATAAATTATTGACATCTAGGTAGAGTAAATATGTGGAGGGTTTAGAAGGATCATAATTATCAAGATATTTATTATTGGCTTCACCATATCGATTAATACATGAGAAAATCCCTCCACGTATTCCTTGTTCAACAAACATAATTTGATCTATATCTTGCAATAATCGCAATTTACATCCTGTGAAAAATACCAAGCTGGGTCCAATCTATGCGATGATTGACAACTCAATCTAAATTTTTCAAATATGTCAGCTAACCCCAATATATCAGTTTTTAAGTACAAATTTGAATAATCTCCTAAATTTTGAATTTCAAAATTTTGCCAAATAGATTGTGCATGAGCATAATCTTCATTATTAATATGGTCTAAGTTATTATAAAATTTCTCGATAGATGGTAAACATGTATCTGAGAGATGTTATCTATGTAATCATAGCAAAATACTTCCTTTCGCATCAATAATTGAAACTTATTTTTGCTTACATGTAAAAATTCAGACTTTAAAATACTGAAGTCAGTATAACTCATAGTTTGCATTAAATTCTCCAAAGAATCACCGAGAAAACGTAGAGAATCAATGAATCGAAATCTTATACTTCCCTCGATATAAGTGAAGGAAATAAACCGCTCATTGCATGGTAAAACAAAGTTCTTTTTCTAGCAAGATGTTTGATGATAAAATGGCTATCGTAGCCAGAGAGATTATGAAAAGCAATAGGGACAACAAATAATTTTTTAAAGTTGAGATTACGAGATTCGTGAGCAAATCCACGAAGTACACCTGTGAAGTGATTATGATCGCGAACGATCTTATCTTCTTGTTTAAATGGAGATTCACATATATGACATTCGCGTGCATCACATAGTTTAGGATTATCTACGGATATCTATCTCGTATCGTAGGTATAAGTGTTTTAATTTTAGATTCAATAAATACAGATATTTGGCTTAACTCTGCGAACGAATCCAAACAATCCTCTCCCGATAACTTTTAAAATATGAGAGTATGTTATCATAAGAACATTTAAGATAATAACCAACACTATAGGCTATATGTTTTTGATATTTTTTTAAAATTTGTTGTTTTATTACACTGAATTGGTACTAGCATGCTTACAAAATCTGAATAAATAATGAAGGGTGCTTTTTGTTTATAAATAAGATTTTTTAACTCAATAAATTCATATTTGCAAAAGATATCTTACATTCATTTAATTTTAAGCAGGAGTCTTCATGATCTTTTAATTTATTATCTGAGCTAAAATAATTTAAGCATCTGTCACATATAAACTTTTTATGTTTATGTTTGCTTAATTGTCCAATAAAAACATGCTTGATCAGTGTTTTTGACATTGACACAAGCATGTTTCTTTTGGATGATATCTGGTAATGGAATAAATGATGAGCCATTGCCCATCTCAACTCGATTGATATTTACTTCTAAGTTAATAACCCTCTGTAACGCAAATCCCGAATCGCGCTCGTGAAACTCTGACAACTTCTTTAATATCCGATCACAAACGTTTTCAAAATACCAAGCTTGTAATTCGGTTGATAGATCAATTATAGCATTTTTTGTGTTAAAAGATTTTATTTCAATTTTATCCCCCTGATTTATCGATTTTTTTTATAAACTCTCCTGAAAATAATGTATTAACTTTTATCATTGAATGAGATTTTAAGATATTTCTAATTTTCTTTTGAAAAATATGAAAACAATCTTGGAGAAATTTATTAACATCTTTATGTACTAAATTTATTATTACACCTGTTTGCACCCTCCCTTTATATGCAGTTAATACATTTTACCAAACTATCCTTTTATTTAAATGAGTTGAATTAATTCTATTAAATCCAGAACCATGAACAGGTGAATTTGTTAAAGATTTTTTAATGGTCTTTAATAACCCAATAATTGATTGAATTTTACGTTTAACCCCAATATTTAATGACTTATTTTACCGAATTATTTTATTACAAGTACATAATCGCATTTGAATACGTTTGTTCCAAACCTCAATATCCCTCAAAGTTAATTTATCAACAAATATTTTTTTTAGTTTTAAAAAAGCTGAAATTATACTTTCACATTTTTGTATCTCCTTCTCCATATTATACATAAAATTAAAAATAAAAAAAATCACTTGTAGTTTTTAAAATTAAATATCACTTACAGTTTTAAATTTGGTGTAATGTTGCTGAGCTGATAATCTCATTGCCCGATGTTGTTGCTGAGTTGTTGGCCTGATGTTGCTGGTTCAATGTTGATGATGAGTTGTTTGATGTGTGTTGCTAAGTTGTTGTTGGCCTGGTGTTGTTGGTTCAATGTTGATGATGATGATGATATTTTGAAACAAGTAAAATAAGGAAATTAGTTATGAATTGACTTATATACTTATTAATAACTAAACAAGTGACTTATTAATAATAATCATGAAACTTACATTTTTTCTACGCCAATTTAACTATCTCAAATAGAAAGATGAGGTGAGCCTCAACGATTTCTTTTTGTCCCATGTATACAAGTCCAAATTTGCCCTCGCTAAATTGGTCAAGATGCTCCTCTAGCATCTTTGTTGACCTCTTTGGTAAGAATATGTTCGCAGCCTCTAACTCTGCCACAATCGCCTTCCCAAATCTAGTGATGAATGATTATAATCCAAATATTTTCTGTCGTACACCGATGGGTAAATCATTCAGACTGATGGTGGGTTTTTCAGTTTGCGTCTCTTCTACAAGACAAGTAGCATTGATTTTAGCTAAATCCATCCAATAATATAAAATAACTGAATTAATTATAACACTTAAGGCGAACAGATTGGTAGAGGTTCTATATAATTAACAACAATTGATTGAATTTTACGTTTAACCCGAATATTTAGCCCAAAGTTAATTTATCAAACGATATTTTATTTTTAAAACTGAAAGTATGACTTCACATTTTGAATCCATATTATACATAAAATTTAAAAAAAAAAAAAATCACTTATAATAATGAATATATACTTACATTTAAAATTTGCAACACTTTGGAGAAAACTCACTGAACGATTTACAAAAACTTTGGAGAGAGAACTCACTAAACGTTTAGAGAGAGAAATTGTGTTAAACTGATGTTCCAATGAATAGCTGCAGGCTATTTCAAGCATAATGGAATTACGTTATGACATCGTGCTGCAACGGGCGATCGACATCGCGCTGGCGGAAGTCCGCTTCGAATGCTTTCCTTGTCTTATTCATGTGTAAATAGGATATTGCTTTCTTTGTCAGCGTAAAATTGATTTTAATATGTAATATGTAAGTTAGGTGCTCCCTAGCGCGCTAGCGGAAGTTCGCTTCGAATGCTTTCCTTGTCTTATTCATGTGTAAATAGGGTATTGCTTTCTTTGTCAACGTAAAATTGATTTTTTTAATATGTAATATATAATAAAAAAAGTTATAAACTTAATGGAATTGGATCATGAGATCGTCCTGCAAACAGGCGATCGACAGCGCGCTGGCGGAAGTCCGCTTCGAATGCTTTCCTTGTCTTATTCATGTGTAAATAGGGTATTGCTTTCCTTATAAACGTAAAATTGATTTTTAATATGTAATATATGTAAGTTATACGTTCGTTTGTCACAAGTTGGGAAATTTCTGTATAAAACCGATAAGACAGAAATTGTGGTTAATTTATTTTTATCGTTAAATAAAATTTGTAACAATATACATTCGTTCCACCACAAGCCAGGAAATTGGGGTTAGTAGAGAATTTACATTTCTTAACATAAAACCAATAAAGCAGAAATTGTGGTTAATATATTTTTATCGTTAGATAAAATTTGTAACAATATTACTTTGACAATATTAATTAAGAAATTATGGATGATTTATAGTCATTATTTGATTTACTCATTTTTTAAATTTATTAGGACCAATAAGAGGTCAATTTGCATTCTGATTTACTATATATATTATGATAATACCACTTTCAGATCATTAGTTTATTGTTTATCATGGTGTTATTAGCTTCACATTACATTTTTCTAACTGCCTTAATTAACAATACACTATATGTTCATCGACCCTTAAATGTTCAATATGTTTATATTTGTTTTAAAGTGTCCAATGAATATCTATGTCCATCATCTTGGATACGAATGAACTCATCTAGGGATATAAATGCAGCTTATGCATATACTGCATTACCAAACAATGCTACTCAATATATGTTAAGTTATTGGTATTTCAATAGAACTACTGGAGATGGAAATTGGCAAAATATTACTAAACGTCATGAAGATCATTCAGTTATTAACAACTATAGTTCTCAAGAAATTATTGATTGCACTACTATTTATATATTGTTCTATATAAGCTGTCTTTTTTATTCTTAAAAAAGTTTGTGCCAATAATAATAAACGGTGTTGTGCAACGTGCCAAGGGCTAATGGAACCTTCCATTGAAGTAATTATGGAGCTAAGGGATCTCCTTACCAACATTCAAGATCCTTGTAATTTTAATAAATATTTCATCAAGTTATTGAAGACGAGGCTAAAGATTTCTGAATCTATGCTTGAAGAGCTTCTCACTCCATGCTTCGGCCATCAAGATTACTCCACACATGTGTCATGTTATAGATGGACCAGAATTTTTATTTAAAATTAACTGTAATGTATTGAATTATTTATTCTGTAATAATAATAATAATAAATAATATGTTCTAGTTACTTTAACTAATTTTATTATTCACCCATGATTATAACTATATATTAAAATCAATTTTACGTTGACATAGAAAGCAATACTCTATTTACACATGAAAAAGGCAAGGAAAGCATTCGAAGCGGACTTCCGCCAGCGCGCTGTCGATCGCCTGTTTGCAGCACGATGTCATGACTCAATTTCATTAAGACTGTAACTTACATATTACATATTAGAATCAATTTTACGCTGACAAAGAAAGCAATATCCTATTTACACATGAATAAGACAAAGAAAGCATTTGAAGCGGACTTCCGCCAGCGCGCTGTCGATCGCCTATTACTGACATTGGGATGTGATGACGTAATCTTGATAATAGTAAACCAGAATTTTTTTTATGTTATCAGGTACAGTATAGCGTATTGGGTAAAGCTCCATGCTTTCATATCACGGGTACTGGGTCCAAATCCCACGATCTGCTTTGATTTTTTTTAATTTAATTTAATTTAATTTAATTTTCTAGGATGACGTCATTTATCTATCTCTCTCGCACTCACGTTAACTTATACCTCTCTGTCTAACACACACAACGTCCTATGTGTGCCAGAAACGGCTTACATAAGGTTACGTGTTAGAGAGAGAGGTACAAGTAAGCATGAGTGCGAGAGAAATGACGTCATCTATCTATCTCTCTCGCACTCACGCTAACTTGTACTTCTCTCTCTAACACACACAATTCCCTATGTGTGCCAGAAGCGGCTTTGCCCTTCTACTTGTTTATTTAGTCTCGTTTTTAATCCAAATTTATGTTACCTTCGAGACTTTATGTTTTCACTAAGATTTGAAATTTGTCTCTTTAAACTTACTATTACTCATACTTACATTTGTATATCCACTTATGTTCTAAAGAAATCAATAATTGTCTGGATTTGTTTATAAAATTACACGCATTTATTTACATAAAAAAATACATTAATTTTTTGTTTGTTGTTTTTTTCTCAGAGCATTACATAAAAGAAAACTAAAAAATATGTAACAGATATTTGGGAATCAAAAAATATTAAAATCTATTTCACTGGTCTCAGTATCTTGTCTTGATCTGAATCATCATTATATAAAATGTATCTGATCCTTAAGTATTTTCTTTCTCGTTCCAATAGTTCGCATTCCAACAACTCATCGTCAGTGTCTGAGCTTTCATTTATATCGTCCTGGTTACTGTCTATTTGACAGACATCTTCGTTGATATCACCAGGAATGGTATTTTTTTTGCCAAATGGATCAGAATTTTTATTACGGTCTTTTACATCCTGTAGATCAAATCCATTTCTAATTCCCGAAGCATTGCTGCAGGAAATTCCGCCGCAATTGGAGCAAAGTAGCCCAGCCTTCCGACACCCGCAACGCTTACTTGTACAATTACTTGAGCAACCACAAAATATCTAAAAAGAATTTTTTGTTAGTAATCGAAGAAATAGTAATTAATTAATTTAGTTTCTTACCTTTGCTAGCAATTCTTTCGGCGCGGCATCTTCAGTGGTCATTACGGGCACCATCATCAAGTTGACTTGTTTCCAGCCTCATTTCTCTGGCTGCATATTATTTCCAGACCATTTCTGAATCTGATAGAAAACTCTTTTCGCGTGTTGGACCAATGCTGAACATGTTGGAGGTAAACTTGAGAGTCAAATCTCTGTTTGAGATTGAGTTGCTAAAGCGACAAAACGTTTATAACGAACTTCGTACGTTGACAAGTTGTCATTATTGACCCCGTATAACATCAAAATTTACGTCAGCAGCTACGTGTTTTTCTTTTCTCCGGTCTCTCGTACGATTTAACGCCGAACTGTTCATTACTGTACCCATCGAATACCACAATTGATGAATGAATGGGACATTTCATTGTAGATCTTACCGTGTGGCCAATTTATTTGGTATAGTAAAAATCCACCATCAAACACGAATGAAAAGCTAGATAACAGGACATCAGACTGGAAATTTGGTTTGAAAATAGAAAACAATTCGGACTTCTTGTTCTTGCGCATAAATCCTTGGTCTAATGAGTATAAAGGAAACAGTGATAACTAGTAACTAAAAGCGTTTTTCGTAAGATCTTCATTATATTCACGTTTGAATATTTTATATCAACATGGACTCCTAACTTCGCAGCTGATATTGGTTTTATTTTATATTTAAAACTCCTACTAACACTTTCTGCATTTTTACCAACCATCGTAGCCATACTCTTCCAAATTTCAGTGCTTTATGATAATTAATATTCGCGTCACCAACAACTCCTGATAATAACGATGTTAAGGATTATCGATGTTCAAATGGTTGGTGCGTTGTGCGCAATAATTCATCTGCATCAAATCTTTATTGTCCTTTGTTAGTCTGCTATTGCTTAAGTCGACGTGTTGTTCACTAGTATTAGAATAAAGTGAGCAATAATGGCTCTGTGATTGACTCTATTTACACTGACTTTGCCAAGGCTTTCTATAGGCTCAACATTGATATTCTTATACAGAAGCTTGATGCTTATGGTATACATGGAGACTTGCTGGTTTGGGTAAGGTCTTATCTCTCCAATAGGAAACAAATTGTAAAAGTAAATAGCTTTCTATCTAGTCCTGTAAGGGTAAACTCTGGGGTTCCTCAGGGTGCTCATTTGGCACCGATTCAGTTCAATATTGTTTGTTTTATGTATCATAATATATATAAAATGGAACGTCTCTCTGTCTGTCTGTCCGTTAGTATGCTTATCACTAGACAACTACTTATCCGATTTACGTGCTTTTTTTAAAAAAAAAAAAACACGTATGTCCTCTGACCAGGTTATAGGCTATATTTTATTACGTTAGGTAACATAAGGAATAAGCTGTGACGATAATAGTAAATCAATTCGGAAAAAGGTTTGCCGCTATCGTTTTCTCTTGCAATAGACTGCCTAAACCATTAAATATGAAACAATAACATATAGCAAAAAATATCTATAATATATATATAAAATGTAACGTCTCTCTGGCTGTCTGTCGGTCGGTCTGTCTCTCCGTTAGTGAGTTTATCATTGAACAAACACTTATCCGATTTAAGTGTTTTTTTTTTAAACATACATATGTTCTCTGCCCAGGTTATCTATAATTTATATAAAATGAAAAGTCACTCTGTCTGTCGGTCGGTCTGTCTGTCCGTTAGTGCCCTTATCACTGGAGAACTACTTATCCGATTTACGTGCTTTTTAGTGTTCCGTACGGAACACTTATAAGATCAATTCGGTGTCTGTCCGTCTGTCCGTCTGTCACACCCGATTTTCTCCGAAACTATTTGTCATAGAAAGTTGAAATTTGGTAATAATATAGGAATTGATGGCCTCATCAGAGCCATGTAGTTTTGAAAGTTAAATTTTGACTTAAGGGGTTAGTTTTGGGGTGAAGAAATCGAAAGTGAAAAAAAAATTTTTTTACTCGGTAATAGAGTGTGGTGTCAAATGAAAGCTTATGAAAACACGAGTAATATATATATATATATATATATATATATATATATATATATATATATATATATATATATATATATATATATATATATATATATATATATATATATATAATGTAATACTTGCGCGCACTTTTCTTTGTATTATTTTTAAAAAATCGCAAAAAATCGCTGTCCACCCGAATTATCTCGAAAAGTAATTGCCAAAAAATTTTGAAAAAATTCTGAAATATTCTCTATGGGGTGTAGATTGAACGAGAATTATCGCGAGTGCATTACCTTTAATAATTTATCTAAAAAAATAATCAAATATTTTAAGTATGATAAATATAATACTAAACACGTTAGAGTCTGTAGCTGAGTAGCTGAGTGTCAGTAGCTGAGTATGTAGCTGAGTTGCTGAGTGAGAGTAGCTGAGTCTGTAGCTGAGTAGCTGAGTCTGTAGCTGAGTTGCTGAGTGAGAGTAGCTGAGGCTGTAGCTGAATAGCTGAGTGTCTGTAGCTGAGTAGCTGTGTGTCAGTAGCTGAGCAACTGAGTATGTAGCCGAGTAGCTGAGCGAGGATAGCTGAGTCTGGAGCTGAGTAGCTGAGTGTCAGTAGCTGAGTCTGTAGCTGAGTATGTAGCTGAGTATATAGCTGAATAGCTAAGTGTCAGTAGCTGAGTCTGTAGCTGAGTTGTTGAGTGGAGTAGCTGAGTCTGTAGCTGAGTGGCTGAGTGTCAGTAGCTGAGTCTGTAGCTGAGTGTCAGTAGCTGAGTATGTAGCCGAGTAGCTGAGTCTGTAGCTGAGTAGCTGAGTGTCAGTAGCTGAGTAGCTGAGTCTGTAGCTGAGTAGCTGAGTGTCAGTAGCTGAGTCTGTAGCTGAATAGCTGAGTGTCAGTAGCTGAGTAGCTGAGTGTCAGTAGCTGAGTCTGTAGCTGAGTTGCTGAGTGAGAGTAGCTGAGTCTGTAGCTGAGTAGCTGAGTGTCAGTAGCTGAGCAGTTGAGTCTGTAGCCGAGTAGCTGAGTGAGAGTAGCTGAATCTGTAGGTGAGTAGCTGAATCAGTAGCTCAATAGCTGAGTGTCAGTAGCTGAGTCTGTAGCTGAGTAGCTGAGCCTGTAGCTGAGTGTCAGTAGCTGAGTAGCTGAGTGAGAATAGCTGAGACTCAAACTAAGTTTCTGAGTCTGTAGCTAAGTAGCTGAGTGTCAGTAGCTGGATAGCTGGGTCTGTAGCTGAGTAGCTGCGTCTGTGGCCGAGTAGCTGAGTGTCAGTAGCTGAGTCTGTAACTGAGTGAGAGTAGCTGAGTCTGTAGCTGACCAGCTGAGTGTCGGTAGCTGTCCTGGCTTCTTTCTGAAAATCCCTGAAGTAAACTTTTTACAATCTTCTCTAAGCCGTTAAAATGTTTTTAGTGTTCCGTACGGAACACTTATAAGATAACCTCGGTGTCTTTCTGTCCGATTTTCTCCGAAACTATTTGTCATAGAAAGTTGAAATTTGGTAATAATACAGGAATTGATGGCCTCATCAGAGCCATGTAGTTTTAAAAGTTAAATTTTGATTTAAGGGGTTAGTTTTGGGTGGTGAAATCGGAAGTGAAAAAAAATTTTTTTTACTAGGTAATTGAGTGTGGTGTCAAATGAAAGCTTGTGAAAACAAGAGTAAAAAATATATATATATATAAAGTAAAACTTGCGCGCTCTTTTCTTTGTATTATTTTTAAAAAATCGCGAAAAATTGCTGTCCACCCG
>CM032454.1:81910-97245 GCA_019049505.1 Pachyrhynchus sulphureomaculatus
TAGGTTAGATTTGCAGCATGTGTAAACCTAACCTATATACTGAAATATTCATTTTACGTCACGTTCAAATAATCTAAGTGAAGGAAAGTAAAAGACGCATACACAAATTTTCAAAAAAATACATATATTTATTTTAAAAATAAAATAATGTTGTTACAAACTTATTTAAATGAAAGAGCGAGTAAAAATTTTATATGAATTTAAAGTAGATAATCATCATCAGAGTCGCTCTCGTAGGGATCTTTAAAACGTCTCTTCACTTCATAGGGATGGTTAGCATGTAGTTTCTCGAGACAGTGATCCTGTTCATATACTTCAAATAAGACTTCAGAAAAACAACTCTGACACCAAAACTCCATGTTGTGATAATAAAGTATAGGTAACTGTAGTTTATCGCATACAGCATGATAATGATCGTTTATAATATTAAAGTTTTTAGTACATTGTTTAAAATTATTATAACATTTCTTACATATCCTAATATTAAAGTCCTTAACTAAATATACATTAACCCATATACAATATGTCATTACATCGAAGTGATCTAACCAATCTGTAGTTGTAAGTACTGCATTTCTGGAAGCCATAGTAAAAGTCTTACTTAAATGCATGAAACCTAAATAAGTATTACATGTCTGTTCATAATCATGCTTAACAATTCTATTAATATATGCCCATCTCGTAGTCGGATATAGAGGTAAAATTTTCAAAATTAAAGCCCATGGTAACTGAGGAGGTGAAGAAACGACTAATTTGGATAAATTCGTAACAAAATTACAAATGCTAATAATACAAATCTGCGTTAGAGGGTACGCATCATTGGATGGTGACACCGGGGATGACATCTGTAAAAGAAAAAACCTATTTACTTAATTTTGTAATGACCAAATGGTAGAGTGTCAAAGGAATTTGGTAATAGATGACGTTTATCATCGTGGGGGCTCAAAGCTATCTTAGTTTGCTCTATGCTGAAAATGTTGTGTGAATAGGAGCGTATGGTCCTTTGAGTGACACGAGACTGTATTCCACCTTTCAAGCAATGGAAATAATCTCGGAAAGTTAATTTATTTTTGACTATATCATATTTAATACCTTTAGCACGTTTAGAAACTCGTCCGCCCTGAATTTTAAAAGTATACATTTTGGACCTTAAACCGACAAAATGTGTAATGATGCTACCATTGACTTCATCTTTCTGTAGGCCTAATACCTTTTTGTTTACTCTCGGTATATTATAAACATTATCTACAGGGTAGTCAGAAGTATCGAAAAAATTCAAATTTGGTTTAATGATTTCTTTAAACACATCGTCACATTTGAGATCATAAATAAAGCTATCTGTATCAGTATATAATAATTTACAATTTGATAAACCCATTTTTGGTATCATAAATCCATAATGGAAATTAAACATAGTTAGTTTGGATATATCCAGGATAGACATACCAATATACAGTGGTTTGTTAAACATCAATTCAGATTTATGTAATTCTATTGTCATTATATTTTCATCCAGGATAGTTCGACTATGGAAACGATGACTTGCAATCAGATTTTTCGCACCGTACCGACCTGACCAATTTCGGACAATTCGGATAGTACGGTGCTTCCTAATATTTTCACAACTTTTTCCAAATATCGCGTTATTGTACAATTTAAAGTTGTTTTTACCGAAGGTAGTGGTAGCCTGGGTTCTTAATCGATTATTTAGTTCAATATATGGTTTAAGCCACCGAGATTGTTTAAATTTCAAGACTTTATGAATTTTTGTTAACTTTAATCCCGATTCTAAAGCTTGTTTTAGGTTACGGTAATGTAAAATATAATTTTGTTTGGAGTGAAGAGTGCTTAATAATTTCGGTAATTTTGATCCGGGTGGTACACGATGTTCAGGACAGAACGGAAAATCTTTGTGCAAATCATGCAAACTCTCTGGATATGTCAAATCAACTTGCAGAATGTAGCCAACAGGGGAATCGTCTGGTACTGACATCACATCAATGTTAACATCGCACCATTCGAAACCTCCATATGGTAACGGCTCCGTCATCGCCTTTCCGTACAAATTATTTACATCTAAATAAAGCACATAATTTGACTGCTTGGATGGATCATAATCTGTGGTGTATTTATTATTGGCTTCAGCATATCGATTAACGCATACAGAAAGTCCTCCGCGAATACCCTGTTCGATAAACATTATTTGATCTATATCCCGTAATAGCTCTAACTTACATCGACAGTAGAAGAGCATGGCGTCCCACGAGTATCCAGGTATTGAATGATACCATGCAGGATCTAGTTTATGTGATTTAATAGAATTATCGCGAAAAGTTTCGAACACATCAGCCAAACCCAAAATATCGGTTTTTAAATATAAATCCGAATATTGCCCTAAATTTTGAATTTTGAATGCATTCCATACCTTTTGGGCATGCTTATAATTTTCCTCAGATATGTTAGTACAATCTAATTTATTAAAAAACTGATCAATGGAAGGGAGCACCTCCTCACTCAATTTCTCCAAATTATCAATATAGTCATACGGAAACACACCCTTCCTAGTTAATAAGTTAAATGATTCATCACATAAATCAGGAAATTCCAATCGTAGAATCTTAAAATCATCTTTGGCTAGGGTAGAAGTTAGAGTATCAAGTGACGCCCCCATAAATCGCAACGAATCAATAAATCTGAATTTTATACTGTTTTCATGATGATACGTAAATGAAATGAACCTTTCCTTGTTGACTGGTAGAACAGTTACATTACCACGTTTAGCAAGCTCTTTAATCAAAAAATGACTGTCGTAGCCTGAGAGGTTATGGAATACAACGGGTACCATAAATTGTTTTTTGAAATTTAAATTGCAAGCCTGGTGGGCGAAACCCCTGAAGCACCCTGTAAAATGATCATGATCGTGTACGATAACATCCTTCGATTCAAATCGAAGCTCGCATATGTGACAGTGTGTAGCATCTTCTGCAGAATCAATAACCATAGGTGTTATATTTTTTAAGCGCCTATAAATCGAACTAGATAACTGGGTCATTTCACTAACGAACCATTCAACACAATTGGTGCCGCGATAACTTTTGAAATGAGAAAAGGAGTCATCGTACGTACATTTCAAATAAAAACCAGCACTGAAAGCTTCGTGCCGTTGGTACTTCTGAATATTTCCACCTGATGACTCATTTAAAGGAATTAACTGACATTCAAAGTCAGCATATATGATAAAAGGGCATTTTTGTTTATAAATAAAATTTTTAAATTCAATAAATTCATACTTTGGAAACGTTACTTTGTATTCATTAAACTTAGCACAGAGAACTTCGTGCTCGGTTAATTTGTTTTCAGAAAAAAAATAATTTAGACAACGATCACAAAAAAATAATTTTTTCTTTTGTTTACCAAGTTGTGATTTTAATAGTCGCGATAAGTGTTTAATCCAGCAATAATGATATTTGATGTTTATATCTTCGATATCAATATCCTGAGGTGTGTCAAAGTCATTTAATTTTGGAAAATATTTATCTTGAACCAAAAGCAAATTGACATGTCTAGGTAATTTATTTTTGGTTAACCGAGCCGGAACCACATTGAAAAAAGAAGATCTCTTAGTTTCTATCAGTTCTAAAGCATAAACATTTACCGAAATATTATTATTTTTTTCGAATTTAGGAATTTGGTCTAATGTCATAGGTGATGGTAAATTTTCAATGTTTAGTACTGTTCTGTAATATGGATATGAAGAAGTTAGGTTATAATTATTGTGAGCTGGGAATAATGCGCTAACAATTGCCCAAAAGAAACAGGCATGATCATTGTTCTTAATATTGATACAGGCCTTTTTCCGTTCTATTTCGTTAGGTAGTTTAATGTAAGATGATCCGTTCCCCATTTCAAATTTATTAATATTAATTTCAAGGTAAATTGGAAGGTCCTTTAGACTCACCACCGGCTTCTGCTCTGCAACACAGACGGAATTGATTATTGATAGATCCATCTAAAAATATAATAAGAACTAATCAGTCAATGTTATTTTTTCTCTCTATTTTTAATTTTTTTTTTATGGGTCTAGCACACGTGCTGCAGGGAAGTCCCTAAAGCGCTCCAGGAGCGGCACGAGTGCGGAAAAAGCGATTCACGTTGTTCTTGAATCGCTGTAAATTGTACTCGGTGGGAAACACAGCGCTGGGCAAATTATTCCAAAGGGATGACGTTTCTCCATATAAAAGATTACTTGAAAAGCGTTGTACGCGGAGTAACAAGCTGAACCTCATACGGATGCGAAGCACCAGCGCGACGTGTATTTCTAACATGCACCGCTTTGGGAGGAATTAAGCGGGCTACATCCTTCGAATACTTTCCATGAAAATACTTGTAGAACAGACTCAAGTCGCCAACCGTTTCTTCGATGTTCCAGCGAATCAAGGCCGCCGGTCAATTCCGGGCCCCCAATCAGACGGACCGCTCTTCTCTGAACAGAATCCAACAAATGCAGTGTATGTTTGGGAGCGGAGCCCCAAACGTGGGAGCAGTATTCCATTGTTGGTCGAATTTGGGCTTTGTAAAGAATTAACAGTTGCTGTGGGGTGTAAAGCTTTCTGGTTCTAAATAATATTCCCAACTTTTGAGAAGCTCTCCTTGCTATGCCTGCTACATGTTCATGCCAAGACATATTTGCCCCCAAACTAACGCCCAACAAATTGAGCGACGATGCTGGGGGAATGGAGTGCCCCGACATAACTATGTCGGGTTTAGCAACGTTAACTTTTTTAGAAAAAACTGCCGCTTGGGTTTTTGTAGCGTTAAATTCCACTTGGTTACTGTCACCCCAAGATAGAATTTCTTCCAGGTCTTTGTTAAGTTAAACGACCTCCTGCTGTCTGCGGATATTCGCCTGGGCAGCCGATGTCCGAGCGTTCAAATAAAAAACTATGCAAGCAGAAATGATTAATGATAGATCCAATCTAAAATATATTAATAACAAAAATAAATAATCAGACATTGACATTTCTCTCTTTACTTTAAATAAAACTGTTACTTACATTTTCGAATTTTCACTAGACCACACGCAAAAGAACGTCACGGCTCACGCAGCCTTACAAATACAGTGCGAGAGTTGGTAATTAAATAATATCACTTCAAGTGTAATGTGTATAAATATAGTTATGTTTACGTCACATAAACCATAAAACACACTGTACGTAGTGGTCTTGCGGGAATGCATAATGTAATCGTATGCAAATAGTTGACCTCACGTACAGGAAATGTATTTGCTGATAATGCTTATTTTGAATCATAATATAGTCTATTAGTTTTAAACATGTTTAAAAATAAAAATACATATATATCTATATAATTTTTATTAATCGAAATATTCAAAATTACGATTGTGTTTTAGGTGCCTTTAATACCTTTTCCCTGTTCTTTCGACATGTAGTTAAACGGACCACGTATCTATTCTTTTGATCTCGTAGTACTTCTTCCCTTTGTAAACGTGATTCAAGTAGATTAAAATTTGAATTCTTCTTCTCTTCCTGAATCTTAAGATTATCACGACATTAAGCTCTTTATCAATGCTGTATATTTCATTAATCTGAGCAGTTAAATTGCTCTTTAAATGGGCACTCTCAGTTTTGAGATCAGATATTATGGAAAGACCAAAATTTCGATTTTCATTACAAGCATCCAAATGTTTCCGTGTATTCAACAAGTCCGATTCCAGTTCGATGTTTTCCCGTTTCGCCATAGCTAATCTTGTATAGTTTACATAATCTGTTAAATTTCTTGAAACCGTTTCACATTCCTCTAATTTGACCATAAACATATCAGATACATCATGCTCTTGTTCATATAAATCTGAATAATAATCTGCCCTTTGTGAACATTCTAGATATAGATTCAAACTCGAGTTGAATAGCGTATGATAATCCTCAAATAACTGATCATTTCGTGTACTACTCGATTCCGTGAAAAAGTGATCAGCATCATTATCATCACCAATATTCTGACACTTGGCTAGGTTAGCTAGAATGCAGCAGTAGATGAGAAATTTAAGTTTCATGTTATATGGTTGCTTGTATCCTTCTGGCTGACTGCTGTTGCTGTGTGAACCGGTTATATATTAAAAAGGGTATATTAGCACATTTTAAATGTTATTATCACAGAGTAAACGTCGTAAACGCGGAAAAGGGCATAATAAAGCTGTTGAACAAGAGCTCGGTAAGAAAGGATCAGGTCTATTTATGCGAAAAAAAAAAACAAATGTGGTTATCTCTAAAGCAAAAACCAAAAAAAACTACCAATAAAGCTACCCAAAAGGGCATTATATGATATAGAATTACAGAAATATGCGAAGAGACTCAAAATACCCCATTTTAGAGGAGTATTTATGCGAGATACTCTAAGAAGTCAAGTGTGAAAACCAAAATAAAATAAGAGAATACTATTCAATGTGTAGACATAAAGACATAGACGCAGCGTACCTGTGTCAGACTTATTCAAAGGTACCAAAACAACTTATAAGGGATAACTGTAACATCATAGTGCTATTCAGACAAGATGAAATAAACCTGAAACATTCTTATGAAGAACATTGTTCTCCAGATATGCCATACAATCAATTTAAAAACCTATGCTCTGAATGCTGGCGTGAACCTTATGGGTGCTTTGTAATCGTAAAGGATTTTGATGTGAAAAACGGTCGCTATCGTAAAGGATTTGATGAATATATAAGTACATAACAATATAATGCCATTCATTTGACATGATGACCTCATTAGATTCGCATATTACTAAAAAAATCAACGAACTATCGCGTAATATTCGGAAAAAATATCGCGCTCTCAAACTGAATCGAAGTGAAGAAAATGTAGAACTAAACAGAATATTTAAACCTATTACCGAACCTTTAAAAAAACACATTGCTAGACAAAAGCCGAAAAAGGGCGTTGGTGACGATAATGACGACGATAATGACGATGAAAATGACGATGTTGACGATAAGAAAACAACGTTGCCAACGTTGTCAACGTTGCCAACGAAGAAGGAAGAAGTTATTCTAAAGAAAAAAGAGGATAGTCCAAAGTACGCAGCTGCTGCACAACCAAATTGGCGAAGTCGTTCCGAAGTATCGTTTTTACCGACCGAATCAATCGGTGAGTTTGATACTACTACCGCAGATGACGATGATGATTCCATATTTACAACTGAAACGTCTGCCGCAGAACAAGTTAGTCCTACAGTCTATGAGGAATACTTGAACGACTATCCTATATTGGCACGCTCCTACATCGATAGATATATAAGAGATGTGGATAAGAATAAGTTTGATACGACGTATGGTATAACTCACGATCATTTAACAAATAAGTGGTTACTTGGTAAGGACGAATTAGACTTTGATCGTCAAAAAGACCAATTTACCATTAAAGGTAGAACCTTTAAAGGGACAAGAGGACTATATGAATTGCTCTTTATGAAGGATCCTCACAACTATACGTTAGAAGATTCAAAACATTACAGGAAAATACTAGAATTAACGAATGTGCATAAGACTGGGTTTAATTCAACAGGTAAACTGAGAAGTTCTAAAAATCCCAAGTATACATCAATTATTAAACCAACAATCGATAGGAACAGACTCAGGGCACATACACATACTGGAGCCGCGTTGCACTATAATGACAATCCTATAGAATATGTCTATTGGGATGACATTAATGAATTGGTTGACAGGCTAAGACTGCTTATAGCATCCCAGCGAGCTGGTAATACTTCACATAGTAACGAAATAGAGTCCATAATCAGCGAACTCAAGGAGACTGGTATTATATATTAACCTGTGTTTACCCATAATCTTTTCAGTTCATAATGACGCTCAATAAATTTGGCACCTCTTCAGCTAAGCATTCCACACGCTCAGAGTCCAGTTCTATAGCGGTAAATGGATTGCAGTATACAATCGCTGGAGAAAATAAGAAAATTACTAATGTTAAGGCACCTACTTTAAACCATGATGTTGTTAATAAGGAATACCTAGACACTGAAATTTCACAGTTCAACGTCAAAGTCCAAAATATTAAAGACGAACTTACTAAGATAGAGCAAAAACTCAATGAGCGGTTTTCTTATACAAATCATAAGATTACCAAGCTAATTAAGAGTAATGGTGAGCAACTTGCTAACATTAATCAAAAAACTGAAAAACTAAAGAAGGATATTGACGCATATAAAGAAGTACATAATGACACTATAGAACTTCATATAACGAATTTAATGTCACGTATAGAAAAGCTGGAAAGAATAATTGACCCACGCATATTCAAGTCACTTGCTGCGTATGAAACATCGCAAAATATTGCAACGACAACGAACAAAACGTAAATAATGCGTAAACAACAAAAACAGACATCAAAGGAAAAACTTCAGCTTGTAAACGAACTGCATAAGCCAATTAAAAGAAATTTTAGGCGACGTAGGACCATCATTAAAGGATTAGACGAGTACTGGCAAATGGATCTTGCGCAGATGGACATGTACGCGAAATCAAACAGAAATTTCAAATACATTTTGGTTGTTATTGACTGTTTTTCAAAGTTTGTTTGGGCTAGACCGCTAAAATCCAAACATGCGTCCGAAACGACTAATGCGTTCAGTTCCATATTACAAGAAGGGAGGCATCCTAAGAATTTATCCTCAGATAGGGGGTTAGAATTCCATAATGAAAAGTTCAAGGCTTTAATGAAGAAGCACAACATAAACCATTATAGTACCTTCAGTGAAATGAAGGCTTCAATAGCTGAATGGGTTATTCGAACAATTAAGGAACGGCTGTTCAAGTACTTTACAGCTCACGGAACATACAAGTGGATTGATATACTACCACAAATAGTTGATGATTATAATAATACGAAACATCGTACTATTAAAATGAAACCCGTAAATGTTACCAAGGAGAATGAAAGTCGACTCCTAAAATCGGCATATAATTTTATTAAACTCGCTGTAGAACGCAAATATAAATTAGGAGATGTCGTTCGCATCAGTAAGGCTAAGCATATCTTTGCCAAAGGATATACGCCTAATTGGACCACGGAATTATTTAAAATTATCAAAGTTAGGATTACAAATCCCACAACCTATCTCTTGGAGGACATGAATGGAAGACCTATAAGTGGAACTTTCTATGAACAAGAACTACAACGCACAACGCAACCTGATATATATTTAGTCGAAAAGGTTTTACGTCGAAAGGGTGATAAAGTTTACGTAAAGTGGCTCGGTCTAGACAAGTGCCATAACAGTTGGATTTCCAAAGATAATGCATATTAAGTTAAGCACTAGTTTAATGGGCAGTCCACCATCACCCATGAGATCATATTTATGTAGCGGATGTTGGAGGGTAACGAAATCTGCTTCGCCAATACCACTGCAACTAAACATAAGAGGTCGAACACCACGTATCCTTGAACTAAAAATGAAAATAATGGACTTTTGTCCAAAATGCACCTGCATAACTATCTGAGGAATAGTGGGGGAGGGTGAATATCTACATGATTCTAACAAGTCAGTTCAAGTTTGAAATTTGTGTGAATAAGATGTGTAATAGCAGCGACACCACCAGTAGCAGTAATGAAGTTTATAATCCTCTCACGTCATCATCAAGTTATGATTTAGCCATTGAAGAGGAAAAAACCTTTTTATTAAACACATCATTTAAGACATACCATCTTTCAATAGATTGCGGTATAAGTGTCGCTCGAGACTTTACTCCTGCTGTACGTTTAAGCGCTAACAAACAACAACTTACATTAAACTCTAACGAATGGCATGAATTGCTAGCCATTTTAGAGGACCTCCTTGAAAATGAATTCTGCACCAGTTCAAATGAAGAATGCACACCTCGAAATATTTGGCCTGATATCTCAGTTTCAATACACACAGTACTCAATGAAAAAACTGTTTGTCTAACGAAGAAGGAAGTGTTAATATTTATGCATGAAATTGATCTATGTGAACTCATCCAATTCAAATATTTACTTGCTTGCAGAATATCCATGTTAAGTACCCTCAATTTTGGTGTATATTATTATAGGGTATTAGAAAATTTCAGTAAACATGATAGTCGTAATATGGCTTTAGTGGACATGATTAAATTTTTATATAACTCGCATAGTAGTGTAAATAATTACATTTTATTGGAATGTTTCTTATACAATAAGGAAAAGATGTTAAATGACTATAATAAATATAAATATATAACATTTTGAATATTCATGTGTGTTTTATTTATAAACATTGAAAATTTACCATCACCTATGACATTAGACCAAATTCCTAAATTCGAAAAAAATATATAATATTTCGGTAAATGTTTATGCTTTAGAACTGATAGAAACTAAGGGATCTTCTTCTTTCAATGTGGTTCCGGCTCGGTTAACCAAAAATAAGTTACCTAGACATGTCAATTTGCTTTTGGTTCAAGATAAATACTTTCCAAAATTAAATGACTGATGACAAATATCATTATTGCTGGATTAAACATTTATCGCGACTATTGAAATCACAACTTACTAAACATAAAGATAAATTATTTTTTGTGATCGTTGCCTAAATTATTTTTTTTTTTCTGAAAACAAATTAACCGAGCACGAAGTTCAATGAATACAAAGTAACGTTTCCAAAGTATAAATTTATTGAATTTAAAAATTTTATTTATAAATAAAAATGCCCTTTTATCATATATGCTGACTTTGAATGTCAGTTAATTCCTTTAAATGAGTTATCAAGTGGAAATACTGAGAAGTACCAACGGCACGAAGCTTTCAGTGATGGTTTTTATTTGAAATGTACGTACGACGACTCCGTTTCCCATTTCAAGAATTATCGCGGCACCAATTGTGTTGAATGGTTCATTAATGAAATGACCCAGTTATCTAGTTCGATTTATAGGCGCTTAAAAAATATACGTTTCCAAAGTATGAATTTATTGAATTTAAAAATTTTATTTATAAACAAAAATGCCCTTTTATCATATATGCTGACTTTGAATGTCAGTTAATTCCTTTAAATGAGTTATCAGGTGGAAATACTCAGAAGTACCAACGGCACGAAGCTTTCAGTGCTGGTTTTTATTTGAAATGTACGTACGACGACTCCTTTTCCCATTTCAAAAGTTATCGCGGCACCAATTGTGTTGAATGGTTCGTTAATGAAATGACCCAGTTATCTAGTTCGATTTATAGGCGCTTAAAAAATATAACACCTACACATTGCCACATATGCGAGCTTCGATTTAAATCGAAGGATGTTATCGTACACGATCATGATCATTTTTCAGGGTGCTTCAGGGGTTTCGCATTCAAGTAAGACTTTTACTATGGCTTCCAGAAATGCAGTACTTACAACTACAGATTGGTTAGATCACTTCGATGTAATGACATATTTAGTTAAGGACTTTAATATTAGGATATGTAAGAAATGTTATAATAATTTTAAACAATGTACTAAAACTTTATGCGCCAGGGAGAGCTACATTCAAATTCCCCGCGCGCGCAAATGACAGCTATCACACCCAAAATATGACAATTCTGACGTTTTTTAGTACCAAATTGCTACTTAGTGTGTCAACATCATGGAATCTCTAATAATACAACTACGTAATCTTTGTGTTTTGTGATGTAATATCAGCCCCAATGGGATATATGTATGTAGTCTGTGTTAAGAAAGAAAAAGTCGAAAATTACCCAGAATGGCTTCATGAACTCACAGAGAAAATTGGAAAAGTGGTGCAAGATTGTGACAGTTATCTAGAAACTAAAGACGATTTATTTCTAATATCAGTGTTGGATTTATTAAAAGAATTATCCAAGTTAAGTTATCTTGAATATGAAACTGCTATTGACGAATACTTAAATAAAAAGAAAATATATCAGACGACACCACAGAATTTCAAGGAAGCGGCAGAAACTTGAAATATAAATTTAGATAAGTTTGTAAAAACATTATTTTATTTTTAAACTAAATATATGTATTTTTTGAAAATTTGTGTATGCGTCTTTTACTTTCCTTCACTTAGATTATTTGAACGTGACGTAAAATTAATATTTCAGTATTTAGGTTAGGTTTACACATGCTGCAAATCTAACCTATATACTGAAATTTTTTATTTTACGTTCACCATTATGATGGCAATTTAACCAACTAATCACAAAAATGGGGCTCCAGTTCCTACAGGTAGGGCTCCATATTGTTCTTGTCATATACGCTGGTGCATGTTACTGGTGGCTCCGTGGACTCCCTGAGCCCCATACACCTGCGCATGTAACAACAAACACAACCAATTGGGGTACCAATTCCTACATGTAGAACACTGATAGGGCTCCCTGAGCCCCTCTCCCATGCACCCAAATGGGGTACCAGTTCCTACAGGTAGGGCTCCATATTGTTCTTGTCATATACGCTGGTGCATGTGACTGGTGGCTCCGTGGGCCCCCTGAGCCCCATACACCTGCGCATGTAACAACAAACACAACCAAATGGGGTACTAATTCCTACATGTAGGACACCGATAGGGCTCCCTGAGCCCCCTCTCCCATGCACCCAAATGGGGCCCCAGTTCCTACAGGTAGGGCTCCATGTTGTTCTTGTCATATACGCTGGTGCATATGACTGGTGGCTCCGTGGGCCCCCTGAGCCCCATACACCTGCGCATGTAACAACAAACACAACCAAATGGGGTACCAATTCCTACATGTAGGACACCGATAGGGCTCCTTGAGCCCCTCTCCCATGCACCCAAATGGGGTACCAGTTCCTACAGGTAGGGCTCCATGTTGTTCTTGTCATATGCGCTGGTGCATGTGACTGGTGGCTCCGTGGGCCCCCTGAGCCCCATACACCTGCACATGTAACAACAAACACATGTCACAGAGCTATTCACCGTGAACATATTTCTTTAGATTTTGTGTCGCAGACTGCAAACTACAATTCAACATTTAAAATCGTTAAAAACATTAATTAGGCATATAAAGTAAAGAGAGAAATGTCAATGTCTGATTATTTATTTTTGTTATTAATATATTTTAGATTGGATCTATCATTAATCATTTCTGCTTGCATAGTTTTGAACGCTCGGACACCAAAACAACTTATAAGGGATAACTGTAACATCATAGTGCTATTCAGACAAGATGAAATAAACCTGAAACATTCTTATGAAGAACATTGTTCTCCAGATATGCCATACAATCAATTTAAAAACCTATGCTCTGAATGCTGGTGTGAACCTTATGGGTGCTTTGTAATCGTAAAGGATTTTGATGTGAAAAACGGTCGCTATCGTAAAGGATTTGATGAATATATAAGTATATAACAATATAATGCCATTCATTTGACATGTTGACCTCATTAGATTCGCTTATTACTAAAAAATCAACGAACTATCGCGTAATATTCGGAAAAAATATCGCTCACTCAAACTGAATCGAAGCGAAGAAAACGTAGAACTAAACAGAATATTTAAACCTATTACTGAACCTTTATTGCTAGACAAAAGCCGAAAATGGACGTTGATGACGATAATGACGACGATAATGACGACGATAATGACGATAATGACGACGATAATGACGACGATAATGACGATAATGACGACGATAATGACGATGTTGACGATAAGAAAACAACGTTGCCAACGTTGTCAACGTTGCCAACGAAGAAGGAAGAAGTTAACAAAATTAATATTTCAGTATATAGGTTAGGTTTACACATGCTGCAAATCTAACCTATATACTGAAATTTTTTATTTTACGTTCACCATTATGACTGCAATTTAACCAACTAATCACAAAAATGGGGCACCAGGTCCTACAGGTAGGGCTCCATGTTGTTCTTGTCATATAAGCTGGTGCATGTGACTGGTGGCTCCGTGGGCCCCCTGAGCGCCACCCCCATACACCTGCGCATGTAACAACAAACACAACCAAATGGGGTACCAATTCCTACATGTAGGACACCGATAGGGCTCCCTGAGCCCTTCTCCCATGCACCCAAATGGGGTACCAGTTCCTACAGGTAGGGCTCCGATTTTGATGTTGTTCTTGCCATATACGCTGGTGCATGTGACTGGTGGCTCCGTGGGCCCCCTGAGCCCCATACACCTGCACATGTAACAACAAACACAACCAAATGGGGTACCAATTCCCACATGTAGGACACCGATAGGGCTCCCTGCACCCCATCCCATGCACCCAAATGGGGCCCCAGTTCCCACAGCTAGGACTACGCCCCCCCATTTTAGGTTATTCAACCAATATCATACGCAATCCCCACGCGTAGGATACTGTAAGCGGGGCCCCCCGGCCGGCCTCCTGGAACCCCCCTCCTGCAGCCCTCCCTGGACCATTACACATGGCAACATCGCACAGCCCCCTTGACAGATACGCGCGCGCGCGCAAACTTCACATCTGTCAACGGTCACACAGTGTTGCCACACCTAACACACACACAATGTTGCCACTTCATACAACGCTCTCATTGGTCCAAATTTCTATGACGTCAGAGCCAGTCCAAATGCTGGGCTGTGATTGGCCATTAATGTGGGAGCCGTATAGATACACTACTGATGAGGATGAGGATGAGGATGAGGATGAGGATGAGGATGAGGATGAGGATGAGGATGAGGATGAGGATGAGGATGAGGATGAGGATGAGGATGAGGATGAGGATGAGGATGAGGATGAGGATGAGGATGAGGATGAGGATGAGGATGAGGATGAGGATGAGGATGAGGATGAGGATGAGGATGAGGATGAGGATGAGGATGAGGATGAGGATGAGGATGAGGATGAGGATGAGGATGAGGATGAGGATGAGGATGAGGATGAGGATGAGGATGAGGATGAGGATGAGGATGAGGATGAGGATGAGGATGAGGATGAGGATGAGGATGAGGATGAGGATGAGGATGAGGATGAGGATGAGGATGAGGATGAGGATGAGGATGAGGATGAGGATGAGGATGAGGATGAGGATGAGGATGAGGATGAGGATGAGGATGAGGATGAGGATGAGGATGAGGATGAGGATGAGGATGAGGATGAGGATGAGGATGAGGATGAGGATGAGGATGAGGATGAGGATGAGGATGAGGATGAGGATGAGGATGAGGATGAGGATGAGGATGAGGATGAGGATGAGGATGAGGATGAGGATGAGGATGAGGATGAGGATGAGGATGAGGATGAGGATGAGGATGAGGATGAGGATGAGGATGAGGATGAGGATGAGGATGAGGATGAGGATGGGGATGAGGATGAGGATGA
>CM032454.1:102448-122445 GCA_019049505.1 Pachyrhynchus sulphureomaculatus
TCTAATCTTCCAGTGAACAGACACAATTAACAGGGTGATGTGGCAATTGGGTGTTCTAAGTGACATACATATCTGAAACCCAAAAGACAATGAAATTAAATATCAAAATTATGCAGATATAATTAAGGAAAATTTAGTATTTTCAATCAATAGAATTAATAATTGTAGTTTGTGTGAAGTTGCTTAGTGTTTTGTGGCTGTTCCAGTGTCGCCAGATTGAGGTGTGGAAAAAAAAAAAAAAAATGTATGATGAATCATCCAGGATCAAAAAACACCTATATTAATTAAACTTATCAAACAGCTCCATTGCAGTTACGATTTGTACATTGTTATCACATTTAAGTAAACTTCTATCAGGCCCGACTACCTGCACCAGTCTTTTGATGATATCAATTTAACTACAATGTAGCTATAAATAAGGTATTGTTGTAACCCCACTATGTTTACTATTATTATTTTGTATTTTATTAATGTTATTCATATTTTATAACTCATGAGCTCATGGGGAACTTTCCCTTCAAAATATTGGTATGACCTATACCTAAATAAACAAAAAGACCCTTCCAGCAAGACAACTATTTATTGAAGTGTCATTTACATAAAGTTGAGCGGCATCAAATATGACTGAGAAAAGCTTGATTCTCACGACTATAAAGACACAAACAGTAATTGTCAAAAATGGAAAGTTCCGCCATAAAACGACCTTGTTTAGTAGGTAGAATGTAATCTTAGGGATATTATATTATAAAATACATTTTAACTGCTTAGGGAGATTGTAAAAAGTTTACTTTAGGCATTTTTAGAAAGAAGCCACACATTACTCAAGAAACTCAACAAGCGATCGGTTGAGACTTAAAAGCAGATTTCCCTTATTATAGTTATTTTATTTTAGTTAAATATACAATTTTGAAATATATTTAGTAAATAATCTAAAAAGAAGTGTTTGGATTAGAAACCAAAAAGTAGTCAGCGTAATAGTGGAAATATTATACATTTGTGGCAGAAACCAAAATATTTGTGGCAGCAGGAAAATTACCACAACAGCGGTGGCAGCTTACGATTACAACAGTATGTTCCGGTTTAAATAAAAGTACTATAAGCTAGAGATATTTGGTTGACATCAGATGGTAAAAGTAATTTGAATCCAAGTTGCTTTTATAATGGCAGCTCACATAAACAATAACATGTCAGAAAGAACTTTTATAATTATCAGCATAAGATTTGATAGTACAGTTATAAAGGTTCTTACATACAAGTACATGTACTATTTTAAGTGAGCTTCTGCCATAACAGTGACTTCAACTGTATGTACAATATTACAACTTTAAGATTCATAAGTTAATCATATGCTAGCCTGTGAAATTCTTCATCGGGAGAGAGTGCCACTTACTGTATAGCTAATTTCATACATTTGATACATATGTATAACTCACCTTTCATGTCTTGGAGATATCTTCCAATCGCAGAGTAAAGATAAATGTAAATGTATGATGTAAAGTGAAGGACACCAACAACACACTGATGGTGTACCGTTATGAAACACTCCCATATTTAATGTTTGTTTAAACATACTTTTAAAGTAAAATGTTGAAATATCTTATAATTTAAATATGCTAAAACTTCTCCTAAACGTTAATTTATGTGACTCGATGTTAGCGTCGTCGAAGCCAGCTAAAATCAAAATGGTTGCACCCTGCAAAAGACAGAAGAAAAAGCAGCGTCACCCTTCGACAAGTTAAAATAAAGAATAATTCCAAAGCTAACTACGACGGAAGTCACCAAGAATTAAAAACTAGTCACATATGTAACTTTATATGAAAGTTATAACCTATTTTGTGTTTTTCTGGCAATCGATAACATAATACAAAAAACTTTTAACATTCAATGGAACAAATTAAATAGTTTTTTTATTTTATTTTAACATTATGCTTGTTCATAAAAAGACGCCAGTGAAACTGGTGCTGCCACCTATAGTCGTTAGTTTTATTAATTTTTTTGTTAGTTCCCGGGTATTTTAAATGTTATCGGTGTTGTTTAACTGACAATTTATGAATAAAATAATTTTCATGTATTTTAAAGTTCTGTACAAATACTAATAGTATATATTTTCTTCGATTCATAGTTTAAAACGCGAAAATAAGTACACATTATCAAATTATAATAATGAAAGCCTTCCTCAATGGTCCAACGCTTGATTCGTTAGGCAACTAATATTATATTTTGTTTAAACAATGAATTACAATTTACACGAACAATAGACATGAATGCATTTTATGAAATTCCCATCGTCCTCAATAGATGGTAGACTTAATTTAAAAAATTATATGTAACGTCCGCCACTTTCTCGAGAATAAAAATAACGAAACTCGCTATCGTATAATATAACTATAAATAAAAGATTTGGGATTCCAATGGTATACCCAAGTCTTGTCGTCTTTGACAGTAACTTTCATTGTTCTCTAAAGAGGTCAAATGTTCTTAAGAAATTATATCTCCTAGTGTACGGAGTTTGGCGATCCATCGTGAAAAAATTGTTTTCATCTCTAAATTTTGTTTACGATCTTGAAAACCATATTTTCAGATATTCGAGCTTCTTTAGCAAGCGCAGAAATTTTCACTAACTGGTATGGCTTCCGTGGTATTTTGCCCAACTGGTCTTCCAGAGCTGAGATCATTCTGAATTGAGTCTCTGACTCATCAAAACTGTTTGGACCAATATTTTGCTCGTAAGTAAGATGGGACGTTATAGTGTGGCCAAGGAAGGGCCAGGAGGGGCAAAAGCCCTTTCCCAGCTCCTATAGATATAAAAAAATGTCCTCGTAAAAAGAAGGCTTTTAAAATTTAATTTTGTATGGGACAAGTTCACCCCTTAGTCATTACTACTTTAACTTGAATGTAATGGGAAGGATCTAAACTTATCACACATCACGGCCTACAAAATGTCAATTTACAGTGACACCTGTAGATCCTGAAATGAAATTTCGAAATTAAGTCTAGACTTAAATATTGAAAATGTTAAAACAATTAATAATAAAAATAAAAAATGCAGAGACCAGCAAAAAATATATATATTATATATAGATATCTCAAAATTTGCGGCTATTAGGAGTAAGTGACAAAATACAAAGTATGGTCAGTTGCAGTAAGAGAGCCTAAAATAAATTTTATATCATTAAATTTTCAAAACTGCAGTGCCAGTGCAGAGACAAACTAAACACATTCACTGTCGGATCCACTAAAAAGATAGATCTAAAACTTTAAACCCGAAACAGCTGTCATGAGATTTACAACTTCTAGTTGCCTAGTATGCTGTTGTGTCTGGTACTCTTATATTTCGTCTGAAAATGTTGCCAAAGAAACGTTTATAGAAGAAAATTTAAAATGAAAATAGAGAGGTCAAACCTTAGAACAGGTGGGAAAGTTAATAATTTTTTAGAATTTCAAGATAATTCTTAATTTCTATCGGTTTGATTATAATCTAGAGCAGAAGTTCCCAAACTTTTTTTCTCGTAGACCACTTTCAAAATTTTACTGGTTTCGGTGGACCCCCTGCTGCTACATTTCTACTATATTCCCAAAAACTCGTCAAAAAATGTGAAGATTAGATCTAACGATGGAAATTTGCGTCGTGGCTGAGTTCCAACCTAAATTCAGAGTGGTAAAAATAAAAAGAAAAATATATTTATCTTGGTTCTATTTATTAAAATAATATGATTACAGACTTAATAGAATTAAAATTAAACATTAATAACGTACCGTTACTTCAACAATGCAAATCAACAATTAAAAAAAAATAGACATAATTTTAATGGGAGGGATGTACTTTATAGATTAACAGCAAATTATCAATATTTGGCTTCAGTTTTGTAAGGAATAACCGCAAATCTCCCCGTTCTGTGATGTTCAATCTGCTTCTTTTTTTTGTTAATAGGTTTGTAACGACACTAAAACTTTTTTCGACAAGTTATGACGAGGGAAACGCTATCAAAAGTTTTCTCGCAATTTCCCACAGCCCAGGATATTTTTCGGGTATTTCTGCCTGCAGCCAAAATGTTTGATAGCCTTTTTTAAATTTCACCTTCAGCTCCTCATTGGTGCTAAGCTCGAGTAGCTCCTCTTGTAATACCACATTCGCCACTTCCGTTTCATCAAATGGATTTATAATCCATGGTGGTATTTCCATCGTCAGATAATCTTCAAATCTATTTTTGAAGTCATCATGCAGGGCATTTAAATGTTGAACGTATGTCTGAAAATCCTCATCAAGACATTCTGCCTGTGACAAGTTTGGAAACTGGGAGAATTCGCGCCGACTAATATTTTGCTTCATAAATTTCAATTTTCCAAGAAAAGCCGAAATTACACCCTTTGTTTTTATTAAATTTAGGCTGTCCCCTTGTAACTGCAAGTTAATGTCATTAAATTTTTTCAACAAATCTGTCAAATACGCGATGTCTGCTTTCAATTTGATCAGGTTTCCTTTTAAATCTGGATCTTTACTTTCCAGAAACTCTAAAACTGATTCAAAAATTGAGTAAAATCTTGTTAAAAATGCACCTTTCGACAACCAGCGTACTTCAGTATGTAAGAGCAATCGTTGGAAGTCTTCATCATTTTCGTCGCACAATTGTGCAAATAAACGGGTATTCAACGCATTGCTTCTTATTTTGTTAACTGCTTTAATCACAAATTGAACCAATTGGTGCAATCTATCACTCAAATTTTTCGCTACCAGGTATCGTCGGTGGATGGCACAGTGAATTCCAGTTACTCCTGGTATAATTCTTTTAAGATGGCTTATAAACCCACGATATCGCCCGAAGATGGCAGGAGCTTCATCTGCTGCCACCGAAATAATGTTTGTAAATGGAATCGATTTTTCCTTAAAAAAATCACTTAGGACATTAAATATTGATTCACCTTTAGTGTCCGTCTGAAAAGTTTTCGCGAATAGCAGCTCTTCATGGATTTCTTCGTCCATAACAAATCGAACATATGCCAATAATAATGCTTCATTACCAGGTAAAGTTGACTCATCCAGTTGCATAGAAAAATGAGTTGTTTGCAGATAATTACACAAGAAGCTTTCAATATCAGAGCTCATTCCATCAATATGTCTTTGTACAGTGTTGTTACTCAAAGGAATTCTTTTGAGTACGTCAAATGGAGGTTTGTGCTGATCAGTTTTTTAAAACCTCTTCAACAGCGGGTAAAATTAACTGTTCTCCCGATGGTGTGCGGTTTTCCAGATTTCGCTATAAGCAATGAGATATTGTAAGATGCCTGTAAGCCATCATCGTTATTTTGAGACGTTGAACCGAACAACTGTGCACGGTGGAACTCTTTTCATATTTTTCCTTCAATGTGTGAAAATATTTTAAATCTTTACCTATTTTATCAGGATGACACCTTCTTAGATGATCTTCGAGCTTCGATGGTTTCATAGAGTCATTGCTCAAAACTTTGTAGCATAAAAGGCATATGGGCAATCGTTTGTCTGCCTTTGATGGAAGAAAACCAAATTTCAAATAATCAACACTGTACTGTCGACATTTCTTCTTAGATTCAGCCATGTTTCGTATCAGTTACCTACCTGTAAAGAAAAAAATGTTTGTTTTAGTAATCATGAGGGGACTTTAACAGGATATCGCTATTTTAACAGAATAAAATAGGATTAATTAATTATTGCAATGCAAAAAACCAAAATGCCGCCGGCAAAACTGATTTTAATTATTAAAAGCAATAAACTGCTAAGACCCATATAGAGGTTTTCACAAAAACGGCTGAACCTATTTTAATGTAATATAAAATATTTTTTGATTAATTATATTTTGATACATTTCTGTAAATTCGAGAGAAAATACTTTTAAAGAATATTTTGACATCAAAACTCCGCGATTTTAATGATTTATTTATTACTTTGATGTACGTTACGAGTGGTACATAAAGACACGTACAATTTATGAAAATATTTTTAGTCATTTAGCATTAGCAACTACGAGGGTACTGAAATATATACACACATGCAGGTCAATCATATATCTCTCCTTTAGTGAATCACCACAGTCGGGTAAATAAATAATTTTATTACTCAGTATATATCACCACTACACCAAACACTTTATTTTTGCACTCGACGCGCGTTTCGCTAACCAAACGCGCGTCGAGTGCAAAAATAAAGTGTTTGGTGTAGTGGTGATATATACTGAGTAGTATCATTGTACCAAAGATTCCACATTCCCAACTTAAATAATTTTATAATAAAAAGTACTAAAAGTTCAATCTTTCTCGGCTTTCTGTTCTTTTATAGAAGTATCGAATAATGGCGCTGTTCAGTATTTAATTTTTATTACGTACCTACTACACGCAAACATAACAAAAATATAATATTATTACAATATAAAATAAAAATATGAATAACAAATAGGCAGGTACTTACTTTTTCCGGCACTGGCAAACACTGACATCGATTCACTCACACTTTTCTTTTCAAAATTCCGGAAACAAATGAGTAACGTTTGTCCTTGGCATTCGTATTTATATTGGTGAAGAATCAAACAAGTTCATGCAATATTGCAAGCACAGCACAAGTCGAATTTCGTCCCTTTGCACGTCTGAACGGGTTGCGTTGCGGGCGGGCGGGCGGCGCTTTGCAAGTCTCAACGCGCGTTGTACTGAATATCGAATATGCAAGTTTTTACAAGTAACAGTCGCTGACCTTCTTAAAATACACTACTCAAAAAAATTAAGGGAGGTTTTAAAACAAGGAAATTAATGCTAAATAAGCAGGCTATCTGATCCATATGCCGGCCTAACTGAAAAAATTTTTTTCAAGCCCGTGGACCAAAAAAAAAAACCAAAATATTTGAAATATTATTTTTTCGCGCTGTTAGGATTGCATGAGAACCGTAGCTAATAAAATATTTTAGCCAAAAATTAGAATCTTAAAGCTTCAAAATGCTTTTTTTTAAAGTCTCAATACGACCATTTTTCACCGAAATACAGCTCGTCAAAAATCACCGAAAAATTTGGAATTTTTTTTTTTGCTCCCTTAATTTTTTTGAGTAGTGGATTATCTGCCTTGTTCTTTACTATCGAAACCAGATAAATTTTGATGGACCCCCCCCCCCATCGTTTGACCCCCCGTCGAGTCTTCCGGACTTACAACTTGTGCACCCCCATTTTTTTTTTCACGCCAACGTAGACCCCCGTCGAGTCTTCCGTGGACCCTTGGGGGTCCACCTAAACCACTTTGGGAATCGCTGTCTTAAATTGAGTCTTAGACACATTAAACCTATTTGGACCAAAATTTTACTTAAAAATAAGAGGGGATATCATGGTGTAGCCAAGGAAGGGCCTTGAAAGACCATAAGCGCCTTTCCAGCTCCTATAGATATAAAAATGATATTCTCTTTAAAAAAGCACTTTTAAAATTTCATTGAATGATAATGATTAGTGTGAAGTGTTGAAGAAGTAGACAATAAAATTATTCTCTGCAGCCATTCTTGAACCTTCTGACATTAGAAAACCTTTACTCAAAAATATCAGAGTTTGGAATCCTCAACTGACCAGAAACTAAAAATAGTAAAGTATTTACCCAGTACTTCCCTCCCTTCTGCAAACACACAATTCTAAAATAAGTACCGACTGTGTTTCACACTAAAGAAAAACTTAATCCAAACACAAGTCGATATGTTAAATAATAGGTACTTTGTGGAAAATATAACTTACGAGTAGGGCACAGGACGAGCCTCCAAGATATTTACAACTAAAACCTGAGGTTTTTTCTACATACTATTTCTGTTAAAACTGAAAATACTAAAAATACACTGAAACTTTCAGATTTTTTGATAACAAGAACATTGAAAAAGACATATAACATGATAAATATAAAGCACTCCTAACACTCTCTATGATCCCTTTAACCTCAAATATATTTTATTATAAATAATTATGCTTAAAATTTGTTTATTACCTCAACAAAAAAGGCCATGATAATGAAATTGAAAACAGGCAAAATTTATAAACTCTCATCTCCTTCCACTAAATGTACTAAATTTGCAGTTGATACCTTATTTCGTTTGAGAGTTATTGTATCAAAACTGTATGTGTTGGACATACAGACAGGCAGATGTAGAAACCCTGAAACGTGAAGAAATAAAAAAAAAATTTGGGAGGGCGTTTCTTTCACAAATACAATTCTTTTAGCAAGGGAAGTAAAATTGACAAAGTTGTCCATCCAGAAGTTTCCTCGTAAATATGAGTAGTGAAATTATTCAATATAAGGGCAGTTTCATTAAACAGGGTGATCCATAATCATTTTTAAGAGGTTACAATTCTTACCAAAATAAGCCACTTCATGAATTACAGTTGATATAAAATGAACTCTACAATTCTAGATAGTGTTAGTACCTTTGCTTTGAGGTTTATTTACAATGCTTTCCTAAATACAGATTCTTCATATATTTTCAACCTTAAAAATCTGGTTCAAACGTATAAAAATATGTTAACAGTAACCTTAGTTTTATTTCTTTTGGTTTTCAATATGTTAATTATTGGTAAAATAATACATTTCGGCTCTGATATAAGCCGCCAAATATACAATTGATTGTATGTTTGGTTGTCTAAATAAATCCTCAATCGATTATTGTGACATCTATAAGTTAATAGTGCAAGTTTCGAAATAAGCAGTTTTTCACATCCATATCCAAAACAAGAATTTCGTCACATAATATTCCATAAATATATAGCACCCAGAGGTGTATTTACATTAATATATACAATTCTGGGTGCTGTAAAAGCATATTTCCGCGTTCTGTGACAAAATTTTTTTTGCTGTGAAAAATCGCTCGTTTCAAAACTTGGACTACTAATTTATAGATGTCACAACGATCGGATGAGAATTTACGTAGACAACTAAACATACATTCGATCGTATATTTGGTTGCCTACATTAGAATCGAAATTATGTATTACTTCATATAATTTCGATTGTAAGGTAGGAAAAATTGATGTATTAAAAAATAGAAAAATAAAACCAAAATTACTATCAATTTTATTTACAAAAATAATAATAATAATAATAATCTTTCCTAGGATACTCGTGGGAATACTATGTTAAATAATAATAATTATAATGATGAAAATGGAAGGGTGTTGCGGAGGCGGGCCCCTGTCGTACAAACAGCTACAGCAACACCACAACAACAACAACCACAGACGAACCAAACAACCGCCTCAGCCAAAACTACTCCCGATAGTTTTACTAGATCCGACATTGTAGGTGATGGAAATTGCCTTTTCCGTGCAGTTAGCTTACACTTATATGGCCACCAAAACCATCATGAGAAACTCCGTGAGGTTGCTCTAAGATATTTACAACAAAACTGGTCGGAACTTCACACATTTTCATTAAATGAAGTCGACGATATAAAAGACTTCAATAACTATTATAATTATATGAGGAAAAATGGCACCTATGGAACGAGCCTAGAGATACTTGCCGTTCAGAAGTCAGTGATTTTGAAAACATGTAACATTGTCAGGTCATTCCTTAATACGGAATGGTAATAGCGTTTGTGCTGACTTGGTTTTGGCCCGTCAGCCAAACATGGAACCACATTGATCAAATGTGAGAAAGAAGAACTTTTTGTAATAATAATAATAATAAAAAAAAACTATACAATAAAATAAATGTGCTTGCAACTGTATTAAAATAATAAATAACACTCGAAAAAGGATTTAAAAAAAAAGCCATATAGCATTCGAGATGTAGCGCTCCAGATGAATGATTATGATGTTTTAGGTAGGGACTATTCCAAAAAAAAAACTACAGGTAAGATAGACAAATAGGAATAAGAAGTGTTGAAACATGTCGAAAAAGGAAGGACTGCTTGCAATACGTACAGAAAAGAAGATATGAAATGATTAGACACAATCTAAAATTTATCTATTTATTATAATAGTAAACTGTAAAGGAAATAACAGAAAGCAGACAAGGCAGTGATAACGATAGACCAAGTTTAATAGATCAAATGGCAAAAGGCATCCGGTTAATTATAAAGAAATAGATGTGTCCAAACAAAAGAGCAAGGCTTAAGAAGAATTGGCAATATTATGGATTTCTTGAATACTGGTAAATTGGCTCTTAGCTAGATCAGAAATACATGACTGTAAGTTACATCTTCATAACTATTCATATCTGTATATCGTACAACCTGGTAAAAACCGAGCTAGCCATTTGACCTGGGGTTGTCCCAGGAACCGGCCCATAGTTTCACCAACCTTCCCCACAAGTCGCGTTCGTTCACCCGCTTTGCCAACTACTTCTTAGACTCAGTGACCAAGTTTCTTTATGGTCAACTACGCTCTAGGACTGACCAACCCCATTCCAGGGAAAAAGGTTGGACCACACAGCCCGTAGCCACGGACCGTCTACTCAAGATCTTGTACATATGTAATTTGGCCCTGATTAGCCTCGACTGATTACGGGTCATGTTAACTGACCATTAAACGAACACATGATAGGATTTGATGACTGGCAAAGAACTTGACAGATGTAATGAATGAGAAAATGAATATTGAAAATGTGTATGCTCATAATATGGCACGGAAGTGTTGCAGTTAAACACGAGTAAATCTGGGAAAATAGTGGATTTTTTCACTTGTGCGTTAGTCTAGCCAACTTATCTTCAATATTCCTCTATAGCATCATATCTGGAATACTTCCATATGCCGTTTTTCTTTGCTTACCAACTCTCAACATATTGCTTTTTAAAAAATGTTTCCAAATCCTATATATTAATGAATTACGGAATGTACAAGGTGAGCCAAGTTTCAGAGTAGCATAACCCACCAAAAAAAAAGAAAAGTGAATTATAAATAACTTAATAAAATGTGTGTTAGTCTACGTCCTGGTTCCTATCCATGTACGATTATGTAGGAATTGAAACAAGTGCCAATTTAGTAATTTCACAGGAGAATTACCGAAACCAAAATACTATTTAAAAGTTATAAACACTTTCTGTTGATACCACAATCCAATTTTATTAAAATTATCACTTGTACCATTTTACCTCCCAAATACTGATATGTAAAATTAACTTGCAATTTATTATTCACAATTATTTTTTACTATTTCTATGCTAAGTATCTAATTTGCTGTAATTATTAACTTAATATTATTTATATCTATCTTAAGCTTATTTCTTCCATAGCCGAGATGCCACGTGAAAAAAAAAAAGGAATTCAACATGTGGTGTTAAAAAGAATGATGAAAATAAGTTAAATAGACTTCATATAAATGAAGAAGAATAATAAAGAATTTTATAAGCAGGAATAAGAAAGTGTTGAACTTAAGAAAACTCGATCGAAACATCTTTGTTCATGCCCGGAACAGATGCAAGGGAATTATCGACGAAACCAAGGAGGCACACAATCAACGAATTAGAAACAAACTTCTCGCTTGTCCCAACAATTCCAGGTCCTTTTGGGCAGTCGCTAAGGCAGTTAGTCAAAACTTTACCAAATCCACCATACCACCACTCACACAGCCAGATAATTCCATTGCAACCACACCTGTTGAGAGAGCGAACTTGTTGGCTGAACTCTTTGCTTCACATTCTACTGTCGATTTCCAAGGAAAAACACCACCTACTATTCCCATATTGCAGTCAAGGATGCCCGATGTTGTCTTCAGACAGCGCATCATAAAGAGTATTTTAATGAAGCTAGACACCAAGAAGGCTTCTGGCGCTGACGGAATACCTGCCATAGTTCTCAAAAACTGTGCAAGGGAACTAACACCAGTTTTCTGTAGACTTTTTAACCTATCCTACAGAAAGGGAATATTTCCGTCCTGCTGGAAATGTGCCACGGTTCAGCCGATACCTAAAAAAGGTAAGAAGACCTTGCCAAATAACTACCGACCAGTTGCACTGCTTTCAATAATATCGAAAGTCATGGAAAAGGTTATCAATGAGCATCTTCTAAAATATCTTGAACGATTCAATATTATTAGCGATCACCAATATGGTTTTCGTAAACATAGATCAACAGGAGATCTTCTGACTTATGTAACACATGTTTGGAACAACGCAATTGAACACTTTGGAGAATCTCGAGCAGTTGCTCTTGACATATCCAAGGCATTCGACCGTGTTTGGCACGATGGACTGTTGGCTAAGTTGCGCTCTTATGGTATGTCTGAAAGGTTCTGTTTGTGGCTCTCATGGTTCCTCAGAGAGCGTTCTTTACGAGTGGCGGTCGACGGATTTCTTTCTAACACCCTCACTATCAACGCCGGTGTGCCCCAGGGCTCCATACTGTCTCCTACTCTCTTTCTCCTTTACATTAACGATCTGCTGGAAAAGACCGGGAATCCAATCTATAGCTTTGCAGATGACAGTACGCTTGTCTCTTCATTCACCTTGAACGCTCGGACATCGGCTGCTCAGGCGAATATCCGCAGACAGCAGGAGGTCGTTCAACTTAACAAAGACCTGGAAGAAATTCTATCTTGGGGTGACAGTAACCAAGTGGAATTTAACGCTACAAAAACCCAAGCGGCAGTTTTTTTCTAAAAAAGTTAACGTTGCTGAACCCGACATAGCTATGTCGGGGCACTCCATTCCCCTAGCATCGTCGCTCAATTTGTTGGGCGTTAGTTTGGGAGCAAATATGTCTTGGCATGAACATGTTGCAGGCATAGCAAGGAGAGCGTCTCAAAAATTGAGAATATTATTTAGAACCAGAAAGCTTTACACCCCACAGCAACTGTTAATTCTTTACAAAGCCCAAATTCGACCAACTATGGAATACTACTCCCACGTTTGGGGCTCCGCTCCCAAACATACACTGCATTTGTTGGATTCTGTTCAGAGAAGAGCGGTCCGTCTGATTGGGGACCCGGAATTGACCGGCGGCCTTGATTCGCTGGAACATCGAAGAACGGTTGGCGACTTGAGTCTGTTCTACACGTATTTTCATGGAAAGTGTTCGAAGGATGTGGCCCGCTTAATTCCTCCCAAAGCGGTGCATGTTAGAAATACACGTCGCGCTGGTGCTTCGCATCCGTATGAGGTTCAGCTTGTTACTCCTCGTACGACGCTTTTCAAGCAATCTTTTATATGGAGAACGTCATCCCTTTGGAATAATTTGCCCAGCGCTGTGTTTCCCACCGAGTACAATTTACAGCGATTCAAGAACAACGTGAATCGCTTTTTCCGCACTCATGCCGCTCCTGGAGCGCTTTAGGGACTTCCCTGCAGCACGTGTGCTAGACCAATAAAAAAAAAAAAAAAAAAGAAAACTCACGGATATAAGAATTTGGCAGTCTAATACAGTATATTGTAGAGAAATAACAGACAGGCTATAGGGTAAGTTATATAGATCAGGTTAGGTTCCGGTAACACAAGCAAGGTTAAAATTAGGAAAATTTTTGGAGTATAAATGGGCATTTTAACAGTTATCATGGTTTTTAGCTGGTTCAGTATTACATGATTGTATGTTAAAACAAAACAAAATTTTAGGTACATATCCATATATTTCATACAACTTTGCAATACCAAGTCAGCAATTTGGCCCACATTTGAATATAGATACCTGTAGAGCAAATAGCCAGAATCACACCACACAGGGGTAGATATAGGTTACATACTATAAATCAAATGGTAAAAGCTAAGTAAGATAAGTATTGGAAATATCAAGATTCAGGGCAGAATCGCCAAGAATAGAAAGTTGCGTCCAACGAAGACTTAAGGATTAAAAAAAACTTTGGACGACTTTAAAAAGGGTACTGATATCATGGTTCTTAGCTAAATCAGAAATACATGGCTATATGTTACAACAGACATATTTATAGATATATATCTGTATATATCGTACAACCTGGTAAAACTGAGCCAGCCATTTGACATGGCGTGGTCCCGGGAACTGGTCCATAGTTTCACCGACCTTCCCCATAAGTCGCGTTCGTTCACCATACCCCGCTTTGCTTATGATTATAGGCCGGGTACTTCTGAGAGTCAGTGACCAAGTTTCTTTATGGTCCACTACGTTCTAGGACTGACCAACCCCCCTCCAGGGAAAGAAGGTTGGGCCACCGAACCGCTGCCTGAGGTGAACTGCACAGGACCTAGTATGTATGTATTTTGGCCTTGATTAGCCGCCTCTGGCAGCCGGTCCTGTTAACTGACCATGAAACGAACACATGAGGGAGTGTGATAACTGCCAAATAACTTGATAGATGTGGTAAAGGAAAAATTAAAAATCAAGAGAAGTCCCAGCTAAAAACCTGTCGTGGAAAAAAAGAGTCTACATAACTCTCATCATTTTTCTGCAACACTACATCTGGAATGCTTCCATATAACGTTATCCTTCTTTATAGTGTCAAAGTTTCACAGCTATATAAAGGCATCGCCTTTTAAGAATGCTAAATTTAAAATACTATTCCGTTATATGCCAAAATAAAAAATTCTTAGATCTACTCGAGTCCCGTTAATATTACTTCAAAAACATATAGTTGTTAATCCTTAATAGAACATTCTTCTCCAAGATGAACAAATAAAATTAAGAAAATTTGTAAAAATCAGGAACTTTAAGAATAATTGTTTGATACTGAGAAAATAGATGAACTGCATCAAAATGTATTGTTTGTTTACCTACGTATTAAAAAAATCAATTACCAAAATATAAATGTTTTGTCTAAAGCGAATGAGAATGGCCGCTTTTCAAACGGAAAATACAGGATCCATTGATTGACATCCTTATGTCGCGTAATACAATATTTTCTAAACATTCACTGCCGGATTCACACTAAAAAGATCTACTACTTTAAATCCGATACAGATGCCAGGAAATTTGTAACTCCTAGTTGCCCAGTAGGCTTTTGTGCCTGGCCCTCTTATATTTACTTTAAAAATGTCCATAAAGAAACGTTTATAGAAGAAAATTTAAAATGAAAATTGAGAGATAAAATCTTAGAACAGGTGAGAAAGTTAATAGCTTTTTAGGGTTTCAAAATGATTTTTAATTTCTATCAGTTTGATTATAATCTAGTGTTCTGCTCAGCTTTACAACTTTAGCTGGATTACTCGAGTTCTTGTCAATTTAAACACCTAACTGTCAAGTTAGCCCAATATTAAAATTAAACCCTTTTAGTAAATCTGGCAATCAATGTTCTAATCTCGAAGAGTGAAAATTTCTAAAGATCCCTCATGTAACTGCAGCCGGAACGTTGGAATTGGAAATAGCCTAATCCGAAAACCATGAATACCCTGACCTATCAAAAATTAGTTAAATTATAGCACTTGGCAGTGGTAGTGTTTTTATAATTTTCAAACAAAAATGTTCATATAAAAAATTTTTATGCGACAAATTTAAAATGTTTTTTGTATATGTAGTTGTACCATTTCTCCAAATACTCAAAAGAAAAAATATATTATATATGAATATCACAATTACTCATGATGTTATTTGAGGAATAGTTGCCTTTTCATCAGATATATATAAATTCATTACAAATATAAATCATTTTATTTGTAAGTAAACATTTATTAATTCTGTCTTATTTATATTAGTCAGTTAATTAAATTGTTTAATTACGTTATTAAATTAAAATATAAATGTTGAGTTGTATATTTTTTACAAAAAATAATTTAAAAATCACTGAAGTAATGGCGTGTGGGCATCTTTACTTACTTACTTATTTATTCCTTTATTGCCATCAAGATTACATAACGTAAAAAAAAGCAACGTCACAAAAAAGTAGAATATATGCATATAGCCAACAAAATATAAGACACCGTACAGAGGACAAAATCGTACAACTATTGGTAACTAAAATTATTGATCAAAATTAAAAGAATAGAAACATTTTGATAGAGCAAACCTTTTTGCTTCCCTTTTGAATCTCTCAATCCCCTCAATGTTCCTGATCTCCAATGGGAGAAGCCGATATGCCTTTATGCATTTAAAATATGGCCATTTTTCAAAGGAAGAAGTAGCATAGTAGGGCGCTTGTAATTCGTTTCTACCTCTAGTCGTGATTGCCATATCTGGAGCATATTCATCCCCATTTGTCAAGAAACATGATGGTTTCTTCTTAACAAAGGTGACCAAAGCCATGAAGTAGAGACCTGGGACCGTGACTAACCCCATTTCAATAAAGTATGGTCGACATGGCGTTAGAGGATGTAAATGACGCATGCATCTCACAATTCTCTTTTTGTGCCCTAGAGATATCCCTAGCAAATCTTGAAGATCCCCAGAAGGAAATCCATCCCATAGTTTAATTGGGATTGAACATAAGCAAAATAGAAAAGTTGTATGCTATTTGATGATACAATATATCTAAAGTCTTCTAATAAGAGCACACGCACTATTGAGCTTAGACCGAAGTTTCACTGCATGTATTTCCCAACAAATACTTGAGTCAATATTAACCCCCAAAAATTTTATTGTCTCTATATTAGGTATTGAGTTTAGTTCATATCGCACTTATAATGATTGTGTGGGTATTTTATTTTTATTAAATAATATAAGGCCCGTTTTATTTCTATTAAGACAAAGGTAATTCTTTTCACACCACTCTGCCATTCCCGCCACTATACGAGAACAGATCACCGACAGGCTAGCGATGGAAGAGCTTGACAAAATGACCAATATGTCAACAAATTGACAAGCCACTTCATCCCCATCATCATCATCCACATCCTGCTGCCGCAGCAGATAGTCCGGTAAATTGTTCACATACAACAAGAAAAGCAATAGACCTAGTATCGATCCTTGTGGTACACCCCTCCACATGCTGTTAGGGTCTGAGAAATAGTCCCGAAGGTTAATCCTAACATTCACTGACTGGGATCAGTTTTGTAAATATGACTCCAGAAGCCCCAGGGCCACTCCCCTCACCTCATATCTCTCTAGCTTAATGAATAGCAGTGTGAAATTTATGGTATCAAAAGCCTTTGAGAGATCAAAGTACAGGCCAGCCAGTTTCTCATTTCTGTCAAGTTTCATAATAATTTCCGCGAGGGCTTGATAAATAGCCATCTCCGTGGATTTTCCTGGTAAATAACCAAATTGGTTTGGTGAGAGAATATTGCACTGTAAAAGAAAAGGCAAGAGTCTGTTGTAAATTGATCTCTCAAACACCTTTGACACCGCCGACAAAAGAGACACTGACCTATAGTGTGCCGGATCATGAATATCACCCTTTTTAAAAATGGGCACTACTTTCGCCATTTTAAGACAATCTGGGAAAGTTCCCACTGAAAAGCAGTTGTTTATTATAAATGTTAATGGTCTACTAATGTAGTAAGCAATGTGTTTTTAATAGAAATATAGGAATTTCATCCATTCCACTGGAGTATTTATTAGGCAGAGCCATTATGATTCTGTATAACTCATTTTCATCCACAGGCTCAAGAAACAGTGAATGAGGGTTTCTGAGAACTTCAGAGTCATAGTTGCTTGCATTGTAGTGAATATCACTTGATAGATTAAATTGATCTTTAAAGGTATTTAAGATATTTTATTGGATCTTCAATCAATGAATTATCGGCAGAGTTTAATCTAATGTTGTTTATTTTGGTATCTTTATTACATTCTTTGTTAAGAATTTTCCACATTGCCGTATTTTTGTTTTTTTCGCATTTGCTATTATGTTTTCATTTAAACTACATTTAAAATTATATATAAATTGTTTATATTTTCTCTTCTATTCTTTATACGGGTTCAAAATATTTTCACTATTAGTTTGTTTATAAAAGATATACAAATCCTTAATCCTATTTGCATAGTTCTTAATTTCAGTATTGACCCAAGTAGGGGTACTTTTTTATTCTGGACGAGCAAACTGGAAAAGCAATGGTAAAGTGATGAGTGAAGATATTTTTAAATATATCATATTGCACGTTTGGATCTTCTTGATAAAATATATCTCCCAATTCTTCATAGATAACAGGTTTTGAAAATTAAGAATTTTACAACTGGTGAAAAAAAAATCGTTTCTTGACAAATACATCCTTAGGTCATGAGATAGATTAAATGCTATTTTTTGACCATAGTGGTCAGAGATATCTGTAATTACAGATTGATAAGATACCACAACTGGAACGTTACTAATGATATTATCAATACAAGAATTACCACATATATATATAATATATATATATATATATATATATATATATATATATATATATATATATATATATATATATATATATATATATTAGACAGTGATGTGCAAAAGTTTCCAGCCAGTTACATTTCGTACTCTATTTTATTAAAAAAAAAGACTAATGATTTTTAATCATTATGGGATGTGAGTATGAGATATAGGAAACAAAATAATATAATAAAAGAATATTATTTATGTTCGTGAATATATTTATTATTATTATTATTCTTACATTTATATGTGCAAAAGTTTCCTGCCACTTTGTACTACGAGAAAAATTATTAGTCCATATGCTCTATAATAGACCTAAATTATATTTTTATGTTAATATTTTGTAGCTACACCCTTTGCAGCGATAACAGCCGCACAACGATGTGGCATTGACTCAATTAATCGATTAATATAAGCAGGTGAAATTTTATCCCATTCTTCCTTCGATGATTTTGAATAATGAGGCTTTATTTGAATATGTACGCTTTCGAACTTGACGATCTAGTGTTTCCCATAAGTATTCTATTGGGTTCAAGTCCGTTGATCGAGATGGCCAGCTTAAAACTTTCACATTTGAAGCAGAAAAACCACTGTTTTAACAACTTGGATGTATGTTTTTGGTCATTATCCTGCTGAAATATCCAATTCTGTGGCAATGTTTCTTCAGCATATGATAACAAATTGTTTTCTAAAATCTCCTTGTAAATATCAGCGTGTACCAACCATGTACCCGGGGTCGTGCTCTTGGGTGAAACAATTTTGAAAAAAATCATGTACTGTGTTGTTAAAGGAGCCTAGAGCTCAAAAATCATCAAAAAAATTTTAATACACCAAATACAATTTTAAACTTACCCTTGAAGGAGATTGTGTCCATCTTAAAGTTTTTGAATTAATAATTCTTTTGAGATTCTTTTACTATTTCTACTACTCGGTTATTTGAGAAGTTTGAGAATCTTGGGGACATAACAGCAACAGAAAATTTTAAGTTAGGTCTTCTAGAAAAAGGCAGTCACTTTAAACAAAAAAATGTTTCACTTTATTATAAGGAAAAGCTATTCTGTGTTCTTCTAGTTCTTTTAAAAGTTCTTACAAACTAACACTCCAAATATGAAAATAATTTTAAAATTTACCGCGTTTAGTGCATTCAATTTCATTCTTTGTCATAAGAAGTATAGACTACCAGTGACCCCCACGGATGATTTGTATTCATATTATACCGTTTTTAATAATAATTGTCTTTGTATTTTTTCTAAATCATAATTCAATTAATTTTTTGTTTTTATTCTAACCTCAAATATATAATAAAAATATAAATAAAAAAGAATGAACTTAACTTTAAATAAATAAGATTTCTTTGGTAGTATATTAGCTCTATCTTTTATTTCAAGTAAATATTAGTAAAGGAGTGATCTACTAGTAGTTAAAAAGGAAGTAGCAGGCGCACAGCGCAAATAAATACACCTTCTCGCCTTCAAATCAACACCCGTCTGCTCTCCTAATACCAGGCTCTCCGTGGATCTTAAGCAAAATCTGGCCTATGGACGTATTTTTCTTGACACTTTGGCGAATGTTGAATAATAAAATTTAAAATACAAAATGTCTTGATTTTGAAACTTACCTATAAAACTATAACGGAAGCTGTGACTGTACCTTAATTATATTTTTGGATAAATGATTGGTAGATATTATTTAATTTATATAGAGGACCAAATAAACAGATTTTTTTGTCTGCTTGTCTGTTCTGTCTTAACGAATTTTTTTTATGAATATAAAGTAGTTACAGGGTCAAGTTACGGGCTACATTCTGCATGTTAAAACTATT
>CM032454.1:122545-221735 GCA_019049505.1 Pachyrhynchus sulphureomaculatus
TCGATTTGTATGGACCTTTAATTGAATTTGAACGTTGCTCCACAAAGGGGTGTTCCATTTTTAAATGGTTTTGGCTTTGTATATTTAAAGGTCTCCATAATTCCAAAATTGACTGATATATTTAATGTTGAAATTGTCTTAGGAACTGTTCAGAATCTCAGAGATGCAGTTACTTGACTAGGATATAGTTATCTTATCGTACGATTGCTGTTGAACAAAGAATCCTTGCAAAAGTATATCAGATGGTGCGGTCGATGCAACTTGTACTACATACATTAGAATGTTGAGACACCCCTAGTTGTACCCAGTCACTTGGTCTAGTCCATCCACTGTGGCAACCTGACTGTGGGTAGTATAACACCCAATCAAATTAAGCACGATTCCTTAACTCTGAGCATTTTAAAAAATAAATCTAGGTTTTGACTGTTCATACAATATGATCCATATTTTTTTGACCATCGTTGGAGCTCTCTTCTAATATTCCAACTCTGTTGTACACATCTTGCGTAAGAACACTCCGCCATTTTTTGAATGGCAAGTTTTTACACTGAAATTTGTTTTATAACACCCAATCAAATTAAACACGATTCCTTAACTCTGAGCATTTTAAAAATGAAACTAGGTTTTGACTGTTCGTACCTGTTATTAAAATTAACCAATATAAACATTGTTCCATTTTTTTACCAATTTAAATTTGGTTAGAATTTCCACAGTCACAATTTTATCTGTAGCTTCTGCTTCCTTTCTTGACGGTTTTGTAGGTTAAGTACCCATGTCCTGTCTTTCAGGTTCTGGTATGCGGCGCGGTTCTTAGTTCCTCAATAAATATGTGTTTTATGAATTTGTAATAAATATATATAATTTTAATTAATGTCTAATATTAGAAATTATAGCGATTTTGTTAATAAATATATATATATATATATATATATATAATATATATATATATATATATATATATATATATATATATATATATATATATATTTTAATAAATGACTAATATATAACATCTGTGTTTGAATATTATTTACCCTACATTCCCCTACTATTTTAAATTACTTGATTTAGGATGACATCAAATTTACCTCTTACCGTTAGATGTCCGCAATAAATAATTATTTAATAACTAGTTTGATAAATACCAAAAGCAATATAAATGGCAGTCTTGCTTTATGATTTTGGTGAGAGCATTCGTTATTCTTGACATTACTAAATGATGTGAGCGTTCCAGCATGTATTAAAATGACACAATCTGTATATATTATTTTCTCAGATAGATTTTTTAATTTTACCCTTATTTTAATATACTTATGCTATATAATCTTAATGTTAGGTGATTAAATTAATAAACATATTGTAACCAATTAATTTTGTTTATTATTATTATTATTAATATACTTAAAAAATATAAACCTCTGATTAAAATATATATATATATATATATATATATATATATATATATATATATATATATATATATATATATATATATAATATAAAATAAAATACAATATAATATAAAATATATAAAAATATAATGCTGCACATAATTAGGATGATGGTCCTGCTGTAGGTTGATGGGCCCCATCTGCAGAAGGACCCCTTTTCCTTTTCACCCTAATTTCGAATCCGTTTTCAATATGCTCGCGGGTACACTTTTCACCAATTTTTCTCATCGCATGGTCCAGCCAGAGCTGATGATTGTCCATAAGTACCCCCTGCACGCCTGTTGGCAGCACCATACAACATGGTTTGCCCTTAAAGAATATTGATACTTCCAGGGGGAGGTTGCACGCCTCACAAACCTTCTGACGAAGGGCGTGCAACATCATGGCCCACGATAAATTGGGTAATATCTTGCTGTTATCCTCACCCCAGAGACCCCTCACTTGCACACCACTCTTATTACATCTAACTACTACCATGTAAGGGCGATCCATTTTGCTTAACTTTATAAAGAACACAAAGTTTTGCTTTGATTTGCAATTAGTTACTGAGCTACTAAAATGCAATGGGTGTGTATATTTTTTTCTCCCTTAATCACCCAGTTTAAACCGCAAACGAATTCGTTATTTAAAAAATTATACCATATTTACAGGTGAATAGGCGACATCTGCTTGATTTTTCATAAAGTTCTGGAAACAAAGATATATGGAAATTTGCTTGTAAGTCTGAAGTTAGTAATAAAAAAACTAGCTGGCGCTGCTTGTACTAAATATTAATATGGTAACAAACCGCTCGATTAGACATCTCAAACATTTACAACATTAACGCTAACGTAAAAGGAATAGACATCTCAAACATTTACAACGTTAACGCTAAAAATAAAAATAAACTGCTGTCTGTCTGTATGCCTCTCATTTGTCAGCTGGCGGCTGACAGCTATCAACTGTCGTCTGTCTGTCTGTCTGGTCTGTCTGTCTGTCTGTCTGTCCGTCCGTCTGCGGTTAAAGCCGGGTAGATAGGTAAGGCGGGTACTAACGACTGGATAAGGCCCTTTTGGCATCGTGGCCAGTTCTGACCTGCCACGATGACGAGCGCCGTAAACGACGGTGCCAAAAGGGCCTTATCCTGTCGTTAGTACCCGCCTTACCTATCTACTTACATTATTACACTACTTGTTGACAAATTATTAAAATTTTGTAATTTTTTAAAGTGTTAAAATCTGTTTTTTTTTTAAGTTGTCTACCTAGCCATGAAGGAAATCTCAGAGACTTAAAAAAAATTATTTTTCTACATAACTTCCATCATTTAGTCCATTGTTTTCCGAATTTCATCCAAAAAAATCCTTTTGTTTACGCCTCAAAAAAACGACGCGACAGCAGCTTCCAACTAGTCATTTGAGAGAGATCCCCGGAGGTCTTTCTTCAGATATTTGAACAAAAAAATTCACAGGGCGCTCAATCAGGAGTATAGGATTGATGTAACTCAGTAAATTCATCGCTTTTAGTAGTGTCTTGCATTGTTTGAAGTTTTAAATCATCCTTCTATAAAGCTCTCCGTTAATTTTGGTTCCGTTTTCTATATAGTCACTAAATAAAATTCCTTTGAAGTCCCAAAAAACCATCGCCATCAACTTTCCAGAAGGCAAGTTAATTTTTGCCTTCTTTGTAAGTAAAGAGCCCTAATAAACTTTGTTGCACTAACACCTGCTTCATGGAACGAGCCCAGTAGGGAACCAAAGTCTCACCATATGTGACAATTCGCTAAAACAAGTTTTCAGCGGCCATATTTTTTTGAGAAATTCCTTTTCTCACCGGTTTCTGCTTGCATGTAAGGAGTTTGGAGATTCATCATGTAGAATATTTTTCATTCTTTAAATCATCGTTAACAATCTTAAAAACTCGGTTACTCTAGCTTCTTCAGCAATCTCACAGCAAGGGATCCTCAAGAAGCCTGATAATTCCCTCAATTCTTGTTTTAACTGGTTTTTCTTGATCTGGGATCGTCCTGAAAGTAAGTGTCAGACCCATTGAGACTGTTTAGACTTTAGAAATAAACTGGGACGTCATTAACGTACAACTTTCGGTCTACGTCTGTCTTTACTGAAATGCACGATACTCCAAATTACTTTTGCTCATTTTTCGGAAGAAAAAAAATCGTAAAACTGCAAGACGCGATGAGGTTGAATAAAATTTTGTCAAAAGTACTTAGAACAGCAACAACCCAGGAATTTTCATTTCATGGCTAGATAGATAACTTAACAAAACAAACTTGTACAGGGACTAAAGTTATATTTGACAAAATTTAATAAACTTTGGGTTTCTAAAGATGCCCACACGCCATTACTTCAGTGATTTTTAAATTATTTTTTGTAAAAAATATACAATTCAACATTTATATTATAATTAATAACGTAATTAAACAATTTAATTAATTGACTAATATAAATAAGACAGAATTAATAAACGTTTACTTACAAATAAAATAATTTATATTTATAATGAATTATATATAACTGATGAAAAGGCAACGATTCCTCAAATAACGTCATGAGTAATTGTGATAATCATATATAATATATTTTTCTTTTTGTTTTGAGTATTTGGAGAAATGGTACAACTACATATTAAGGCTGTGTTTTTCTTTATCAAAAAACATTTTAAATTTGTTGCATAAAAATTTTTTATATGAACATTTTTGTTTGAAAATTTCCCCGCTTATAAAACACTACCACTGCCAAGTGCTATAATATAACTAATTTTTGATAGGTTAGGGTATTCATGGTTTTCGGCTTAGGCTATTTCAATTCCAACGTTCGGGCTGCAGTTACATGAGGGATCTTTAGAAATTTTCACTCTTCGAGATTAGAACATTGATTGCCAGATTTACTAAAAGGGTTTAATTGTAATATTGGGCTAACTTGACAGTTAGGGGTTTAAATTGACAAGAACTCCGGTAATCCAGCTAAAGCTGTAAAGCTGAGCAGAACACTGGATTATAATCAAACTGATAGAAATTAAAAATCATTTTGAAATCCTAAAAAGCTATTAACTTTCTCACCTGTTCTAAGATTTTATCTCTCAATTTTCATTTTAAATTTTCTTCTATAAACGTTTCTGTATGGACATTTTTGAAGTAAATATAAGAGTCCAGGCACAAAAGCCTACTGGGCAACTAGGAGTTATAAATTTCCTGGCAACTGTATCGGGTTTAAAGTAGTATATCTTTTTAGTGTGAGTCCGGGAGTGAATGTTTAGAAAATACTGTATTACGCGATATAAGGATGTCAATCAATGGATCCTGTATTTTCCGTTTGAAAAGCGGTCGTTCTCATTTGCTTTAGATAAAACATTTATATTTTGCTAATTTAAAAGTTAACAATGTCACATTTTTTTGATATGTAGGTAAACAAACAATACATTTTGATGCAGTTCATCTATTTGCTCAGTATCAAACAATTATTCTTAAAGTTCCTGATTTTTTCCAAATTTTCTTAATTTTATTTGTTCATCCTGGAGAAGAATGTTCTATTAACGATTAACAACTATATGTTTTTGAAGTAATATTAACGGGACTTAAGTAGATCTAAGAATTTTTTATTGAGGCATATAACGCAATAGTAATTTAAATTTAGCATTCTTAAAAGGCGGTGCTTTTATATAGCTGTGAAACTTTGACACTATAAAGAAGGATAACGTTATATAGAAGCATTCCAAATGTAGTGTTGCAGAAAAATGATGAGAGTTATGTAGACTCTTTTTTTCCACGACAGGTTTTTTTAGCGGGGAATTCTCTTGATTTTTTAATTTTTAGTGTTCCGTACGGAACACTTATAAGATCACTTCGGTATCTGTCTGTCCGTCTGTCTGTCTGTCCGTCTGTCACACCCGATTTTCTCCGAAACTATTTGTCATAGAAAGTTGAAATTTGGTAGTAATATAGGAATTGATGGCCTCATCAGAGCCATGTAGTTTTGAAAGTTAAATTTTGACTTAAGAGGTTAGTTTTGGGGGGTGAAATCGGAAGTGAAAAAAAAAATTTACTAGGTAATCGAGTGTGGTGTCGTGTGGTGTGAAAGCTTGTGAAAACACGAGTAAAAAAAAATATATATAATGTAATACTTGCGCACACTTTTCTTCGTATTACTTTTAAAAAAATCGTGAAAAATCGCTGTCCCCCTACCTTATCTCGAAAAGTACTGATCAAAAAATTTTGAAAAAACCCTGGAATATTCTCCACGGGGTATAGATTGAACGAAAATTATCATTACCTTTAATAATCTATCTGGTATATAAAAAAAACCAAAATTTCAAGGTCACCAGTTTTCAGTAAAGATTGGAAACAAACTTTATTGAAAGCTCATTTGGGGTGTGTTTTGTGAAGTCACTGATCATTTTATACCACCCTAACAAAATTTTTTATTTTAAGAACAATCAACGTACGGAACACTAATTGTGCAAGTTCAACTTGCACTTGACCGGTTTATTTTTTTTCACGTGGCACCTCGGCTATGGAAGAAATAAGCTTGAGATAGATATAAATAATATTAAGTTAATAATTACAGCGAATTAGATACTTAGCATAGAAATAGTAAAAACTAATTGTGAATAATAAATTGCAAGTTAATTTTACATATCGATACTTGGGAGGTAAAATGGTAAAAGTGACAATTTTGGTAAAATTGGTTTGTGGTATCAACAAAAAATTTTTATAGCTCTAAATAAGTTTTTTTTCAAATTTCTATAGTACCTTCTTAGCATTTAAAATTATTATTATTTTTTTAATTAAATACCACCTTTCTCAGAACTTTAACTTTGGAAATTTCGAGTACGTAAAGACAAAAAAAGTATTATTTTGTTTAGAATTTCAAATGCTCTCTGTTCTCTTTGATAATGAGGTTGTATGGAGAAGTATAGATTTTTCACAAATAGTATTTTGGTTTCAGTCATTCTCCTGTGAAATTACTAAGTTGGCACTTGTTTCCATTCCTGCATAAACGTACATGGATAGGAACTAGGACGTAGACTAACACACATGTTATTAAGTTATTTATAATTCACTTTTCTTTTTTTGTGTGGGTTATGTTACTCTGAAAAATGATGAGAGTTATGTAGACTCTTTTTTTCCACGGCAGGTTTTTTGCCGGGACTTCTCTTGATTTTTAATTTTTCCTTTACCACATCTATCAAGTTATTTGGCAGCCATCACACCCCCTCATGTGTTCGTTTTCATGGTCAGTTAACAGGACCGGGTGCCAGAGGCGGCTAATCAAGGCCAAAATACATACGTACTAGGTCCTGTGCAGTTCACCTCAGGCAGCGGTTCGGTGGTCCAACCTTCTTTCCCTGGAAGGGGGTTGGTCGGTCCTAGAACGTAGTCGACCATAAAGAAACTTGGTCACTGAGTCTAAGAAGTACCCGGCCTATAATCGTAAGCAAAGCGGGGTATGGTGAACGAACCCGACTTATGGGTAAGGTCGGTGAAACTATGGATCGGTTCCCGGGACGACGCCATGTCAAATGGCTGGCTCAGTTTTACCAGGTTGTACGATATATACAGATATATATCTATAAATATGTCTGTTGTAACATACAGCCATGTGTTTCTGATTTAGCTAAGAACCATGATATCAGTACCCTTTTTAAAGTCGTCCAAAGTTTTTTTTAATCCTTTTTAAGTCTTCATTGGAAGCAACTTTCTATTGGCGATTCTGCCCTGAATCTTGCTATTTCCAGTACTTATCTTACTTGGCTTTTTTACCATTTGATTTATAACCTGTATCTACCCCTGTGTGGTCTGATTTTGGCCATTTGTTCTACAGTATTTATTTTTGAATGTGGGTCAAATCACTGACTTGATATTGCAAAGTTGTATGATTATATATACATATATATATATATATATATATATATATATATATATATATATATATATATATAATATATATATATATATGTACCTAAAAATTTGTTTTAACATACAATCATGTAATACTGAACCAGCTAAAAACCATGATAACTGTTAAAATGTCCATTTATACTTCAAAAATTTTCCTTATTTTAACCTTGCTTGTGTTACCGGAACCTAACCTGATCTATATAACTTAGCCTATAGCTCATCTTGTCATTTCTCTACAATATATTGTATTAGACTGCCAAATTCTTATATCTGTGAGTTTTCTTAAGTTCAACACTTTCTTATTCCTGCTTATAAAATTCTTTATTATTCTTCTTCATTTTATGGCTTAGGTCTATTTAACATATTTTCATCATTCTTTTTAACACCACGTGTTGAATGCCTTCTTTTTTTTTTTTCACGTGGCACCTCGGCTATGGAAGAAATAAGCTTAAGATAGATAAAAATAATATTAAGTAAATAATCACAGCAAATTAGATACTTTGCATAGAAATGGTAAAAAATAATTGTGAATAATAAATTGCAAGTTGGGAACAGTACTTGGGAGGTAAAATGGTACAAGTGACAATTTTGGTAAAATTGGATTGTGGTATCAATAAAAAGTTTTTATAAGTTTTAAATAGTATTTTGGTTTCAGTCATTCTCCTGTGAAATTACTAAATTGGCACTTGTTTCAATTCCTACATAATCATACTTGGATAGGAACCAGGACGTAGACTAACACACATTTTATTAAGTTATTTATAATTCACTTTTCTTTTTTTTTGGTGGGTTATGCTACTCTGAAACTTGGCTCACCTTATACATTCCATAAATCAATAATATATAGGATTTGGAAACATTTTTTAAAAAGCAATATGTCGAGAGGTGGTAAGCAAAGAAAAACGGCATATGGACGTATTCCAAATATGATGCTATAGAGAAATATTGAAGATAAGTTGGATAGACTAACTCACAAGTGAAAAAATCCACTGTGTTTTCCCAGATTTACTCGTGTTTAACTGCAACACTTGCGTGCCATATTGTGAACATACACGTTTTTCAATACCCATTTTCTCATTCATTACATCTGTCAAGTTTTTTGCCAGTCATCAAACCCCATCATGTGTTCATTCTACGGTCAGTTAACATGACCCGTAATCAGTTGAGGCTAATCAGGGCCAAATTACATATGTACAAGGTCTTGAGTAGACGGTCCGTGGCTACGGGCTGTGTGGTTCAACCTTTTTCCCTTGAATGGGGTTGGTCAGTCCTAGAGCGTAAAGAAACTTGGTCACCAAGTCTAAGAAGTAGTTGGCACAGCGGGTGAACGAACGCGACTTATGGGGAAGGTTGGTGAAACTATGGGCCGGTTCCTGGGACAACGCCATTTTAAATTTCTAGCTCGGTTTTACCAGGTTGTACGATATATGGATATGAATAGTTATAAAGATATCAGTTGTAACTTACAGTCATGTATTTCTGATCTAGCTAAGAGCCAATTTACCAGTATTCAAGAAATCCATAATATTACCAATTCTTCTTAAGCCTTGCTCTTTTCTTTAGATACATCTATTTCTTTATAATTAACCGGATGCCTTTTGCCATTTGATCTATTAAACTTGGTCTACCGTTATCACTGCCTTTCTGTTATTTTCTTTACGGTTTACTATTATAATACATAGATAAATTTTAGAAAGTGTGTAATCATTTCATATCCTCTTTTCTGCACGTATTGCAAGCAGTCCTTCCTTTTTTGACATGTTTCAACACTTCTTATTCCTATTTATCTGTAGTTTTTTTTTGGAATAGCCCATCTACCTAATGCATCATAATCATTCATCTGGAACGCTACATCTCGAATGTTATATGCCTTTTTTTTAATCCTTTTTCCAATGTTATTTATTATTTTAATACAGTTGCAAGTACATTTATTTTATTGTATAATTATTTTTTTTTTTATTCGTTTTGTAAATATATTGATAGTAATTTTGGTTTTATTTTTCTATTTTTTAATACTTAAATTTTTACTTAGGTTAGGATCGAAATTATATGAAGTAATAAATAATTTCGATCCTAATGCAGGCAACCAAATATACGATTCAGTGTATGTTTGGTTGTCTATGTAAATATTCAACCGATTGTTGTGACATCTATAAATTAGTAGTCCAAGTTTTGAAATAAGCGGTTTTTCACATCCATATTCTGAGCAAAAAAATTTTGTCAGCTCATAAATATGCTTATATAGCGCTCAGAAGTATATATATTAACGTAAATACTTCCGGGTGTTACATATTTATAATAAAATATGTGACAAAATTCTTGTTTAGGATAAGGATGTGAAAAACTGCTTATTCCGAAACTTGCACTATTAATTTATAGATGTCACAATAATCGGTCGATGCTTTATTTAGACAACCAAACATACAATCCATTGTATATTTGGCTGCCTATATTAAAATCGAAATGTATTATTTTACCAATAATTAAAATATTGAAAACCAAAAGAAATAAAACTAAAATTACTGTTAAATATATTTTTCCACGTTTGAACCAGATTTTAAGGTTGAAAATATATATGTCATATCTTTCTAATCGCTCTCAATATGTGAGCTTTAACATGGAGGTCTCTGGCAGACAGATTATCAAACACGGGGTTCCCCAGGGGTCAGTCTTGGGACCATTACTGTTTTTAATTTATATAAATGATTTGCCAAATTACACTGATGACCCAAATTTAATCCTATTTGCAGATGATACCACCAGTCTGCAGCACTATCATCCTGGAGATCCAATACAGCAGACTGTTTCCGACATGCAGCATAACATAGGGGGTTGGTTCTTGGCAAATAGGCTCACCCTAAACCGTGATAAAACACTGAGTCTGAGGTTTACCCTAAGAAATTCTCCATCAGATCTATCTACAAATGACTTTGTTAAATTTCTGGGTGTGTTCCTAGACCCTGGGCTCACATGGGAGAAGCATGTCTCTGAACTGGCGTCTAAACTTTCCAGAATGATTTTCCTTATTCGAAGTTTGGCTAGAAATGTATCTCGAGAGGTTCTCTTAATCGCTTATCATGCATATTTTGCATCTAACATGTCTTATGCTCTTGTGAAACTGGGGACACTCATCGCATGGGCAAAGAATTTTCTCACTTCAGCGACGCTGTATTCGCGTCATTGTGGGACTGGGATATCGCGACTGTTGTCGTCGCTATTTCTCTGAATTGGGGATATTGACCTTCCCCTGTGTATACATATTCCAGTGCTTAACATACATTAAACAAAATGTGTGGCAATTCACTACCCATGAAAATCTCCATAATTACCCCACTAGAGGTAACCAAAATATAATTCCTAGCTTCCACAGAATAGCTCGGACTCGCAGAGGCACCGACTACTATGGGGTCAGTTTCTTTAATGCCTTACCGGTGGCTGTTAGGGAGCTGTCGGACGAGAGCTTTGTCAGGAAGGTAAAATCCTACCTGATTGCAAGATCATTTTACTCACTTGATGAGTTTTTGAATCATAATTTTAATGACTTTTAACTATGTAATTAATGTGTCTTACCTTTATTTTGTTCTTTTGATATCTTTAATTGTTCATTGATTTGTAGTTGCATGTTTTTGATATTTTAATATTTTAGCATTTTAACAATTCCTTTTGACTTGTGACGTGTAAAAGCACATTGTGTACTTATTACTAATAAATATTTGATTTGATTTGATTTGATTTATATAAAATCTGTATTCAGGAAATCAATGTAAATAAACCTTAAAGCGAAGATACTAACCTAACACTATCTACAATTGTAGAGTTCATTTTATATCAGCTGTAATTTATGAAGTGACGCATTTCGGTAAGAATTGTAATCTGTTAAAAATGAGACGAAGAATTTTTCTTAGCTTTTTTCTGTTGGGGTAATAAACAAATTTTAAGCATAATTATTTATAATAAGATATATTTGAAGTTAAAGGCATCATGGAGAGTGTTAGGAGTGCTTTATATTTACCATGTTATATGTCCTTTTCGGTGTTCTTGTTATCAAAAAATCTGAAAGTTTCTGTGTATTTTTATTATTTTCAGTTTTAACAGAAATAGTATGTAGAAAAAAACCTCAGGTTTTAGTTGTAAATATCTTGGAGGCTCGTCCTGTGCCCTACTCGTGAATTATATTTTCCATAAAGTACCTATCATTTAACATATCGACTTGTGTTTGGATTGTTTTTCTTAAGTGTGAAACACAGTTGGTACTTATTTTAGAATTGTGTGTTTGCAGTACTGGGTAAATACTTTACTATTTTTGGTTTCTGGTCAGTTCAGGGTTCCAATCTCTGATATTTTTGAGTAAAGGGTTTCTAATGTCAGAAGGTTCAAGAATGGCTGCAGGGAATAATTTTATTGTCTACTTCTTCAACATTTCGCACTAATCATTATCATTCAATGTAATTTTAAAAGTGCTTTTTTAAAGAGAATATCATTTTTATATCTATAGGAGCTGGAAAGGCGCTTATGGTCTTTCAGGCCCTTCCTTGGCTACACCATGATATCCCCTCTTATTTTTAAGTAAAATTTTGGTCCAAATAGTTTTATTGAGTCTGAGATTCAATTTAAGATGATCCCAGAACTGAAAGACTAATTTGATTAGGCTTGCCGAGGATTTGTTGCTGTCAGATCGGCGAGTGTAGATCTCAGTAGTCGTTAAAGAAGTATATGAAACAGTTTTTATAGTCGCAGTTTCTCCACGATGAATCGTCAAACTCCTTAGTCCAGGAGATATTAACGAGAAGAAAAAAAAAAAGAGTTACTGTCAGAGACGACGAGACTTGGGTGTTCCACTGGAATCCCAAACCTTACCTTCTTTTTTTTTTTCGATACCGTTTCTTGATAAAATGGCGGACGTTACAAATAATTTTTTATATTAAATCTCATCTACCGAGTATGATGGGAAATTGATAAAATGCATTCATGTCTGATTGTTGGTGTAAATTGGAATTCATTGTCTAAAAAAATATAATATTAGTTGCCTAACGAATCAAGCGTTGGACCAATGAGGAAGACTTTCATTATTATAATTTGAAAATGTGTACTTATTTTCGCGTTTATCAGAGGTTGTTCTTCAGATATTTGAACAGAAAAATTCACAGGGCGCTCAATCAGTAATATAGGATTAATGTAACTCAGTAAATTCATAGCTTTCAATAGTGACTTGCATTGTTTCAGGTTTTAAATCATCCTTCCATAAAGCTCACCATTAATTCTGGTCCTCTTTTCTATATAGTCAATAAAATTCTTTTGAAGTCCCAAAAAAACCTTCGCCATCAACTTTCCAGAAGACAAGTTAATTTTTGCCTTCTTTGTAAGTAAAGAGCCCTTAGAACTTCATTGCACTAACACCTGTTTCATGGAACGGGCCCAATGGACAACCCAAGTCTCGCCGCATATGACAATTCGCAAAAACTAGCTCTCGGCAGCCATATTTTTTTGAGATTTTTTTTCTCGCCAGTTTCTGCTTGCATGTAAGGAGTTTAAAGATTCATCATGTAGAAAATTTTCCATTCTTTAAATCGTCGTGTACAATCTTAAAAACTCGTTTACTCCAGTTTCTGCAGCAATCTCACAGCAGTTTTTCCTCAAGAAGCCTAATGGTTTCCTCAGATCTCGTTTTAACTCATTTTCTTGATCTGGGATCGTCTTAAATTGAGTCATTATTATTATTATTATTATAACAGTTATATTAACAATTGTAACAACATATAACAATTATTTTAACAAATAACAATTATAATAATAATAACAAACATTATAACAATGACGTAAACTTCTAAATAAAATGTTCCGTAGTTGTTTTTAATACTAATCCTCGTTGGTTAACTTTCAAATATTAATTTAAACATGTTTTTTCATAGTTCCAATTAATTAGTTAAACATAACAGAAAAATAGTATAGAAAGCAGGTGGTGTATGCAGACTTTTTGGACTGACTGCATATATATATATATATATATATATATATATATATATATATATATATATATATATATATATATATATATATATATATCTCAATATATATATTTTTTTTTTCATTTCACAGTACAATAGTAATATTTCCAGTATATAATATATTTTAACCTAGAACCAAGCTAATAGTAAACAAGGTGCGCCTAGGTGTATAGAGACACCTGTATGCGCAGGATAAATATACAATTTAAATTATGCTAAGATTTGTAGAAGGTAAAGATAATAATTAATACATAAGAAAATTAAGAAAAAGAAAAAACATACATATAAACATGCAGACAATCGCATTTATGAATTATAACAATCCACATAATAGTTCAGAATTTTCTGTAATGAACAGTTTACATTTTTTTTCAAACAGTTTATAATTATTTATATTTCTGATATTCTGTGGCAACTTACTGAAAACTTTAGGTCCCAAAACTGGCAAAGACCTCTGGTTTCGGTCATATTTTCTAAAGGGTACAACTAATATCGCATTTTCTCTGTTTCTAGTTCTATATTGATGATTCACAAATTTTTTTTTCATTTCTGTAGTAAAATAGAGAAATGTTTAAAAGATATAAATTTCTTATATTCATTATATTTTCATTATATAATCTCTTGGTTGGAAAAAGTCTATCACGAAAGAAAATTACTCTAACAATATAGTTTTGTATCAAGCTCAGTTGACTCAGTGCATTATTATAAAGTCCACCCCACACAATGATGCCATATCTCAACAGTGACTCGACCAATGCCTTATAGACAGTAACCTGTAGTTTGAGGGGTAGTATTTTTCTTATTAGGTAAAACTTATATGAGTCTTCTCAGTTTATTAGATAAATCTTGGACATGTTCAGTCCATCTGAGATGTTTATCAATCGTAATTCCAAGATATTTTGTGTGTGTGACTTCTTTTATGACCATGTTCATATCGTTTACCTGTATACAATCAAAGTCCGGTCGATTTGCTTCAGTCAGAGAGAAAGCAATGTATACCGTCTTAGAAAGATTTAAGGTTAATTTCATCAAATCAAGCCAGGCCCCGACAATGCTCACGCCCCTACCAACTGCCATTTTTACAGCATCCCATGTCTTGTCTCTGAAAACAAGAACTGTATCATCAGTTTTGCTTCCCTTTTTATATATAGGGGTTATTATTGTATGTTTAAACTGTGGTGGAATTCTTGCAGTGGTGAGGATCAGATTGAAGATGTGGATCAGAGGCAGCAAAATCGACTGATGAACACTTTTCACTAATTTGCCTGTGATGCCATCTAATCCAGGAGCACATGAGTTTTTTTAGGCTATTGATGTGGCTTATGAGTTCATTTGCTGTAATTGGAGTCAAAGTCATTGAATTTATAGGTTCAACATCGTCCATGCGGACATCAAACTTTGGTTTTTTTATCTTCGCTGCCATATTTAGTCCAACATTTATGTCATAATTATTACAGTAATTGGCAATCTCTGCATTAGTTTCAATTGGTATGTCCCTTTTATTGACTATGTACCAATTACTATTATTTTTAACTGTGGCTTCATTTGCTGCATCATTTATTATTTTATAAAGTTTTCTTAAGGGCTTTGTAGGAGCAAGTATATTAAAATTAATATCACCCAGAAATATGTCAATACTGTTTGTTATGTTGGAGGCAAAATAAGTCTCAATGTCAACTAGAAACAGTTCATCACTCGTGGAGGGGGGTCTGTAGCATGGCATGACTACCATATCCATATTTTCATTTCTAAATTTGACTCTGCTAATTGTTACACCACATAATGGTAAAATGTTATGTACTAAGTCAAAATTTAAAGAATCTTTAACATATATTAATACACCATCATTCTGATTAATTCTGCTATTATTAAATATTGTTTCAAACCCTGGAATAGAGAAATTTTTTTACTTGCAAAATATTACGTGTTTCACTAAAAATTATTATATCTAATCTTAACTTAAACATTTCAAGAAGTGCCAAGAATGAGTCAAAGTTCCTCTTTATACTCCTAATATTGACATGCAAAATTTCAATAGATGTTTCTTATTGTCTAAAGATTCACTAAAATTTGTAAATTCATTCACTCCAAAGCATAAGTCTTTTGTATTTTCACTCACCAGATCTTCATGCTCAAGTTCATTCAGAATGTTCGCTTCTAAGTGCATTGTTTGTAAGTATTAAACCGAGTAGTTAATTCTGCTTCGTAGAATGTCTTTGTGACGCTGGAGTGAGGGACAATCACTAGCACTAGCTGCATGATTTTCATCGTGCTTTGTATTATATTTAGTATTAGCATTAATATAATTTTGGCACTTCCTAATTGAACTTGGACAGTCTTTATTATCATGATCCTCTGCGCAATTGCTACAGCTTCTTCGATTGTTACAAGTTACACTCTTATGGAAAAAGCCCTGACAATTAAAGCATTTGGGAACAGTAAGATCCTCAAAAACTGCCAATGAAGATCTTGCCACTCAGCATACCTTTATGAAACAAATTAGGGGAACATTCAGCATATATTGTACTCGTACCTTTCCTTGTCAAGTGCTTTAGATATGTTACTATGAGTCCATCATCCTTAGTTATCCATTGGTTTTGACTTATAAATGCCTCTTCAATTTGCTTCTCATTCAATTTGTCAGTATAGCCTACTATTTTAATTCTTGGTTTCTTCAGTTGATTCAATTTAATTTCATATTTGTTACCTAGTGATTCCGTCATTGCCAACCTCAAAGTCTCCGTTTCACATTCATTAGCACATTTGACTAGGATACTTCCCCTTTTGTAGTTTGGACACTTTTTACTCCAACTTTAACCTCATTTGGTCTCACTGACTTTAAAACTTCTTCTCGGGTGATTTTTACGTCTTGAATTATTTTAGGTTTTATTATTAGAGGAGGCATATTCTCAGATTTTTGATCCTTCTCTCTTCCCATGCACAACTTCTGAAAATGTTGGCTGTGCTATATTACATTGCTCCAGTCTAAATATTTTTTCATGTAACAGTCGAATAATTTCGTCTTGGTCCTGAATAATCTTTTCTTTATCATCGATTGTTTTACTAAGTATGACTAATGTATCAAAATTCTTACACTTTTTACACACATATTCCAAAAGGCGTTTTTACAAGGGTGTACATCTCAGTTCAGATGTGCTCAGCTCACTACACTCAGCACATATGGGATTTCGGCATTTATCGCAAGGAAAGCACGGGTTTTTTTTGATCCTTTGTTGGTTGTTTAATCTTTTTACAAACTGAACACTCCATTCTTCAGAATGTGAAAAATAGACATATATATATATATATATATATATATATATATATATATATATATATATATATATATATATATATATATATATATATATAAATTTGAATTTTTGTTTTTTTTTTTTTTATTTACATTTTTTTTATCAAACCTAAAAAGTAGGTAGATACACATAAGGTAGTATGTGTTGCCAACCCTGTGTTACGAAAAACCGGTAGAAAACAGCAGATTACTGTATATAAAACTGGAAATCTACAGTTTTACTTCTAAGAGTAATTTCTATAAGACTCACAAATAAAAGACTTTCTTTAATTAACCTACTTTAATCAAAAGAATTATTTTTTTTAATATGAAAAGTGCAAATTGTTACATATAGTAAGTATATTATAAATGTTATGGTCTGTTTTCTGATCAATAACTGCATCTTCATTCTTCTCAATGTCATCTTCGAAAGTCCGTACGTATCTTTAATTTTTTTTTAAAGTATACTCTGTGAATTTAAATTCATAACAATTGTTGTCAGATTTGGCATGTAGTGTTCCTTTTATGATTTTCATTGAAAGCTTGTTTCTGAGATTCGCTTTCGTCAAATTAATATGTGACGTATCTAGTAATATAACTACGAGGGTCCATCCAAATAATGCCGTTTGACAGCTATTTGACAAACGTAATGCGCAACCAAACAGTCCAGTCGTAACCTATGCAAAAACAAATAAATGGAACACTAGTAGGAAATACTTAAAACGGATGTATTTGCGAAAACAGTATATCTACTGTTTAAACAGTAGGATTGGCAACACAGGTAGTAGATTTGAGCAAGAGGTCAATAGTAGGTAGATCTACCGACAAGCAGGGAGAGTTGACAATGCTGCAAATACCCCCCCCCCCCGCGTTACTAAAACAAACACGTGATTCCCTTGTTTATGTAGTTTTGTTTACTTCTAAAGGAATAGCCTCATCCTTAGACCCTCTTTTTTGTTGCAGTTTTTATTTCTTATTCCTTCCAACTTCGTTCAGTATATTGTTGAAAGCCGTGTGGTGTAATTCTTTGGCTCGTTATTTGGATTACCTTTTACGTAAGAGGTATGTATTATTTCGGTTAAAGTAATAGGGTCGTAAGCAGTCATTAAAAAAGGGTCAAATAAGTAGCTCGTTTTCTTGTCTGTAAAATTTCTGATGGGCCGTTACGCGACGTAGTTAGAGGCAAGCTGACACGGTTTCCCAGTTCGGGTTACTAGTTTTACCACTTAAATATTGCATGTCGCTCAAATAAGTAAAACATTTTTATGTCGATTGTGGAGTTCTTCGCATCTGCTTAATAAATTTAATTGTGTATTGTGATAAAGTGTAGGTTAATCTCTTCTGGGATTTGCCCTTTCTTAATGTGAAATTTTACTCAGTAAACAGCAGACAAGCAAAAAAAAACTCTACAGATGGTTGTTCAGGTCTCTATACACATTGGTCAGTAGCTGCCATTCACACTGTCAAACAGTCGATGATTATCATGTACATAATATACTTTTATGGCCATTTTTTTACGTCTTTGTTTAATATATTTTTGTACACAGTATTACCACATTATATTCATAGCTTCATTCATTGCATGATTATCTCTCTCAATGGATATATTAGTTGAGGTTCTGATTCTAGTCTTTTTTTTTATTATTTTTATTACGTAGCTAGTTTACCTTTAGTGCCATTTTTAGTGCTCTGTACGGAACACCTATAAGATCACTTCGGTGTCTGTCTGTCCATCTGTCACATCCGATTTTCTCCGAGAATGTTGAAATTTGATAATAATATAGGAATTGATGGCCTCATCAGAGCCATGTAGTTTTGAAAGTTAAATTTTGACTTAAGGGGTTAGTTAGTAGTGAAATCGGAAGTGAAAAAATTTTTTTTTTACTAGGTAATCGAGTGTGGTGTCAAATGAAAGCTTGCGAAAACACGAGTAAAAAATATATATATAATGTAATACTTGTGCCCACTTTTCTTTGTATTGTTTTTGAAAAACCGCGAAAAATCGCGCCGTCCACCTGCCTTATTTCGAAAAGTACTTATCAAAAAATTTTGAAAAAATTCTGAAATATTCTCCACGGGGTATAAATTGAACGAAAATTATCACGAGTGCATTACCTGTAATAATTTATCTGGTATATAAAAAAAAAAAAAAATTCAAGGTCATCAATTGAAAACTCATTTGGGGTGTATTTGTGAAGTCACTGATCATTTTATACTTCTGTTACATTTTTTTTATTTTAAAAGCAGTCAACGTACGGAACACTAATTGCGCAAGTTCAACTTGCACTTGACCGATTATTTAAACATATGTTTTCTTTTTGTTTTAGAAATGTTTAGCATACAGCACGCTGAATTACCACATGGTGCAGTTCACTGCATCCATACATGTTCTACAAGTGGTCTTTCGCACTGGAGGTCATGGATTGTAATGCTGCCACAAAAACTTTTAATGACATGAATCCAACTTATTTTGGTAAGTTTTTCGGTTATGATATTCTTCCTGAATCTGATCCATTTCGAATATTAATTAATTATTAATGTGATAGCAATCACAAAGAAATTTTGGGTTGATTATGCTAACAATCTTTAAAAGATTCAGTTGGTTGAAACTTATTGCACAATAAATAGGGGAGGGGGGGAGAGAATTACAGGGTTCTTGGAGTCCAGAAATTTGAAAATCAAGTTTTTTCCAGGTTGTAACTTGAGATAAGGGTCAAAATTTAACCTAATTATGTATAGTAAAACATATTAAAGAGATTAAAGGAGTGGGTATGTTAATTACAACGCTGACTTCAGATTTATTGTATTATAGGTCTTGTTCAGAGTTCTTGGAGTAGTTTTTATTATTATTTCATTATTATATATTTTGACATAAGAAAAGGGTGAAAGAGGTAGGGTTGTTAAATATTGTATAATTTCAATAGTATATATTTGTTTGGTTTTCAGTTGGTATAATGGACAAATTTGAAGTATAAATTTTCAAAGAAGTTTACAATAATACTAAACTTAAGTTCTAAAAGGTATTACATTTGGATGGTTTATATTAGACACTGTGTTAAGATAGACTACCTGTAATTAACCCAATTTTATTACCTCTTAATTTAAATTTAGTACCAATGAACCATCCAGATGTAATATCTTTTAGAACTTAAGTTTAGACTTATTGTAAACCTCTTCGAAAATAGTCGTAAGAGTGAAACACGTGTCAAAGTTATCTGAATAAATTCATTGAACCTGTTATACTGTATTTTATTTTAAAAGTGTAAATATTAAGATGTTTCAGGTAAAACCGACCACATACTCCATAAATTCTATATATAGTTTAAAATAAAAAAAATATATTAGGTGTTAAAAGGCAAGGGAAGGAGTTAAAGTTGTGCTTTCATATATATCGTGTTATATATCTCTTTCAGGATCCTTGGAATCAAAGCCTTTATTATTTTTTTTAATATTCTCCACTTTTAAAACAGCGCGGGGCTAAAAAAAAGTACTATGAGAATTAGTACTGGTTTTTGTCTCAGATATTGGAAACAATTTTTTCCATAAATAATATTTTAAAAAATATATGAGGTTAAAGGGATGTAGAAGGGAGTTAGAGTAGTGGTTGGGTATATACTGTAATATATATCTATTATGGGGTTCTTGGAATCGAGAATCTGAAATTTTTTTCATTATTTCCAGTTTTTGTGAGAAGCCCTTTTGCTTAATTTTTTTTAATGAATATCTCTTCTTAAGGTAACTATTGAGTAAAACATTAAGTTGTATTGCTAGTTTTTGGTGGTGATAATAAATTTGAAGCATAATCACTACAATTAAACATATGAGGAATTAAAGGGGAGGAAAGAGTTTAGAAGGGATTACTTCAAAGATATCTTATATGTTCTTTTCAGAGTTTGGCATCAGAGAAATCTGAAAATTGTTCGTTTTTCATGGTTTCATGTTTTAACAGAAATAATATTTTGAGAAATTTTAATTTACAATTGTTAAGATCCCTGAGGCCCATACTCTGCACAACTTTTTTATGATTAAATATCTGTCAGTTATGTCGAGTTGAAATGCTCGTGATTCCTTAATATGATGAAGTTAAATTCCATGTTTATTTTAGAACTGCTTATTTTCAGGGCACGTTCTAGGTAAATCACTTTATCATATTTTTTTGTTTTTTACTTCCATTATTATAAAGAGAAGTGTTATGTTCATGAAACATCACCCTTTGAAATTTTTCTTCACCCTTCAGGGTCCCTAGAACACAAAAACATGGTTTAAAATATTCATGTCTCTGTCAGCTCGGTAGTTCTCAAACAAAATGAGGTATCAGATTAAAATTTTGCACGTCATTAATATTGAAATGGGGATGGAACCTAATAGTTTTTCAGCTATTTCAATGTCAATAGTATTATGAGAATTTTTCCTACTTTTGGGTCAGATACTGAACAGATTATATGCAGTATTATTTATAGTCGGGTATATAAGAGATTAAATGGTTAAAGGGGCGACTTCGAATATATTTTGTTATACGTCGTTTTCGGGGCTCTTGGGAGTTGAGGAAACTGAAAATTATTTTTTAATTTTTGTTGACACCAAAGGAAAAGGGTGAAATAGCTGGAAGTGGGTAAAAATTGTATGATTAGTAAAACTTATAAGTGGTATGTGAATGATATTGAATTTTTGGTAGGTCGTTCCCGTTGATCCGGCTATTACCACAACTTGGAACGATACTTCATGGTCAAAACAAGAGTCAAGACATCGATCAACAAGTTCGTCGACGATCATCTGTTCCTAGAATCAGGAAAACCGAACAATTCGTTACACCTTTTTTAGTTTTAAAGGGGTAAGTTTGAAAGTTTTGTTTAATTTTCAGAAAATGGAGAAAAATGAGCTTCTTTTCTTAACTCTCTTAATGGATTTATAAGAACCAAAAGCCCGTTTACTAAACTTTTTGGTTAAAAACAAGATGAAAATTGAGAGATTTGCATAAATTGATTTCAGATGAATACTACTAAACTGTAATTCTTTAAAATTCTAGTACAAGATCAAAGCTATATTTCACGTAAATTAATGCAGAGAGAATTGTAGCGAAAACACTAAAAAACTTTCAAAATCAAGACAATTTTACTAGTTAGTTAAAAATTTAAATTTTAGACTGGACGATTTGGCTCTTTTTAGAAATTCTTATCGAAAAAGTGTATAAGAGAACATACGGTTTACATCTTGAAAGAGATTGTACATTTTCAAACCAAATTGCGTTTTAACCCGTCAGAAATAATAGATTTTCAAGATAACATTTTTTTTAAATTTAGCAATAAAAGTTATCTCATTTTTCTTTGAAACTTGCCCCCTCATATATTATGTGTAAAAGTTAATTCTCGGCCTTGATAGACCAATTTTCACATTTATTTATGAAGAAATCGATACAAACTAAATTCAAAGTAATCGCCTTCGCTTTCTACACATTTTTTGTCATCTCTTGGGCAGTTGATGAATTCTAGCTCGGAAAATAATGGTTGTTTCGATGCGATGAATTCTTAGAGGCTTTCTTTGATCTGTTCAAATGAGAATCAACCAGGCGGTTTTGTGAAGATCAAAATTGGTGGTAATCCAAAGGGTTCAAGTTTAAGAAATATGCCTCTGGGGGAGAATATCCCAACTCAAATCTATAATTGTTTCAAGGTTTTATTGCTGCATGATGCTGGGTGTTATTCTGCAACAGTATCACTGTTCTGCTAATAAACCTTAGTTTTTTCTGCATGACCTTCATTCATATGGATCATTGATAGGGTTCAGAAGTGATTGTCTGACCAAGTTAAAACACCTTAGTATATCACACCCTTCTGATGGCACCAAATGCTACCAGCACATTTTTCACATATCTAATTTTGCAGTGCTTGTTGGTGGTTGACCTGATAGATCTTAGGATTATAATACAGTAACCACTATCTAGAAAGCAAGAAGACAGCGATATCGTAGGTTTTGCTTTTCTTCTTGGTAGTGAGCTTATGAAGGTCTCGCCGGAATTCCTTGTTAGTCCTACCTAGTTCCTGTAGGGAATGGCAAATAAGTTGCTGGGTCACTCAGACTGTATATACAAGTTTCATTTGAGTTGTGCAGGAATTCTAATCAAAAACTGACTCCATCTCTCAATCTGCAATCCTTTTTAATCGACTTTGCCGGAGAAGTTAAAATTTTCCTTTCAAAACCGCTAAAACTATTTTTAATACATCTGCAAAAGACAGTTTTTTCTCCTAAAGCTGATCAAACCATTTTTTTGTTCTCACCAGATTTTTTTAGATTTGAAATATGGAAAATAGGTTCATGTATGATCAAGTATGATACCTCGTTATAAAGTTAAATTATGGCACTATAGGGCGGGCAAGAAAGTCGAATTTGAATAGACTCTGTAGTCGATGTAAGTAGAGAATTTATTTCTACACCATACATTAGGTGTCTATGCAAAGAACGACCTGCTTCTAATTTATAAGCCCGCAAAACCTGAAAAAAATTTCAGTCGGTACTGTTCTTATGTTTATATGTCGTTTCAGCGGTTAGTACGCATTAATATCAAGACTCGCTGCTTTTATATGTTTTTCCTAGAAAATTGCTCTTTCATGGCTGCTTTCCCGTATATTGATAGAAATTTTACTATATAAAGTAATTTCTTTAAAATCTAATACTGTGCTATAGTTTTCGTAAGGTGTAACATATTAATTGTAGATTTTTGATTTTGTGATGGTGAAAATCATATATTTCTATATTTATTACTAAATAATACTGTATTTAACTAATACTCTGGGCCATATTAAAATAATCCATTTTTAAAGCTTAAAAACCTAGGTATAAACGAATTAAATCTGTTTTAAACCAGCTAAATCGCTAAAATGTTTCGAATCAATATGTAAAAAATGTTGAATCGGTAAATACAGTTTCAAAAAAATAATCTCACAAAAATTCTTGGGTTATGTGATGTATATAATTGCTGTTAATGTTGTTTAGATGTCATTATTTTGTCACAGTTTTATTTCCTAGTTAAGATAACAGTAATTTTTATTAGTTCCTTGTTTATCATATTCGCCTTTTATTTCTGGAAGTCTTTAACTATTTGATTGGTTGGATGCAACTCTCCATCTTTAGTTGTCTGCTAAAACTTTCATTTCTCTATAGCCAACATATCATATGTCCTTACCTATTTAATTTGAATAAATTATTGAAGTACGACCTTTACTTTCAGATATTGCCTGCAAATTCAAGTATGTAAAGTCCATGTCATATCTCGTATCATGTCAGATAAATTGAATTGTTTGACAATTTCTATATTTTTGGCCTACACAAATCGAATTGCTGCATCCTGCTGTTCATCTTTTTTATTGCTTACACCAATTGCTTTTACTTTTCATTTCATTTGGTAATTGGGATATAGTCAGTACAGCCATTTCCTTTAAAGTGAACTGGATTAATGTCTGCTTTCCTGTATCCTTTTCGAAATAGTTCTTTCTTAGTAGCTCCTCCACAAAATATTCTCAGATGTTTGACTGGCATTCTTCCAAAATCAGTCATCAAAATTTAAACCTTTGATGTGATACTGGCATACAGAATCCATTGATTTCCCCATTTTGTTCTTCATTTTTCCGTCACAGCCCTATTTTCATACACGTAACGTTTTGCGACTGTTTCATGGTCAGTTAACAGGACCGGGTACCAGGGGCGGCTAATCAAGGCCAATATACACACGTACTAGGCCCTGTGCAGTTCACCTCAGGCGGCGGTCCGGTGGTCCAACCTTCTTTCCCTGGAGGGGGGTTGGTCAGTCCTAGAACGTAGTCGACCATAAAGAAACTTGGTCACCGAGTCTAAGAAGTACCCGGCCTATAATCATAAGCAAAGCGGGGTGAACGAACGCAACTTATGGGGAAGGTCGGGGAAACTATGGATCGGTTCGCGGGACAACCCCATGTCAAATGACTGGCTCGGCGTTACCAGGTCTTGTGATATATATGGATATATACATACAAATATGTCCATTAGAACACAAAGCCATGTAATCCTAGGCTAGTTAAAGTCACAAAATGTTACATTTCCATATTTTTTTATTACTTTACTCTTGAAAGTAATTGGGTTAGCCCATCATGTTTCAGAAATGTGTCTAATTATTCTTCTCTTATCCATAAGATTTTCCAAATAGTCCTTCCTTGATTCATTCAAAACTTTGTTTGTGATCCAATTTACCCACCTGACTTTCAAGTTTGGTATGTAGCATCACATTAAATCCTTCTGTGTGCCGATTTTCTCCAGTGTCCAAATTTGGCGCTTCAAAAATAGACTTTCTTTCTCTGCAAAAGCCTTCTCCACAGTCCAATTTTCCATCATCATCTCCATAATTTTCTTACACTCATATATATTTGATCTGTATCATTTAAACTATATAGATGTGTCCGTTCTTAACCATTCCCTTCACAAGTAATTGTGTTAACCCGCCATGTTTCAGAATGTGTCCAATCATCTTCATATAAAATTTTCCAAATACTTCCAATACTTCTTTGTTTGTCATCCAATTTACTCAACTTAGCTTCATCACTCTTTTGTAGCGCCATATTCAAAAGTATGCCTTTTTCTTCTTCTCTCCATATCCAGGTGCCGGCAACCAAGATACATGTGTCTATTACCTGATATTCACTTCTCAACTAACTATCTTGGCCTCAATATTTCAAAATGTGTCTGTTATTAATAATTAATTGTAAATTTCTCCACGTATATCTTCAATGATTCGACTCAATACTTCTTTGTTTCTGACCCGATTTACCTAACTTGGCGTCATCATTCTTCTGTAAGACCGCGTCTCAGACTTCTACATCTGTTTTTTTGTCTCAGTGTCCATTGATGAAATGCCTTTCGTGTTTGCTTTGAAGAAATAACTTCAAATTCTTGTATAAAAATTACTTGAAAATCATTTTCTTTTCTGTTCGAAAGCTTCGTGTGCTAGCAGGGTCCTGCTGAGCAACGATGTTAAATCTATCGCTGCCATACAATTTAATTTCTCTTGGGTTTATCTATCTATTATGGATTTTTTTAAATTAGAAAACATTTCTAGGAAAGAATGTTACCGCCACCGCATACCCCAAAAAAATACTAAAAAAAAGCTTATGAATTAAGACTATTTTAGTTTGGCCCACAGTTTAACTCATATTTCATAGAGTTCTTGTGCACCTTAAAAGTAGGTTTACAATACGAAATGTTAATAAATAATAAAAACAAACTCGAGATATGAAGCAAATTAAAAACTCGATACAACGGTGTACTTGAAAAGAGAAACAGTTAAGGACTCATTGGAACAAAAGTATAGCTTTTAAAACTGAGTACAGCACTCTATTCAGTAATATGCATCTGAAAATTTTTATTATAGGAGATTATTATTTCTCAGTTACTTTTCTTTTTAAGATAACACTCATTTTAACACATGTATTTCTAAGTAGTTAATTATATTCATTTCCTAGAGAGGCTACTTTTAACCTTTTCTTTAACAAGTACCGTGTAAAACTTTTGTGTCTCAAAATGTTTGTGATATAAGAAGCATATAATAACTCTTTTCTGTATCATTATCCAAATGGTTTTTTTTTTCCTTGATTTGAATTAGGAGCTCTTCCTCTACAATACGCTAAGCTGCAGGCTCCCGAAGTGAATCATCAAAATTTAAACCTTTGACTGATGTGACACTGGCATACAGAATCCACTGATTTCTCTATTTTGCTTTCCGTCACCGTCATATTTTTCATACGTGGAAATTAACGTTTTGCGACTGTTTCATGGTCAGTTAACAGGACCGGGTGCCAGGGACGGCTAATCAAGGCCAAAATACACACGTACTACGCCCTGTGCAGTTCACCTCAGGCGGCGATCCGGTGGTCTAACCTTCTTTCCCTGGAGGGGGTTGGTCAGTCCTAGAACGTAGTCGACCATAAAGAAACTTGGTCACTGAGTCTAAGAAGTACCCGGCCTATAATCATAAGCAAAGCGGGGTGAACGAACGCAACTTATGGGGAAGGTCGGGGAAACTACGGATCGGTTCGCGGGACAACCCCATGTCAAATGGCTGGCTCGGCGTTACCAGGTCTTGTGATATATATGGATATATACATACAAATATGTCCGTTATAAACACAAAGCCATGTAATCCTAGGCTAGTTAAAGTCACACAATGTTACATTTCCACATTTTTTTATTACTTTACTCTCGAAACTTATTTTTATCCTTTTCTGACCTGTTTATACTTTAGTTTGTATAAATGTGTCTATTCTCCCACATTCACAAGTAATTGTGTTAGCCCATCATGTTTCAGAAATGTGTCTGATTATTCTTCTCTTCTTATCCATAAGATTTTCCAAATAGTCCTTCCCTGATTCATTTAAAACTTTATTTGTGATCCAATTTACCCACCTGACTTTCAAGTTTGGTATGTAGCATCACGTTAAATCCTTCTGTATGCCTGTTTTCTTCAGTGTCCAAATTTGGCACCTCAAAAGTAGACTTTCTTTTCTCTACCAAAGCCTTCTCTACAGTCCAATTCTCCATCATGATTTCCATAATTTTGTTACACTTTTATATTTCATCTATATCACTTAGACTATATAGATTGACACAATTTAATACTTCTTTGTTTGTCATCCATTTTACTCTACTTAGCTTCATCACTCTTTTGTAGCACCACATTCAAAAGTATGCATTTTTCTTCTTCTCTCCACATCAAGATACCGGAAACCAAAACAGATGTGTCTATTATTCGACATTCACTTCCCAAGTAAATGTCTTGCCCTCCATGTTCCAGAATGTGTCCATAATTAATAATTAACTGTAAATTTTTTCAAATAATTCTTCAGTGATCCGATTCAATACCTCTTGGTTTCTGAGTCAGTTTACTTAACTTAGCGTCATCATTTTTTTTGTAACACTTTGGAGAATCTCGAGCGGTTGCTCTTGACATATCCAAGGCATTTGACCGTGTTTGGCACGATGGGCTGTTGGCTAAGCTACGTTCTTATGGTATGTCTGAAAAGTTCTGTTTGTGGCTCTCATGTTTCCTCAGAGAGCGTTCTTTACGAGTGGCAGTTGACGGATTTCTTTCTAACACCTTCACTATCAACGCCGGTGTGCCCCAAGGTTCCATACTGTCTCCTCCTACTCTCTTCCTCATTTATATTAACGATCTGCTGGAAAGGACCGAGAATCCAATCTACAGCTTTGCAGATGACAGTACACTTATCTCTTCATTCACTTTGAACGTTCGGACATCGACTACTCAGACGAAATATCCGCAGACAGCAGGAAGTCATTCAACTTAACAAAGACCTGGAAGAAATTCTATCTTGGGGTGACAGTAACCAAGTGGAATTTAACGCTACAAAAACCCAGGCGGCAGTTTTTTCTAAAAAAGTTAACGTTGCAGAACCCGACATAGTTATGTCGGGGCACTCCATCCCTCTAACATCGTCACTCAATCTGTTAGGCGTTAATTTGGGAGCAAATATGTCCTGGCATGAACATGTTGCAGGCATAGCAAGAAGAGCTTCTCAAAAGTTGGGAATATTGTTTCGAACCAGAAAGCTTTACACTCCACAACAACTGTTAATTCTTTACAAAGCTCAAATTCGACCAACTATGGAATATTGCTCCCATGTTTGGAGCTCCGCTCCCAAACATACACTGCATTTGTTGGATTCTATCCAGAGAAGAGCTATTCGTCTGATTGGACACCCGGAACTGACAGACGGCCTTGATTCGCTGGAACATCGAAGAACGGTTGGCGACTTGAGCCTATTCTACAAGTACTTTCATGGAAAGTGTTCGAAAGATGTGGCCCGTTTAATTCCTCCCAGAGCGGTGCATATTAGAAATACACGTCGCGCTAATGCTTCACATCCGTATGAGGTTCAGCTTGTTACTCCTCGTACAACGCTTTTCAAGCAGTCTTTTATATGGAGAACATCATACCTTTGGAATGGTTTACCCAGGACTGTGTTTCCCATCGAGTACAATCTACAGCGATTTCAATTCAAGAACAACGTGAATCGCTTTCTCCGCACACGTGTCGCTCCTGTAGCGCTTTAGGGACTTCCCTGTAGCACGTGTGCTAGACCAATAAAAAAAAAAAAATAAATAAAATCATTTTTTTTGTAAGACCGTGTAAATTTGATCGCTATATGGTTACACTAAATTACTCCAAAATCAACAACCGAAATTCGTTGCTTTACACTATTCCAGATACAGATATGTTATTTGAAGCTTAAGTAACTACTGTTCATTCCCATTGATTCACAACGATAATTGTTCAATTCTAGTGAAATTTTTTTTTTTTAAAAATTTTTAAACAAAAATGAAGATTTTGGAGTATCTTTTAAAAAATTAAAAATCGTAGTCTTATCTAGTTTATTGGTATAATAATTACAAGTTGTATTTAAATACTGTCTTCAATCTTTTAAAATATTAATATGCTCCAACCAAAAAAGTAGTCGCAAAGTATTAGAATCTTCATCTAGAATATTTTCATCTAGTTATATATTATAGTTATATAGTAAAATAACAAAAATAATGTAAAAAATATATTTAAAAGTGCCTTAATTTTTTTTGTTTTTAATACAAATAAAATGTTTTTGTAATGTTGATTGTGGTTTTATTTTTGAACGTCCTAAGCTAATTTCCTTTCCTAATACTCCTAATTATTGATTCATTTTAAACGTAAATTTTCGCAACGAAAATTTGGAATGTGTTATCAGGAGCACAGAAACGCGAGGAGGTATTTTATGTATCAGGAGCAGAAAATACCTCCTTGCATTTCTACTCTCCTAATACAAAATTTTAATTTGTTCATTTTAAACGCCAATTTTCGAAACGAAAATTTGGGATGTGTTATCAGGAGCACAGAAACCGCGAGGAGGTATTTTATGTATCAGGAGCAAAAAAATACCTCCTTGCATTTCTACTCTCCTTTACAAAATTTTAACTGGTTCATTTTAAACGCGAATTTTGGAACGAAAATTTGGGATGTATTATCAGGAGTACAGAAATGTGAGGAGGTATTTTATGTATCAGGAGCAGAAAAATACCGCCTTGCATTTCTACTCTCCTAATACAAAAATTTGGATTGTTTCATTTTAACAGCAAATTTTAGAACGAAAAATTACAGAAACGCCAGGAGGTATTTTGTCTTTCTGTGGCGATAGCTATATTTTCAAATTCTGAACAAAAAAAAAAAAATCTTTATTATTAAAACACCTATCCAATACGGTATATTTACAAAATAAATAATTAAAGCTGAATAATTGTATACATACGTTTATCGAGAAAATTTAACTAGAAAAAAACAATTTTACAAATAAATATAAAACATAATAATAACATATTAACAATAACTATTCTTTCCTTTTTTTTTAACTTAATTTTTAATACAAAATATACAATAGAAAACCTACAAATAAGTAGGGGATGGGGGCTGATGAACCGTCGGTATAAATACTGTCTTCAGAAAATAAAAAGGAAATATAATTTATTCTTTTCCCATGTATCTCCTCAAGACATACAATCTTTCTCAATAAGTATATCGGTTTTTTAAAATATAAAAAAATTCAGAACTACATACGTTACTATGGTACTCCTAAATGAGATTCGGTAGTCATGTTGATTTTGTAGTAGCTCTTTTCAAATAAACTAAAGCTACAGTTTTCTAATTCTTTTTCACAAAAAAATATATTTACAAAAAAAAAATGATAAATATGGCGTTATAGGCCAAATTAAAATAAACTTATTTTATACACTCTATGGAGATTTATTTTTCTAGAAATATTAGAGATTTTTAAAAGTCACATAGTAGGTAAACACAAAAAAGATTAAGTTTAATCAAAACGTTGCATTTTACACCGCTAAAAAGCACGTATCACACTATTTGAAACCAAACACAAACACTCGCTAATATTGAGACAGTTTGCAGTCTAGATGTAAATGAGACAGTCCTGATGTAAAAGGAAGTCTACCTTTGAAGAAATCTACCTCAAGTACTAAGTTTGGACACTGGGGAAAAATGACATACAGAAGGATTTAATCTTGTATTACACAAGAATCTTGGAACTCAGTTGGCTAAATTGGATCATAAACAAAGTTTTGAATGAGTCAAGTAAGGACTATTTGGAAAATCTTATGGATAAGAAGAGAAGAATATTTTCTTCATTTCTGAAACATGGTGAGATAACACAATTGCGTGTGAATGTGGGAGAATAGACACATTCACACACAAAGTTTTGAATAAGTCAAGGAAGGACTATTTGAAAAAATCAGACACATTTCTGAAACATGGAGGCTAACACAATTACTTGTGAATGTGGGAGAATAGACACGTTTATATAAACTAAAGTATACAGGTCAGAAAGTGATATTAGTTTCAAAAGAGTGGAAGAGAGACAATGACGGAGAACTGGATTCAAAAGCATAAATTAATAAAAAAAACGTGGAAACATAACATTTTGTGACTTTAACTAGCCTAGGATTACATGGCTTTGTGTTATACCGGACATATTTGTATGTATGTTATATGTCCATATATATCACAAGACCTGGTAACGCCGAGCCAGCCATTTGACATGGGGTTGTCCCGAGAACCGACCCATAGTTTCCCCGACCTTCCCCATAAGTTGCGTTCGTTCACCCCGCTTTGCTTATGATTATAGGTCGGGTACTTCTTAGACTCAGTGACCAAGTTTCTTTATGGTCGACTACGTTCTAGGACTGACCAACCCCCCTCCAGGGAAAGAAGGTTGGACCACCGAACCGCCGCCTAAGGTGAACTGCACAGGGCCTAGTACGTGTGTATTTTGACCTTGATTAGCCGCCCCTGGCACCCGGTCCTGTTAACTGACCATGAAACAGTCGCAAAACGTTAATTTCCACGTATGAAAATATGAGGGTGACGGAAAGCAAAATAGAGTAATCAGTGGATTCTGTATGCCAGTGTCACATTAGTCAAAGGTTTAAATTTTGATGATTCACTTCAGGAGCCTGCAGCTTAGATTCAAATCAAGGAAAAAAGAACCATTTGGATAATGATACAGAAAAGAGTTATATGCTTCTTATAACACAAACATTTTGAGACACAAAAGTTTTACATGGTACTTGTTAAAGAAAAGGCTAAAAGTAGCCCGACTAGAACAAAAAAAAAACTAATTTATTGATGCCAAATAGTTAAAGGGCACAGCTACACTAAGCCACAGAGAAATGATAAATTTTTGTAGACAAATGCTAAAGACGAAGAGTTGCTTTTATCTAAGAATGGGCAGATGCAGAGTTGCATCTCTCTAGGAAACAGAAAATGAATATAATTAACAAGACTACTTAGAAATACATGTGTTAAAATTAGTGTTATTGTAACAAGAAAAATGACAGAAATAATAATCTATAATAAAAATTTTCAGAAGCATATTACTGAATAGAGTGAGTGCTGTACTCAGTTTTTTAAAAACTATACTTTTGCTCCAATGCGTCCTTAACTGTTTTTTCTTTTTGAGTTTGCCACTGTACTGACTTTTTAATTTGCTTCATATATGTGGAGTTTGTTTTTATTATTTATTAATATTTCGTATTTTAAACCTACTTTTAAGCTGCAGCAAATATATAATCACAAGAAATCTATAAAATATGAGTGAAACTGTGGGCCAAACTAAAATAGTCTTAATTCATAAGTTTTTTTTTTTTAATAGTTTTTGGGTATGCGGTTCCCAGAAATGTTTTCTAATTTAAAAAAAAAAAATCCATAATAGATAAACTCAAAAGAAATTAAGTTGTAGAGCAACGGTAGATTTAACATCGTAGCCCAGCAGGACCCTGCTAGCCAAGGAAACTTTTGAACACAAAAGAAAATGATTTTCAAACAATTTTGATACAGGAATTTGAAGTTATTTTTTGAAAGCAAACACGAAGAGCATTTTATCAAAAGACACTGAGAGAAAGAAAAACAGGCATGTAGAAGTCTGAGATGCAGGCTTATAGAAGAATGATGACGCTAAGTTAGGTAAATTGGGTAAGAAACCAAAAAGTATCGAGTCGAATCATTGAAAAATGACTTGGAAAAATTTACAGTTAATTACTAATAATAAGACACATTCTGAAACATGGAGGCCAAGACAGTTACTTGAGAAGTGAAAGTCGGATAATAGACACATCTGTCTTGGTTGCCGGCACCTGGATATAGAGAGAAGAAGAAGAAAAATGCATAATTCTAAACGTGACGCAACAAAAGAGTGATGAAGCTAAATTGAGTAAATTGGATGACAAACAAAGAAGTATTAAATTGTGTCAACGAAACCTTATTTCGGAAATTTTAGAGATATGAAGATAATTGGACACATTCTGAAACATGGCGGGTTAACACAATTACTTGTGAAGGGAATATTAAAGAATAGACACATGTATGTAGTCTAAGTGAAACAAATCAAATATAAGAGTGTAAGAAAATTATAGAGATGATGATGGAAAATTGCACTGTGGAGAAAGTTTTTGTAGAGAAAAGAAAGTATACTTTTGAAGTACCAAGTTTGGATACGGGAAAAACGGCATACAGAAGGATTTAATGTGATGTTACACACCAATCTTGAAACTCTGGTGGGTAAAATTGGATCACAAACAAAGTTTTGAATAAGTCAAGGAAGGACTATTTGAAAAAATCAGACACATTTCTGAAACAAGGGGGCTAACATAATTACTCGTGAATGTGGGAGAATAGACACGTTTATATAAATTAAAGTATACAGGTCAGAAAGTGATATTAGTTTCAAGAGAGTAGAAGAAAGACAATGACGGAGAACTGGATTCAAAAGCATAAAGTAATAAAAAAAATGTGGAAACGTAACATTTTGTGACTTTAACTAGCCTAGGATTACATGGCTTTGTGTTATAACGGACATATTTGTATGTATATATCCATATATATCACAAGACCTGGTAACGCCGAGCCAGCCATTTGACATGGGGTTGTCCCGCGAACCGATCCGTAGTTTCCCCGACCTTCCCCATAAGTTGCGTTCGTTCACCCCGCTTTGCTTATGATTATAGGCCGGGTACTTCTTAGACTCAGTGACCAAGTTTCTTTATGGTCGACTACGTTCTAGGACTGACCAACCCCCCTCGAGGGAAAGAAGGTTGGACCACCGAACTGCCGCCTGAGGTGAACTGCACAGGGCCTAGTACGTGTGTATTTTGGCCTTGATTAGCCGCCCCAGGCACCCGGTCCTGTTAACTGACCATGAAACAGTCGCAAAACGTTACGTATATGAAAATATGACTGACGAAAAAACAAAATGGAGAAATCAATGGATTCTGTATGCCAGTATCATATCAGTCAAAGGTTAAATTATGATGAGTCATTCTGGAAGCATGCCAGTCAAATATCTGAGAATATTGTGGTAGAGAAGCTATTAAATTAAATTAAGGAAGTATCTGGAAAATGATACAGGAAAGCACACATTGATCCAGTTCATTTTAGAGGAAATGGCTATGCTGATTATATCACAATTACCAAGTGAAATGAAAAGTAAAATGAAGCAATTGGTGTAAGCAATAAAAAAGATGAATAGCACCACGGGGTAATTTGATTTGTGTAGGCCAAAGATATGCAAATTGTCAATACAATACAGAAAAGGAAATAAAATAATTAGACATATTCTATGCCATGACATAGACTTTACACATACTTGAATGTGCAGGCAATATATGAATGTAAAGGTAGAATCAAATAGGTAAGCACATATGATATGTTGGCTATAGAGAAAGAAATGAAAGTTTTAACAGACAGACAGACAGCTGAAGATGGACAGTTGCATCTAACCAATCATATATAGTTAAAGACTTCAAGAAATAAAAGATGAATATGATGAGCATGGTTAAACTAGGAACTTATAAAAATTACTGTCACCTTAGCTGGGAAAGAAAACTGTAATAAAACAATGACATCTAAACAACATTAACAGCAATTATATACATCACATAACCCAAGAATTTTTGTGACATTATTTTTTGAAACTGTATTTACTGACTCAAAAAAAATATCTTAGTTACCTGGTTTTGAAACAGATTTAATTTATCTATATTTAAGTTACTAATCTTCAAAAAGGAATTATTTTAATATGGCCCAGAGTATTAGTTAAATACAGTAATATTTAATAATAAATATAGAAATATATGACTTTCACAATCACAAAATCAAAAATCTACAATTAATATGTTACACCTTACAAAAATTATAGCACGTATTGGATTTTAAAGAAATTACTTTTATAGTAAAATTTCTATCAATATACGGGAAAGCAGCCATGAAAGAGCAATTTTCTAGGAAAAACATATAAAAGCAGCTCGAGTCTTGATATTAATGCGTACTAACCGCCGAGACGACACATAAACAGGTTTTGTGGGCTTATAAATTAGAAGCAGGTCGTTCTTTGCATAGACACCTAATATATGGTGTAGAAATAAATTCTCTACTTACATCGACTATAGAGGCTATTCAAACTCGACTTTTTTGCCTGCCCTATAGTGCCATCTTTTAACTTTATCACGAGGTATCATACTTGATCATACATGAACCTATTTTCCATATTTCAAATCTAAAAAAATTTGATAAGGAGAAAAAAATGGTTTGATCAGCTTTAGGAGGAAAAACTGTCTTTTGCAGTATGTATTAAAAATAGTTTTAGCGGTTTTGAAAGGAAAATTTTAACTTCCCCGGCAAAGTCGATTAAAAAGGGTTGAAGATCGAGAGATGGAGTAAGTTTTGGATTAGAATTCTTGCACAACTCAAATGAAACTTGTATATACACTCTGAGTGACCCAGCAACTTATTTACCATTCCCTACAGCAACTAGGTAGGACTAACAAGGAATTCCGGCGAGTCCTTCATAAGCTCACTACCAAGAAGAGAAGCAAAACCTACGATATTGCTGTCTCCTTGCTTTCTAGATAGTGGTTACTGTATTATAATCCTAAGATTTGTGGATCTATCAGGTCAACCACCAACAAGCACTGCAAAATCAAATATGTGAAAAATGTGCTGGTAGCATTTGGTGCAAGCAGAGGGGTGTGATACATTAAGGTATTTTAACTTGGTCAGACAATCACTTCTGAACCCTATCAAATGATCCATGTGAATGAAGGCCATAAAAAAAAAACTAAAGTTTATTAGCAGGACAATGATACTGTTGCAGAATAACATCCAGCACCATGCAGCAATAAAACCTTGAAACAATTATAGATTTGAGCTGGGATATTCTCCCCCAGAGGCATAGTTCTTAAACTTGGACCCTTTGGATTACCACCTATTTTGATCTTTACAAAACCGTCTGGTTTATTCTCATTTGAACAGATCAAAAAAAGCCTCTATGAATTCATCGCATCAAAACAACCATTATTTTCCAAGCTAGAATTCGGCAACCGCCCAAGAGACGACAAAAAATGTGTAGAAAGCGAAGAAGATTACTTTGAATTTAGTTTGTATCGATTTCTTCATAAATAAATGTGAAAATTGGTCTATCAAGGCCGAGAATTAACTTTTACACATAATATATGAGGGGGCAAGTTTCAAAGAAAAATGAGATAACTTTTAATTGCTAAATTAAAAAAAAATGTTATCTTATCATTATTTCTGACGAGTTAAAACTCAATTTGGTTTGAAAATGTACAATCTCTTTAAAGATGTAAACCGTATGTTCTCTTATAAATTTTTTCAATAAGTAAGAATTTCTAAAAAGAGCCAAATCGTTCAGTCTAAAATTTAAATTTTTAACTAACTAATAAAATTGTCTTGATTTTGAAAGTTTTTTCGCTACAATTCTCTCTGTATTAATTTACGTGAAATATAGCTTCAATCTTGTACTAGAATTTTAAAGAATTACAGTTTAGTAGTATTCATCTGAAATCGATTTATGCAAATCTCTCAATTTTCATCTTGTTTTTAACCAAAAAGTTTAGTAAACAGGCTTTTGGCTATTATAAATCCATTAAGAGAGTTAAGAAAAGAAGCTCATTTTTCTCCATTTTCTGAAAATTAAACAAAACTTTCAAACTTACTCCCTTAAAACCAAAAAAGGTGTAACGAATAGTTCGGTTTTCCTGATTCTAGGAACACATGGTCGTCGATGAACTTGTTGATCGATGTCTTGACTCTTGTTTTGACCATGAAGTCTCGTTCTAAGTTGTGGTAATAGCCGGATCAACGGGAACGACCTACCGAAAATTCAATATCATTCACGTACCACTTACTTATGTTTTACTAATCATACAATTTTTAACCACTTCCACCTATTTCACCCTTTGGTGTTAACAAAAATTAAAAAACCGGTCAAGTGCAAGTTGAACTTGCGCAATTAGTGTTCCGTACGTTGATTGCTTTTAAAATAAAAAAATGTTGTAACGGAAGTATAAAATGATCAGTGACTTCACAAAACACACCACAAATGAGTTTTCAACAAAGTTTATTTCCAATCTTTTCTGAAAATTGATGACCATGAAATTTCTGTTTTTTTTTTTATATACCAGATAAATTATTACAGGTATTGCACTCGTGATAATTTTCGTTCAAAATCTACACTCCGTGGAGAATATACCAGAATTTTTTCAAAAATTTTTGATAAGTACTTTTTGAGGTAAGGCGGGTGGACAACGATTTTTCGCGATTTTTTAAAAATAATACAAAGAAAAATGCGCGCAAGTATTACATTATATATATATTTTTACTCGGGTTTTCACAAGCTTTCATTTGACACCACACTCGATTATCTATTAAAAAAATTTTTTTGTTCATTTCCGATTTCACCCCCCAAAACTAACCCCTTAAGTCAAAATTTAACTTTCAAAACTACATGGCTCTGATGAGGCCATCAATTCCTATATTATTACCAAATTTCAACTTTCTATGACACATAGTTTCGGAAAAAATCGGGTGTGACAGACTGACAGACAGACAGACGGACAGACAGACACCAAAGTGATCTTATAAGTGTTCCGTACGGAACACTAAAAATAACAATTTTCAGATTCCTCAACTCCCAAGAGCCCCCAAAACGACGTATAACAAGATATATTCGAAGTCGCCCCTTTAACCATTTAACCTCTTATATGCCCGACTAAAAATAATATTGCCTATAATCTGTTCACTATCTGACCCAAAAGTAGGAAAAATTCTCATAATATTATTGACATTGAAATAGCTCAAAAACTATTAGGTTCCATCCCCATTTCAATATTAATGATGTGCAAAATTTTAATTTAATACCTCATTTTGTTTGAGAACTACTGAGCTGACAGAGATACGAAAATTCTAAACCATGTTTTTGTGTTCTAGGGACCCTGAAGGGTGAAGAAAAATTTCAAAGGGTGATGTTTCATGAATATAATACTTCTCTTTATAATAATGGAAGTAAAAAACAAAAAAATATGATAAAGTGATTTACCTAGAATGTGCCCTGAAAATAAGCAGTTCTAAAATAAACATGAAATTTAACTTCATCATATTAAGGAATAACGAGCATTATAACTCGACATAACTGACAGATATTTAATCATAAAAAAGTTGTGCAGAGTATGGGCCTCAAGGATCTTAACAATTGTAAATTAAAATTTCTCAAAATACTATTTCTGTTAAAACTTGAAACCATGAAAAAAGAACAATTTTCAGATTTCTCTGATGCCAAACTCTGAAAAGAACATATAAGATATCTTTGAAGTAATCCCTTCTAAACTCTTTCCTCCCCCTTTAATTCCTCATATGTTTAATTGTAGTGATTATGCTTCAAATTTATTATCACCACCAAAAACTAGCAATACAACTTAATGTTTTACTCAATAGTTACTTTAAGAAGAGATATTCATAAAAAAAAAATAAGCAAAAGGGCTTCTCACAAAACTGGAAATAATGAAAAAAATTTCAGATTCTCGATTCCAAGAACCCCATAATAGATATATATTACAGTATATACCCAACCACTACTCTAACTCCCTTCTACATCCCTTTAACCCCATATATTTTTTAAAATATTATTTATGGAAAAATTGTTTCCAACATCTGAGATTGCCCTGAAAATAAGTAGTTGTAAAATAAACACGGAATTTAATTTCATCATATTAAGGAATAACAACTCGACATAACTGATAGATTTTTAATCATAACAAAGTTGTGCAGAGTATGGGCCTCAGGGACCTTAACAATTGTAAACTGAAATTTCTCTAAATACTATTTCTGTTAAAACTTGAAACAATGAAAAAAAGAACAATTTTCAGATTTCTCCGATGCCAAACTCTGAAAAGAACATATAAGATATCTTTGAAGTAATCCCTTCTAAACTCTTTCCTCCCCCTTTAATTTCTCATATGTTTAACTGTAGTGATTATGCTTCAAATTTATTATCACCAACAAAAACTAGGAATACAACTTAATGTTTTACTAAATAGTTACTTTAAGAAGAGATATTCATAAAAAAAAATTAAGCAGAAGGGCTTCTCACAAAATTGGAAATTATGAAAAAATTTTCAGATTCTCGATTCTGAGAACTCTAAAATAGACATATATTACAGTATATATCCAACCACTACTCCCTTTAACCCCATCTACATCCCTTTAACCCCATCTATTTTTTAAAATATTATTTATGGAAAAATTGATTCCAATATTAGAGAGAAAAACTAGTACAAATTCTCGTAGTACTTTTTTGAGCCCCGCGCTTTTTTAAAATTGGAAAATATTAAAATATATATGAATCCACCCCTCTAACTCCTTCCCTTACCCTTTCAATACCTTATATATTTTTTTTATTTTAAATTACATATAAAATTTATGGAGTTTGCGGTCGGTTCTAGGTGAAACATCTTAATATTTACACTTTTAAAATAAAATACAGTATAACGGGTTCAATGGATTTATTCAGCTCACTCGGACACTTGTTTCAGTCTCGCGACCATTTTTAAAGAGGTTTACAATAAGACTAAACTTAAGTTTTTAAAATATATTACATTTGGATCATTCATTGGCACTAAATTTAAATTAAGAGGAAATAAAATTGGGTTAATTAAGGCAGCCTATCTTAACAGTGTCTAATATGAACCACCCAAATGTAATATCTTTTAGAACTTAAGTTTAGTCTTATTGTAAACCTCTTCGAAAATGGTCGCGAGACACATGTCAAAGTGATCTGAATAAATTTAGTGAAACAGTGATACTGTATTTTATTTCAAAAGCGTAATATTTAAATTATATATTTATAACCTTAAATTTATCCATTATACCAACTAAAAACCAAACAAATATTTAATATTACTATTGAAATTAAACAATATTTAAGAACTCTACCTCTTTCACCTTTTTCTTTTGTTAAAAAATATACTAATGAAATAATATACAACAATGATTACCTTCTTTGACCCCAAGAACTCTGAAAAAGAGCTATATATAATAAATACAAAGTCAGCTTTGTAATTAACATACCCATTCCTCTAACTTCTTATTTTTACTATAAATAATTAGGTTAAATTGTGACCATTACCTCAAGTTAAAATCTAGAAAAACTTGATTTTCAGATTTCTGGACTCCAAGAACTCTGTAATTCTCTCTCTCTCTCTCTCCCCTCCCTCTCTCTCTCTCCCCTCCCCCTATTTATTGTGCAATAAGTTTCAACCAACTGAATCTTTTAATAGCATAATCAACCCAAAATTTCTTTGTGATTGCTATCACATTAATAATTAATTACTAATGGAAATGGATTAGAGGATGAAAGATCTACAGGAAGAATATCATAACCGGAAAACTTACCAAAATAAGTTGGATTCATGTCATTAAAAGTTTTTGTGGCAGCATTACAATCATAAACCTCCATGCGAAAGACCACTTGTAGAACATGTATGGATGCAGTGAACTGCACCATGTGGTAATCCAGTGTGCTGTATGCCAAACATTTCTAAAACAAAAAGAAACATATGTTTAAAAAAAAACCGGTCAAGTGCAAGTTGAACTTGCGCAATTAGTGTTCCGTACGTTGAATGCTTTTAAAATAAAAAATGTTGTAACAGAAGTATAAAATGATAAGTGACTTCACAAAACACACCCCAAATGAGTTTTCAACAAAGTTTATTTCCAATCTTTACTGAAAATTGATGACCTTGAAATTTCTGTTTTTTTTTTATATACCAGATAAATTATTACAGGTAATGCACTCGTGATAATTTTCGATCAATCTACACCCCATGGAGAATATTCCAGAATTTCAAAATTTTTTGATAAGTACTTTTCGAGATAAGGCGGGTGGACAGCGATTTTTCGCGATTTTTTTAAAAATAATACAAAGAAAAGTGCGCCAAAGTATTACATTATATATATATATTTTTTACTTGTGTTTTCACAAGCTTTCATTTGATACCACTCTCGATTACCTAGTAAAAAAAATTTTTTTTCCACTTCCGATTTCACCCCCGAAAACTAACCTCTTAAGTCAAAATTTAACTTTCAAAACTACATGGCTCTGATGAGGCCATCAATTCCTATATTATTACTAAATTTCAACTTTCTATGACAAGTAGTTTCGGAGAAAATCGGGTGTGACAGACGGACAGACACCGAGGTGATCTTATGAGTGTTCCGTATGGAACACTAAAAATGGCACTAAAGGTAAACTACATATACAATAAAAACAAAAAAGAATAGTAGAAACATAAAGGGTGTTTGAATAATAATCATTCGTTTTGAAAAAGTGAGTGGCATCAGCTAATAATCATCCATTGAGAGAGAGCAGTTGAGAAGGAAGTAATCATGCAACGAACAGAGCTATGAATATAATATGGTAATTTTGTGTACGAAAATATATTAAACAAAGACGTGTCAAAAAAATGGCGATAAAATATACTATGTATGTAATAAACATCGACTAGTTGTTTGACAATGTGAATGGCAGCTACTAACCAATGTGTATAGAGACCTGAACAACCATTTGTAGAGTTTTTTTTTGTTTGTTTGCTGTTTACTGAGTAATATTTCACATTAAGAAAAGGCCAATCCCAGAAAAGATTATGACTACACTTTATCACAACATATATTTATTAAGCAGATGTGAAAAATTGTTTGAGCGACCTACAATATTTAAGTGGTAAAACTAGTAGCCCGAACTGGGAAACCGTGTCAGCTTGCCTCTAACTATGTCGCGTAACGTTCCATCAGAAATTTTACAGGCAAGAAATCGAGCTACTTATTTGACGCTTTTTTAATTACTCCTTACGATCCTATCTAACAGAAATAATACATACCTCTTACATAAAAGGTAATCCAAATAACAAGCAGACGAACTACACCACATCACTTTCAACAATATACTGAACGAAATTGGATGGAATAAGAAATAAAAACTGCAACAAAAAAGAGGGTTTATGGCTGAGCTATTCGTTTACGAGTAAACAAAATTATATAAACTAGTGAATTATCCATGTTAGTTTTAGTAACGTGGAGGGGGGTATCTGCAGCATTGTCAACTCTCCCTGCTTGTCGGTAGTTCTACCTACTACTAACCTCTTGCTCAAATCTACTATCTGTGTTGCCAATCGTTTTTTCAAGATGTAAACCGTATGTTCTCTTATACATTTTTTCAATAAGTAAGAATTTCTAAAAAGAGCCAAATTGTCCAGTCTAAAATTTAAATTTACTAACAAGTAAAATTGTCTTGATTTTGAAAGTTTTTTAGGTTTTTCGGTACAATTCTCTCTGCATTAATTTACGTGAAATATAGCTTTGATCTTGTACTAGAATTTTAAAGAATTACAGTTTAGTAGTATTCATCAGTAATCGATTTATGCAAATCTCTCAATTTTCAACTTGTTTTTAACCAAAGCAAAAAGTTTAGTAAACAGTCTTTCGGCTCTTATAAATCCATTAAGAATGAAAAAGTTAAGCAAAGAAGCTCATTTTTCTCCATTTCCTGAAAATTAAACAAAACTTTCTAACTTACCCCCTTAAAACAAAAATAGGTGTAACGAATAGTTCGGTTTTCCTGATTCTAGGAACACATGATCGTCAGTGAACTTGTTGATCGATGTCTTGACTTTTGTTTTGACCATGAAGTGTTGTTCTAACTTGTGGTAATAGCCGGGTCACCGGGAACGACCTACCGAAAATACATTATCATTCACGTACCACTTATATGTTTTACTAACCATACAATTTTTAACCACATCCACCTATTTCACCCTTTTCCTTTGGTGTCAACAAAAATTAAAAAATAACAATTTTCAGATTCCTCAAGTCCCAAGAGCCCTCAAAAACGACGTATAACAAGATATATTCGAAGTCGCCCCTCTAACCATTTAACCTTTTATATGTCCGACTATAAATAATATTGCAAATAATCTCTTCAGTACTTAAACCAAAAACTAGGAAAAATTCTCATAATGCTATTGACATTAAAATGGCTCAAAAACCATGAAAAAAGAACAATTTTCAGATTTCTCTGATGCAAAACTCTGAAAAAAACATATAAGATATCTTTGAAGCAATCCCCTCTAAACTCTTTCCTCCCCCTTTAATTCCTCGTATGTTTAATTGTAGTGATTATGCTTCAAATTTATTATCACCAACAAAAACTAGCAATACAACTTAATGTTTTACTCAATAGTTACTTTATGAACAGACATTTATAAAAAAAAAATAAGCAGAAGGGCTTCTCACAAAACTGGAAATAATAAAAAAAATTTCAGATTCTCAGTTCCTAGAACCCCATAATAGGCATATATTACAGTATATACCCAACCACTACTTTAACTCCCTTCTACATCCCTTTAACCCCATATATTTTTTAAAATGTTATTTATGGAAAAATTATTTCCAATATCTGAGACAAAAACCAGTACAAATGTCATAGTACTTTTTTTAGTCCCAGGCTGTTTTAAAATTGAAAAATATTAAAAAAAAAAACAATAAAGGCCTTGATTCCGAGGATTTTGAAAGAGATATATAACACGATATATATGAAAGCACCCCTCTAACTCCTTCCCTTGCCCTTGTAACACTTAATATATTTTTTTTATTTTAAACTATATATAGAATTTATGGAGTTTGCGGTCGGTTTTACCTGAAACATCTTAATATTTACACTTTTAAAATAAAATACAGTATAACGGAACAATGAATTTATTCAGATCACTCTGACATGTGTTTCAGTCTTAGGACTATTTTCAAAGAGGTTTACAATAAGACTAAACTTAAGTTCTAAAAGATATTATATTTGGATGGTTCATTGGTACTAAATTTAAATTAAGAGGTAATAAAATTGGGTTAACTACAGGTAGTCTATCTTAACACAATGTCTAATATGAACCATCCAAATGTAATATCTTTTAGAACTTAAATTTAGTCTTATTGTAAACCTTTTCGAAAATGGTCGTGAGACCGAAACACGAGTCAAGAGTCACCTCAATAAATTTAGTGAAACAGTTACACTGTATTTTATTTCAAAATTGTAAATATTTAAATTATATATTTATACTTCAAATTTGTCCATTATACCAACTAAAAACCAAACAAATATTTAATATTACTATTGAAATTATACAATATTTAACAAGCCCATCTCTTTCACCCTTTTCTTATGTTAAAATATATAATAATGAAATAATAAAACAATGTTTACATTCTTTGACCCCAAGAACTTTGAACGAGACCTATATATATATACAATAAATACGAAGTCAGCTTTGTAATTAACATACCCACTCCTTTAACCCCTTATGTTTTACTATAAATAATTAGGTTAAATTGTGACCATTATCTCAGTTAAAATCTAGAAAAACTTGATTTTCAGATTTCTAAGCTCCAAGAACGCTGTAATTCTCTCTCTCTCTCTCCCCCTCTCGCTATTTATTGTGCAATAAGCTTCAACCAACTGAATCTTTTAAAAACTGTTATCATAATCAACCCAAAATTTCTTTGTGATTACTATCACATTAATAATTTATTAATAATGGAAATGGATTAGAGGATGAAAGATCTACAGGAAGAATATCATAACCGGAAAACTTACCAAAATAAATTGAATTCATGTCGTTAAAAGTTTTTGTAGCAGCATTACAATCATCAACCTCCATGCGAAAGACCACTTGTAGAACATGTCTGGATACAGTGAACTGCACCATGTGGTAATCCAGCGTGCTGTACGCCAAACATTTCTAAAACAAAAAGAAACATATGTTTAAATAACCGGTCAAGTGCAAGTTGAACTTGCGCAATTAGTGTTCCGTAAGTTGACTGCTTTTAAAATAAAAAAAATTTTGTCACAGAGGTATAAAATGATCAGTGACTTCACAAAATACACCTCAAATGAGTTTTCAACAAAGTTTGTTTCCAATCTTTACTGAAATCTGATGACCTTGAAATTTTTGTTTTTTTTATATACCATATAAATTATTAAAGGTAATGCACTCGTGATAATTTTCGTTCAATCTACACCCCGTGGAGAATATTCCAGAATTTTTTTCAAAATTTTTTGATAGGTACTTTTCGAGATAAGGCCCGGGACAGCAATTTTTCGCGAATTTTTAAAAATAATTCAAAGAAAAGTGCTCGCAAGTATAATATTACATATATATTTTTTACTCGTGTTTTCACAAGCTTTCATTTGACACCACACTCGATAACCTAGTAAAAATTTTTTTTTTCACTTACGACTTCACCCCCCAAAACTAACCCCTTAAGTCAAAATTTAATTCTCAAAACTACATGGATCTGATGAGGCCATCAATTCCTATATTATTACCAAATTTCACCTTTCTATATCAAATAGTTTCGGAGAAAATCGGGTGTGACAGACAGACAGACAGACAGACACCGAAGTGATCTTATAAGTGTTCCGTACGGAACACTTAAAATGGCACTAGAGGTAAACTACGTATGCAATAAAAATAAAAAAAAAATAGAAACAGAAAGGGTGTTTGAATAATAACCATTCATTTTGAAAAAGTGATTGGCGTCAGCTAATAATTTATTTATTTATATATGAACAAAAACATGAACGAACCTCAACTAACACATCCATTGAGAGAGAGAGCAGTTGAGAAGGAAGTAATCATGCAATGAACAAAGCTATGAATATAATGTGGTAATTCTGTGTACAAAAATATATTAAACAAAGACATGTAAAAATAAAAAATAAAACCGGTCAAGTGCAAGTTGAACTTGCACAATTAGTGTTCCGTACGTCGATTGTTTTTAAAATAAAAATTTTTGTTAGGATGTTATAAAATGATCAGTGACTTCACAAAACACACCCTAAATAAGTTTTCAACAAAGTTTGTTTCCAATCTTTGCTGAAAACTGGTGACCTTGAAATTTTGTTTTTTTTTTTATATACCAAATAAATTATTAAAGGTAATGCACTCGTGATAATTTTCGTTCAATCTATACCCCGTGGAGAATATTCCAGAATTTTTTCAAAATTTTTTGATCAGTACTTTTCGAGATAAGGTAGGGGACAGCGATTTTTTGAAAATAATACGAAGAAAAGTGTGCGCAAGTATCACATTATATATATATTTTTTACTCGTGTTTTCACAAGCTTTGATTTGACACCACACTCGATGACCTACTAAAAAAAATTTTTTTTCACTTCCGATTTCACCCCTCAAAAACGAACCCCTTAAGTCAAAATTTATGTTACGGTGGTATAAAATGATCAGTGGCTTCACAAAACACACCCCAAATGAGTTTTCAACAAAGTTTGTTTCAAACCTTTACTGAAATCTGATGACCTTGAAATTTTTGTTTTTTTTATTTACCATATAAATTATTAAAGGTAATGCACTCGTGATAATTTTCGTTCAATCTACACCCCGTGGAGAATATTCCAGAATTTTTTCGAAATTTTTTGATAAGTACTTTTCGAGATAAGGCCCGGGACAGCGATTATTCGCGAATTTTTAAAAATAATACAAAGAAAAGTGCGCGCAAGTATAATATTATATATATATTTTTTACTCGTGTTTTCACAAGCTTTCATTTGACACCACACTCGATGACCTAGTAAAAAAATTTTTTTTTCACATCCGACTTCACCCCCCAAAACTAACCCCTTAAGTCAAAATTTAATTCTCAAAACTACATGGCTCTGATGAGGCCATCAATTCCTATATTATTACCAAATTTCACCTTTCTATGTCAAATAGTTTCGGAGAAAATCGGGTGTGACAGACAGACAGACAGACAGACAGACAGACAGACAGACAGACAGACAGACAGACAGACAGACAGACAGACAGACAGACACCGAGGTGATCTTATAAGTGTTCCGTACGGAACACTAAAAAACCGGTCAAGTGCAAGTTGAACTTGCACAATTAGTGTTCCGTACGTTGATTGTTTTTAACATAAAAATTTTTGTTAGGGTGGTATAAAATGATCAGTGACTTCATAAAACACACCCCAAATGAGTTTTCAACAAAGTTTGTTTCCAATCTTTACTGAAAACTGGTGACCTTGAAATTTTGTTTTTTTTTTTTATATACCAAATAAATTATTAAAGGTAATGCACTCGTGATAATTTTCGTTCAATCTATACCCCGTGGAGAATATTCCAGGATTTTTTCAAAATTTTTTGATCAGTATTTTTCGAGATAAGGTAGGGGACAGCGATTTTTTAAAAGTAATACGAAAAAAAAGTGTGCGCAAATATTACATTATATATATATATATATATATATATATATATATATATATATATATATATATATATATATATATATATATATATATATATATATATATATATACAGTAATACCCCCCCGCTTTACGCGAGGGATACGTTCCGAAAAAAATCGCGTTAACTGAAATTCGCGTATATCGAGGTTTATGATTAAACATAGTCAAAATTTAATACAAAAAAATACAAATCATTTTAATCAATCACTTTAATTCTAAGAACACTTTATGCAATACATACTCTTATTTTTTACGGAAAAATACATCTATTGTCTTTTGGGTAACGTTTTGTTTACGTTCTTGTAAAATACGTTCATAACACCCAACACTGTTTTTAATTGTTTGACACACGGTCAAGACACGGTCATCATTATTGTCTATACTCTGCAATATGTCCAAACCTGAATAAATTTTTGAAAGTGCATTTTGTATTTCCCCTGAAGATAAAACTTTCTCTTCTACTTGTTCTTCCTCATCGTAGATAGGATTATTCTGTAACTCGATCAGATCTTCATTGCTAATAGGATCGTCGTGCGTTGCTACAAGTTCTACGAGATCTTCTACCGTGACATCTTCAAGTTCAGACCCCTCAATCATTGCAGCAATGTCTTCAAGCACTTGTCTCTGCATCTGGACAATTCTTCTAGGTGCTTCCACTACATCTGGCCAAAGATTACGCCACACCCCATTCATACAACTCATTTTAACTTCCTTCCAAGCCTCTTCTATGTTGTGAATAGACTTCATAATGTTGTATGACTTCCACCACTCTCGCATAGACTGTCTTCCTTCCCCGTCAGTTTCATGAATTAGTTGGCTAAAAGTGCGGCGATGGTAATAAGCTTTGAAGTTTGCTATTGCTCCCTGGTCCATAGGTTGTAATATTGACGTAGTGTTTGGTGGAAGGAACTTTACGTACACTTTTAAGTCTCTGGGCGTATCAAGTGAGGTTGGATGTCCTGGGGCATTGTCTAAGAGTAATATAACTTTAGGTTCAAGCCCATTTCTGTCACAGTATGATTTGACTGATGGGCAAAAACTATTAGAATACCATTCTTGAAAAATTTCCCGTGTAACCCACGCCTTTCTGTTTGATCGCCACACAACTGGTAGACTTGTCTTGTCTGTGCCTCGCATTGCACGGGGTGTTTCTGAATGGTACACTAGTAAAGGTTTCAGTTTGAAATCACCAGTGGCATTACCACCCAGCAGAAGTGTTAGTCGATCTTTCGCAGCTTTGAAACCACTGGCTTGACGTTCTTCCTTAGAAATGAATGTTCGAGATGGCATTTTTTTTCCAGTAAAGTGCGGTCTCATCAACATTGAAGATGAGACAAGCAGGAATTTTCTCTCGTCTAACGAAGTCTTGAAACTTGTCTGGAAACTCAGCTGCAGCTTGAATGTCCGCGCTGGCCGCCTCGCCTGTTATGTGGATATTGTGAAGATTAGAACGCTGCTTGAACCGATGGAACCAGCCTCTGCTGGCAGCAAAAGTCGGAGTGGCACTCCCTTCTCCTTCTTTTGTTTTCAGCATCTCATACAAAGATTTTGCTTTTGTGCATATGAGATCTTGACTTAGTGGTGTGTTCTTCTTATTCAAATCTTCGATCCAGACTGACAGTAATTTCTCCATTCTTTCTAAGATAGATGATCTCGAACGAGAAAGTTTTGTTGCACTTATAGGTGTTGAACCTTCGCTGGAGATTTTAATTTTTTCCCGATTTTTATAAATCGTTCTCACAGTCGATTCTGAGAGTCCAAAATCTCTCCCAACAATTGTTGCTTTGCCTCCATTTTCCATTCTTCTTAACACTTTCATCTTCAATTCCAAAGTGACGCTTTTTTACGCTCTTTTTTCTTTACAGGCGGCATTTTTAACGTAGGGTTAAATTATGTATGTATGTATCTCCAATAAATATTAAAACAAAACTGCCAGCCGACCGAACTAACATTACGGAACAAATGAACACACGAAACGAACGAGGAAATCCCCATAGAACAAAGTCGAAGGACAGGGAATTCCCAATTCTTCAAAGAGAATATTCAGAGAAAGCGGGGATCCCCCCGCGACCATAGAGAAGTTAATGACTACATGAGCGCGAAATTTGAAATTCGCGTTATAGTGAAACCGCGCATAACGGGGTCGCGCTAAGCGAGGTATTACTGTATATATATTTATATATATATATTTATATATATATATATTTATATATATATATATTATATATATATATATTTATATATATATATTTATATATATATATATATATATATATATATATATATATATATATATATATATATATATATATATATATATATATATATATATTTACTCGTGTTTTCACAAGGTTTCATTTGACACCACACTCGATGACCTAGTAAAAAAAATTTTTTTTCACTTCCGATTTCACCCCTCAAAACGAACCTCTTAAGTCTAAATTTATGTTACGGTGGTATAAAATGATCAGTGACACAAAACACACCCCAAATGAGTTTTCAACAAAGTTTGTTTCCAATCTTTACTGAAATCTGATGACCTTGAAATTTTTGTTTTTTTTATATACCATATAAATTATTAAAGGTAATGCACTCGTGATAATTTTCGTTCAATCTACACCCCGTAGAGAATATTCCAGAATTTTTTCGAAATTTTTTGATAAGTACTTTTCGAGATAAGGCCCCGGGACAGCGATTTTTCGCGAATTTTTAAAAAATAATACAAAGAAAAGTGCGCGCAAGTATAATATTATATATATATTTTTTACTCGTGTTTTCACAAGCTTTCATTTGACACCACACTCGATGACCTAGTAAAAAATTTTTTTTTTCACTTCCGACTTCACCCCCCAAAACTAACCCCTTAAGTCAAAATTTAATTCTCAAAACTACATGGCTCTGATGAGGCCATCAATTCCTATATTACTACCAAATTTCACCTTTCTACGTCAAATATGAACAACCATTTGTAGACTTTTTTTGTTTGTCTGCTGTTTACTGAGTAAAATTTCACATTAAGAAAATGCAAATCCTAGAAGAGATTATACCTACACGTTATCACAATACACAATTATACTTATTAAGCAGATGCCAAGAATTCCACAATCGACATAAAAATGTTTTACTTATTTGAGCGACATACAATATTTAAGTGGTAAAACTAGTAACCCAAACTGGGAAACCGTGTCAGCTTGCCTCTAACTACGTCGCGTAACGTTCCATCAGAAATTTTACAGGGAAGAAAACGAGCTACTTATTTGAACCTTTTTTTAATGACTTCTTACGACCCTATTTCTTTAACAGAAATAATACATACCTCTTACTTGAAAGGTAATCCAAATAACAAGCAGACGAACTACACCACCCGGCTTTCAACAATATACTGAACGAAGCTGGAAGGAATAAGAAATAACAACTGCAACAAAAAAAGAGAGTCAGTCTAAGGATGAGCTATTCGTTTAGGAGTAAACAAAATAAACTAGTGAATCATGCATGTTTGGTTTAGTTAGGCAGGGAGGTATTTACGGCATTGCCAACTCTCCCTGCTTGTCGGTAGATCTACCTACTATTGACCTCTTGCTAAAATCTACCTAAACCGTAGTGATACTGTTTTCTCAAATACATCCGTTTTTAGTACTTCCTACTCTTCCCTTTTTTTGTTTTCGCATAGGTTTACGACTGGATTGTCAAACGGCGTTATTTGGATGAATCCTTGTAGTTACATTACTAGTTACGTCACTTATTAATTTGACGAAAACGAAACTCGGAAACAAGCTTTCAATGACAATCATAAAAGGAATGCTACATACCAAATTTGACAACAATTGTTATGAATTTAAATTCACAGAGTATCCTTCAAAAGAATTTAATAAAGATATGTACGGACTTTCGAAGATGACATTGAGAAGAATGAAGATGCAATTATTGAAAATAAAACATACCATAATGGTTAATATGACATTTATAATATGCTTACTATATGTAACAATTTTCACTTTTCATATTAAAAAAATAATGATTCTGATTAAAATAGGTTGATTAAAGAAAGTCTTTTATTTGCGAGTCTTATAGAAATTATTCTTAGAGTAAGTAAAACTGTAGATTTCCAGTTTTTTACACAGTAATCTGCTGTTTTCTACCGGTTTTTCGTAGGTCACATATTTTTTACGTAACACAGGGTTGGCAACGCTGTCTACTACCTTATGTATATCCACCTACTTTTTAAGTTTAATAAAAAAAAACGCATGAAAAAAAAAATACGAAATAAAAATTCACTTTTCAAATCAAAAGTCATGGCTTTATAATTTATACTGTAACATACGAGATTGTTGAGGAATATTTCCGAAATGTGGTGGATATAATCAGAGATATCCCACCACAAAGCGTTGTAAACTATGACGAAACAAACTTCGTTGACGATCCCGGAGCGGTTAAAGTGGTAATGAAGAAAGGAAGCAAAGACGCCTACAGGGCACTTGACACCACCAAAAGCAGCACAACAGTTATGTTCGCAATAGCTGCTGATGGAACTCGTCTCCCTACTTATACAGTGTACAAAGCCAAACATATTTATGAAGGTTGGAAGGAGGGCGGATTACCAGGAGCAATTTACAACGGGTCTCCAAAGGGATGGTTTGATTCTGAATTGTTTGACGATTGGTTCAGGACCGTAGCACTTCCATTTTTCCGAAAATTAGAAGGAACCAAGTTGCTTATTGGAGATAACTTGCAAAGTCATATTACTGTCAGTGTCATTCAGCTCCAGCCACTGGACGTGGCATATTTTCGTCCTCTCAAAGCATCATGGAAAAGAGCACTGGAGGAATGGAAACTAAAGAATAGGGGGGTTTTACCAAAAACTATATTTCCTAGGATGTTGAAAACCACGGTTGAAGGACTTGGGGATCGCGAAATGAACAATATTTTAGCTGGATTTAGAGCCTGCGGCCTAGTCCCCTTCAATCCCGATGCTGTTCTTGCAAAAATAAAAAGAAAAGAGCCTACTACACCGGAGGAAGGAAACGTGGCAGAAACTTCAATGACTGCAGTGCTTGTTGATTATCTACACGAGCTCAAGATTGGGCCTAATGATGCTCCAAAGCGAGGAAAAAGACTAAACATAGCCGCTGGCAAAAGCATAGGCACAGAAGATTTGGAAAAAGAGAACCAGAGCAGTTGCAAGCAACCCAAAACACGTAAGAGGCAAATAAGCGACAGCGAAGAGGTAGATGACTTACAGACATTGGAGGCGGAGGAACAGCATATCAACACAAATGATTATGAAATTGGAGAAAGTTCTGCTGAGCCAGCCAACATTATTCTTGATTCATCCAGGAACTGGGATATAGGACAATTTATCATCACAAAAGATGAAACAAATAAGAGAGATCGATTTTATATCGCTAAAATTATTGAAATATCAGGGACTGAGATAATTGTAAGTACACTGCGTAAACATCCATCCATGAAATCTTTGCTTTTCATTTATCCAAATATTCCGGATGAGTCTGTCATAAACAGGGAACAGATTTTCCGTCAAGTTAATTTAAAATCACTAAAGCGGGGCAAACATTTCTTTTCGCTTAGAAAAAACGAAATGGAAACACTCCAGTGAGAAATTTTTGTGTGTTCATTCATTTCGTAATTTTTTGAATTCTGTTTTTTAGTTTCATTTTTGCCTGTATTTTTATTTTTAAGTATAGTTTGTTTATTTAAGGTTTATGTCATTAAGAAATCAATGGCTGTGTAAAGCTTGTCGAAAGAATAAACGTTTATATTTCCTTAATTTGTGTTTTATTGCAAAATTCTGCAAATGTAGATGGTAGCGTGGCACCTACATATAATTTTTTTAATTTTTTACTGATCGACTTCATCCCGAACAATCCTAAAGTAGGAAATATGCATTTTAAAATGGGTGATCGACTTCACCCCGAACCCTGGGGTGAAGTCGATCACCTTTTAATTCAAAATAAAAAAAAAATTGCATCTAGGACCTTACTCCAGTCACCAATCGACAACCTAACACATGGGCTGAAAAGTCCCGGGCCTAACACATAGATGGCGCTAGTTTTATTGCAGTCACCTTTTTTTCAGTTAATACTAACCTTCAAAAGACAGCTGTTAAAATTTCATGATATTCTATTCATTAGTTTGTGAGTTATTGTGCTAAGAGTGACGCTACTTTTGTTATTTTCAAAACAATGGATCAAAAACAATTTCGTGTTTTAATTTTACACTGCTTCTTGATGGGAAAAAATACCGTTCAAGCGAAGCAATGGCTTGAAAAGTGTTATGGGGACTCCGCTCCATCAGAAACAACAATAAAACGTTGGTTTGCTGACTTCAAACGTGGTCGTAGAGACACCGATGATGCAGAACGCGGTGGACGTCCAAATGAGGCGGTAACACCAGAAAACATCAAAAAAATCCATAAAATCGTTTTGAATGATCGAAAAGTGAAGTTGCGTGAGTTAGCTGACATCGTAAAGATATCAAAAGAATGTGTTGGCTTTATATTGCATGAGCATTTGACTATGAGAAAGCTCTGTTCAAAGTGGGTGCCGCGTTTGCTCACTGTTTATCAAAAACAAGAACGTGTTGATGATTCTGAGCAGTGTTTGGCCATTGTTAGAGCGGCGCTGGAATGATTGCGTTGCTCTTGATGGAGATTACGTTGATGAATAAAGCTAATTTTGAACCAAAAAAACCGTGTTTTCTTTGTTAGGCTCGGGACTTTTCAGCCCATGTGTTAAGTATCAAGGAAGTTATATTTTTAATTAAAATAAAATATAATTATTTGTTATTCAGTTATCTCAAAAAAAACGTATTTTTTTGATCGACTTCACCCCGTTTGACGGTATGTAAAAATATTTTCCATCCGAGCTGCTGTAAGCGTACTAAAAATTATGACATTATTTCTAAAAATCTTATTTGTTGCTCTTTCTACTGTCGAGAAGATTTAGAAAAAGAAGAAAATGACTTAGTTAAAACTCTGCAAAGCCTGGTCCAGGAATTAAAAACCGAGTTGTGTCAAAAAAATGATTATATAACCAGATTAAAAAGAAACTCCCAAGTCAAGAAGATTTTTCTGCCATGGAGGATGAGCGGGTAGATCACAGAAAGAGGTTGGAAGATCAGATGTCCAAATCACAGATTAAAACAGAAGAACTAAAACTTGAACCGCTGTAATACAAGAGCATACAAAGTACTGACAATGAAACCCAAACACCTTCATTAACCTCCTGTGAAAAATGGACTCCGACGTACGATCCCAAAAGAAATCTGTGCTGTCAGACAGATCCCGCTCCCAGTGTAAACACAGCAGAATCCCAAACTGCTAACATAGAATGCACTGAAACTGAGGACCAAACACTGGAAGATTTCGCACCAACACTGGCTTTGGAACTGCGGGCGGCAGGATATGATTCAATTGGAACACAAACCAATTTTGACTCATTGCCAAATAGGCAACATGAAATCAAAGGCTCAAATCTGCCTGGTGTTGATCGATCAACTTACATCCTTAAACCAGAGACAGTTATAGAAGGACTTTTTACAACTCTACCGCGGGAAATAGAGAAAATAAGGACAAGCTCAGTTAAGACACAAACTAGTCCTCCCAAACTTAGAAATAATAATAATAGTAAGAGTGCTGGAGTGCAAACAAAATTAACTTGCCTAAGGGACGACAAGGTTTCTACTGCCTCAATGCAGTTGTCAGTTCTACCAAACAAAAGCTACCAGCTAACCTATTCAGGAGTTTGGCGATTATTAATAATGGGAAGTTCTTTCAGTGTTATGACCTTATTTTAAGTCACTAAAAATAATGACTACTCTATATGGTTTGATTATTTACCAAAAACTCATATGTCAGAAAGAATGTTGCTAGGTATTGTACATTATCGCATATTCATGCACATGGTACCAGGAGTCGAGACAATCTGCTCTTGCCCGTAACTAGATTGGCCAGAACAAACATGGAAAAGATTAAATTATTTAATGCTTTGCCTCGAGAGATGAGACTGCGACAGCTCGGTCGATTTAAAAGTAGCTAATAAAAAAAATTATAATCAATGCCGCTATCTATAATTTCAGTGAATTTTATACACTGACTAGGAATAGAGAGAATTTTAAGCACTACATTTAATTATAGATATAGACTAAACCTTTTAAGTTGTGTGATATGTGTGGAGTTTCTATTTGTTCGTATCGATCCTTAAGATTTAGATGTACAGTATTTTGTGATCTACACTTTTAGTTTTTAAATCTTTTGACGTGTCTGTTAATACTATGTATTCTTTATGATCAATAAATTATTATTATTATTATTATTATAAAAAAGTTCTTCTTTCCCACATTTGGTCAATGTGGTTCCATGTTTGGCTGACGGGCCAAAACCAAGTCAGCACAAACGCTATTACCATTCCGTATTAAGGAATGACCTGACAATGTTACATGTTTTCAAAATCACTGACTTCTGAATGTTTTTGTGTATGTTTGTGTTGAGTCCTAATTGTACTAAATGTGGTGTGAATGTTATTGGTGTAAGGCCTGTGGCTGATATAATGAGGGGGACAATGATGACTTTTTCTTGTCTCCATAGCCTTTTTATTTCCGTTGCAAGGTCTGTGTATTTGGAAATTTTTTCTGTGTATTTCGTTTGGATGTTTGTGTCGTTGGGGACAGCTATGTCAATTAGATAGGTGACTTTTCCTTTTTTGCACTGAAAAGTAATATCGGCTCTATTGGCGGAGACTGTTTTATCTGTATGGATACTGATGTTCCAGTAGAGTTTGTAATCTTTATTTTCAAGTACGGATGTTGGTGTGTATTTGTAGTAGGGATCTGTGTTTTCTATGAGCTTGTATGTTGTGGCTAGTGCTTGGTGAACTACTTTTGCCGCTGAGTCATGTCTGGCTGTGTATTCCGTTCCGGCTAATATTTTACATCCGCTTGTTATGTGTTCGATCGTTTCTTTCTGCTGGTGGCATTTTCTGCATCTGTCTTCTGTAATAGTTGGGTCTTTGATGATATGCTTTTGGTAGTTTCGGGTTAATATGACTTTGTCCTGGATGGCAAGTAAGAAGCCTTCTGTTTCCGGGTATAGCTGCCCATCCCGCAACCAGGTGTATGATTGTTTTTTATTTACGTGGTCTTGTTCTATGTGGTATCTGTGTTTTCCGTAGAGTGTTTTTTCTGACCACGTTTTCATCTTTTCCTGTTGTAATTGGGTGTGACTGTGTGTATCTGCTGGGTGGTCTACCCGGGATAAGTCGAGTGGGGTATAGTTTTTGTCTGCTTTGACTGTTGCTGTATGGAGGCTGGTTTGCTTAGTGTGAAAGAATTTCCTAAGTGCTTGTATTTGTTTTGTGTGTAAGGATCTGATGTCTATAATTCCTCTTCCTCCTGCCTTCCTCTCGATGGTAAGTCTTTCTTTGTATGCGTTGGGGTGTAATTTCCTGTATTTGGTGAATTGAGATCGTATAAGGATGTGAATATTTTCTATCTCTGTTTGTGACCATTTGATGATACCAAATGAATATGTGAGTATAGGTATAGCGAACGTGTTGATGGCTTTAGTGAGATTCTTAGAGTTGAGTTTTGTTTGTAAAAGTTTCGTCAGTCTATTTTTGAATTCGGTTCTGAGCTCTGTTTTGATGTGAGTGTGGTTGAGTTTGGTGCTTTGTTGGAAGCCTAGATATTTGTATGTTTCTTTGTCGAACATGTTATCGAGTGTTTCATTGTTGATGGTTTCCATCTCATGGTGGTACTTCCATTGGCCTTTGTTGATGTGGAGCACTTTGCATTTACTTATACCAAATTCCATATTGACATCTAAGGTGAATATGTCTGTGATTTTGAGGAGTTCTTTCAGCTGTGTTTGTGTGGCAGCGTAGAGTTTTATGTCGTCCATATATAGGAGGTGGTTTATTTTATGTTGATTCACTTTTTGGTGTCTGATATTGAAGCCATGCTCTGTTCTGTTTAGTATATTTGAGAGTAGATTGAGGCAGAGGCAAAACCATAGAGCGCTGAGCGAGTCTCCCTGAAATATACCCCGTCTGATGTACAGCTCTTCTGTTTGGATGCGTTCGGTTTGTGTTTCTAGGCGTATTTTGGTTTTCCATGTTTTCATAATTTGCGCGAGAAATTGCCTGAGGTGTTGGTTGATTTTATAGATTTCTAGGGCTCTGATTAACCAGCTGTGGGGTATGGAGTCGAAGGCTTTTTTATAGTCTATGTAACTGATGTGAAGGTTTCTGTGTTCTTTTCTGGTTTGTCTCATAATCACGCTATCTATGATCAGCTGCTCTTTGCATCCTCGACTATTTTTCTTGCATCCCTTCTGCTCTTCTGTGATAATATTGTTGTCTGTGTTGTTCTATTTTCTTGGAAATTGCGGCTGTGATGATCTTGTATAGGGTTGGAAGACAGGTGATAGGTCGGTAGTTTGACGGGTTTGTGGTGTCTGAGCTTTTGGGTTTAAAGTATGTTATTCCTTGTGTAAGGAAAGTGGGAAATGTGTGTGGTTGTAGAATGGCTTTGTTGATTTGGTGTGTGAGTGCTTCGTGTGTGGTGGTAAACTGTTTGTACCAGAAGTTTTGTATATTGTCTATTCCAGGACATTTCCAGTTATGTGTGTGTCTGATAGTTTCTGCAATTTCTTGTGTATTTAATGTGGAATTTTCTTGTTCTGTCACATGTTTATGTTTGTCTTCTTCGGCTTTGATCCAGGGAGTGTTATTATTGTGTAGTTTGGGTTCTGACCAGATACTTTTCCTATAATCTGTGAGTTTTTGTTTGTTTGGTGGTTCAGTCACTGCTGTCTGTTTATTGTACATAGTTTTCTGGTAGAACTGTTTTTCGCTTCTTCGGAAGAGGTTGTTGGTGTCTTTCCTCTCGTTTGATTCTTTGTATCTACGGAGTCTTGCGGCATATACAGATAGTTTTTGTTTGAAGGCATCGAGGATTTCTGGCAGTGTTCTGTTGGGAGACTTAGATTTGATCTTGTTTACCCCCTGTGTGACACGTTTCGACGCGTTCCCGCTTATAAACTGGGTAAGATGTCCTAGATCTCTCCTGATGTTGATTTTGTTTTCTATTCTTATTTGCCATTTGAATTTTGGTTTTGTCCTGTTGGGGTTTCCTTGTCGTTGAGGGAGTTTTTGATTATTTTGTGTTAGAGTGGTGATTGCTGCTGCGTATATTATTGTGTGAATGTCTTCGATTGTGCTTAAGTCTGTTATAAACTGAGGTAATATGTGCTTGTTTAGTGTGTTGAGGATTGGTTGCGTGCTCTGTTTGAAGATTAAACGAGGGATGGGATTTCTTGCTGTGGGGTCGGTGCCTGACTATCGAGCTAGATGTGATTCCATTTTTTCTTTGAGTGTTTGTATGAGAGGTGATTCGGGGTGATGTTGTGGGGATGTTGTTGAAGGTGGCGAGTGATTCATTTTGTTGTCTGTGATATGGTGTTGCGCGGTACTCGCAATATTATTTTGCGTTATGCTCCTTCTGGGTAGTGGGTCTTGTTTTGTTCGACTGGGTGGTTGTGTGTGTGAGGCTGGTTCAGTATCTGCTTTATTGTTTCTATTGTTTGGTTGGTCTGTGTTCAGTTCAACAGCCACCGTGTCCTTGATGGTTTGCAATTCGAAAGGTGTGAGACGATTGTTCTTGGTAATAACTCTTTTTTGGTCTATTACTCTCTGCTCTGAAACAAATAGTTGCAGATGTGGATATTCGGTCAAGAAAACTCTGTGCAGTTCCGGTCTGTAGCCTGATGTTATTGTTTCGAGTTTGGTGGCGGTGTAGTAACAGCGCATCACCGTCCTATTCATCTCATCCGTCCACTTTAACCGCTGTCTTGGTTTTCCAGCCTTGGTAGTTGCGTGTTGTCCTTTCAAAACATATGGGCCTTGGCCTGGCTTTGGTGGTTGTGTTTGTCCCGCATATACGTCGGTTGCGCTTGGGATTGATGTTGGTGGGTCAAAGCGGCGAGTGATTCTCTTCTCAGGGATTTCTTTGTCAGGTTTTGTGTTTTCATTACAGCAACGCATGGCGTGTTCGTTGATTCCTGTGGTGCAACTCTTGCACTGCTGTGATTTTCCCGCCTTGGTGGGTGTCGGCTTAGTCGCTGACACAACACTTTTGGCAGGTCCATTTTCGGTTGCTTGGTCTTCATCGTTTTGGTCGAGCTGCCATTTCCCGCGACGTCCTCGACCGTTACGTCGTTCGCCCGATGCTCCTTTTATTGGTCTGCTGTTCTCTGGAATGTTTTCAATGTTTCGTGGTGTCAGAAGCTCAAAGTGTCCCGACATTGGGTTGCCTGTTAGTAGAAGGTAAATGGTTTTGTTGTATTTTCCCGTGCTTATTATTGTTGGTCTGTCGGTAAAAGTTATTTTTGTATGTCTTGTTCTTCGTTGTTTTGAGAAGATATGAAAGTTGCTATTTTGTGTTTCCGAGAGGGCAAGTATCTCTAGGCTCGTTCCATAGGTGCCATTTTTCCTCATATAATTATAATAGTTATTAAAGTCTTTTATATCGTCGACTTCAATTAATGAAAATGTGTGAAGTTCCGACCAGTTTTGTTGTAAATATCTTAGAGCAACCTCTCGGAGTTTCTCATGATGGTTTTGGTGGCCATATAAGTGTAAGCTGACTGCACGGAAAAGGCAATTTCCATCACCTAGAATGTCGGATCTGGTAAAACTATCGGGAGTAGTTTCGGCTGAGGCGGTTGTTTGGTTCGTCTGTGGTTGTTGTTGTTGTGGTGTTGCTGTAGCTGTTTGTACGACAGGGGTCCGCCTCCGCAACACCCTTCCATTTTCATTATTATAATTATTATTATTTAACATTGTATTCCCACGAGTATCCTAAGAAAGAAGGGTCGACTGCGGCAGAACCTGGATGCCACAGCAAGGCTACTTACTCCCGGAGGGCGCCCGGTATCCGGGGGAACCGTTCGCGACTCATAAGCGCTGAGCTATTCATCTTCTCGGCATGGTAAACACCTTAAGATTGCGTTTTTATTACACATAATCTGGACAACACAAGACAGCACAACATGACTCAGGTACCTCGGGATCGTCAATGCCCGTACTAGGAGAATTCTGGGATTCCCCTGGCCTCCTCAGGGGCTAGGGGAATATTATTATTATTATTAATAAAGAAAACCTACAAATAAGGAGCACTTTATTTCAACTATAAAAAATTCTTCAGTATTGTGATGATTACAGTAGCAAATGAGAATTATGAGTTTATCATGGTTGATGTGGGTATCAATGGGCGAATATCAGACGGCGGTGTACTTAGTTACACGAAGTTCAGGAAAGCACTTTCACATAATACAATTGGAATTCCGGAACCTGCACAACTGCCGAATAGTCAGAAAGTATTGCCATTCGTTTTCTTGGGCGATGACGCTTTTGCCATGACAGAAAATTTAATGAAACCCTACCCTCAAGCAGGATTAAATTTGGAGAGGAAAGTTCTCAACTATCGATTAAGTCGTGCACGTCGTGTGGTCGAAAATACCTTTGGCATTTTGGTCAGATTGTCTCCAGAAAAGGCTCGAACAATTGTCGTGGCGTGTTGTTATTTACACAACTTTTTACGAAAACGCCAGCCGCGAGTTTACGTTACTAGGAATTATGTAGATAGTGAGGATTTGCAGGCTGGCGTTGTCACAAGCGGAACATGGAGGGATGTTGTCAATGAGACAACACCGTTTCAGCCAACTAACTTCAGAAATGCTTCAACAAGTGCTAAGGTGGTTAGAGATACCTATTGTAATTTCTTCAACAATGAAGGCAAGGTTTCATAGCAATGGAAGATAGTAGACTCAACTACCTCTACCAACAATTAAAAATTATATTTTTAAAAAAGTGAAATGAAATAGTAAAAAATGTAAAGTGAAAAAGTTGTGTCACCATCATTATGTTGTAATTAGTTAACAAACATAAACGTTGTAACCAGAACGTGCGCGCTCCGATAGTGTAGAAAGTGACGCGGTACAATTACGTGTTAACTCGTCATTGTTTTATAGATCTTGGTTCAATATAGTGCAATGTCATCTGTGCGGAAGTGTGTGAATTAGTCTGACAGTTTCTGTTATATTTGTGGCGAATATATGGTATTAAAGCAACAACTTAATATTACGGACTTTGTAAAAAAAGTATACTTCACGTATTTTGGCTTAAAACTTGGAGATCAGGATAAAGTTTGGGCACCTCATAAAGTCTGCAAACGATGTGTTGAAGACCTTCGAAATTGGTTTAAGGGCAAGAAAAAAGCTTTCCGATATGCGATTCCTATGGTATGGCGCGAGCAAAAGAACCATAGTGATGATTGTTACTTTTGTTCGTGTAATGTGAAAGGATATAATTCAAAATGGAAGCAGTCCATTTCATACCCCAATCTGCAATCAGCTATTCGTCCCATCCCTCATGGGACCGAAATACCAGGGCCCAAGGCCCCTGCTACCTTGGAAGAGATTCCAAGTTCTGACGAAGATGGTGTTGTACCTGAACCCGATGACAAGTCAAGTTTTCAATTTGAAGATGACAGCAGTCCGAAATTGTTTTCCCAGGGCGAGCTAAATGATTTGGTAAGAGATTTGAATCTTCCCAAAAACGCTACTGAGTTGCTTGGATCAAGGCTCAAAAGCGGGAACTTACTTTTGCCGGGAGTGTCTTCCCCCTAGTTTAGATATCGTGAGAAGCAGTTCACTTCCTACTTTGCCCAAGAGGACGAGTTGGTTTATTGTACCAATATTGAAGGTTTGATGGATACATTTAAGATCTCATACGACCCAGCACAGTGGCGTATTTTCACAGATTCTTTAAAAAGAAGCCTTAAAGCAGTTCTGCTTCACCATGGCGGTTTTCTATGCTTCCATTCCTGTCAGTCATTCCGTACACCTCAAGGAAACCTACAAGAACTTGGAATTGGTTCTTTGCAAATTAAAATATAATGACCACGGTTGGCAAGTGTGCGGTGATTTAAAAATCTTGGGCATATTGCTCGGACAACAATCTTGGTTTACCAAATTCCCTTGCTTTTTGTGTCTATGGGATAGTAGAGACCGAGCAAATCAATGGACCAAAAAGTGTTGGCCTCCGAGGGAGCTTAAAGTTGACGAAAAGAACGTCCTGCATGAAACTTTGGTGCCTCCTCATAAAGTTTTTCTACCACCACTTCACATAAAGCTGGTATTGATGAAGCAATTTGTAAAATCACTTTTAAGAGATGGAAATTGCTTCAAATACTTAATATCAAAGTTTCCAGGCCTCTCGGAGGCAAAGTTGAAGGAAGGTGTTTTCGTTGGACCAGATATTAGACGGCTTATGGCTGATCCACAATTCATCACACCCATGACAGATCCTCAAAGAGAAGGGTGGATTGCCTTTAAAGAGGTCATAGAGAAATTTTTAGGCAATAACAAAGACCCTAACTACAAACAAATCGTCAAAAGAATGTTAAAAGCATTTCAAGCTTTAGGTTGCCTAATGAGTTTAAAAGTACATTTTCTTCATTCCCACCTCGACTACTTTCCAGAAAATTTAGGAGATCTGAGTGAAGAGCAAGGTGAACGATTTCACCAAGATATTAAGGAGATGGAAAAAAGATACCAGGGAAGATGGAGCGTCTCAATGATGGCAGACTACTGTTGGACGCTTCAGAGAGACCTTCCAGATGCTTCCTACAAGTGAAAATGTACCAAAAGGAGTCTCACTAGGAAAAAGAAATGTATTTAGTGCTTACTAATGAATGTATTTTAGATAAAAAAATAAGTTCTGTTACGCAATTATAAATTAAAAAAAATTTTTTTAGTCTTTTATCTTTTATTTTAAGATGATAACTTGTTTAACATAGATACCTACATTTTCAGAAAACGTGACGTTCTATGACAAAATGAAAGTCATTTTCGGATTCAGTACACCCAAAAACATAAGAGTTACGCAAAAAAACCAAAACAGCACTCAATTTTTTTTTTTGCAGACTTGTGTAATTGCTGTAATATGTATGTATGTATGCACATATGTGTGTATCTTGTGAATATAATAAACTACTTACTGCGCCTTCGCCGGTTTCAATTGCATTGCCACTCTCCATGTCCAGAGTCGTTGATCCAGTGTCCTTAGCTATGTTCACCGTGCTGATTGACGCGGTTGGTGTTTCTCGAGATTGAAGAAACCTCATTTCTTCAAAGTACCATAGTGAAGGTTCAACATCCTCTGCACCTGCATCACTCTTTTCAGCATGACGAATTTGCTTGAGTTCTTTCCGGAAGTTTGTCCACAAAGAATTTACTTTTTTTTGACAACATCTTGCTTCTCGGCATCCGGGTATTTTTCGCGTTATTTCGCTACCAGGCACGTCATATTGCTCACCTTTTTCAACGCGATTAGTATAATGTTTGCATTTAACATCCCATAGAGCCGGAAGTCCATGGTAAACTTCGATAAATTCAAAAATGACGTGTTTATCCAATTTTTTATCCGCCATCACGACGCGTTGGCTACCACCTGTTGATACCGACTGACGGGATATTCCACAATCCTGCCCACAGATTGCACAGTATTTTCCAGGGTGTGCAATATATTTCAACAAATTTTAATTTCGTACAATCTATTGCACAACCTTTCAATATTGTCTACACACGTTCAGTTATATTGCACAAACCCAATTATTGCGCAATAATATTGACCATCTATGGGCCTCTTAATATACTAACCCCTCAAGTCAAAATTTAACTTTCAGAACTACACGGCCATGATAGGGCCTTCAATTCCTATATTAGTATGGAACACTAAAAAGACCCATATTGTTTAAACTACATATTTTATTAATTTTAGAAACACTAAGAAATTTAATTTTTGAATTTACTCTTAGCACAAGTCTCCAACTTGTGTAAGAGTAAATTTAATGAAGAAATGTTTTATAATAACATATTTATTTTGTACTAAATGTAGATGTCTGTTTCTACGGTTCAAAACGATAAAAGAAAATACTATTTGAAATGCTTTTGCAAATGGAAGTTTTTTGATTCATATAAAATCTGCCATTTAATCTACCATATTTGACAATAATTGACTTTTATTAATAAAAAATTACAAACTTATACTTGAATTAGAACCAACTGCAATCGGTGAATAGACATTAATACACAAGCCGTATTCACTATTACCATTTACCAAAAGTTAGGTCACTAGGAAATGTTCCAAAGAAAATACATGGATGCATAAATGCTTTTGAAGTACCTAATACACGCTCATCTTTAACCAAAGGTTAAAAAAATGTCCATTTTGTTGTATTTTATTTTATGTGTACGAACACAATAAAAATATAGTTCCTTTTCATCAATCATCTGAGGTATGTTTAACAGAAATTGAGTGTCCTAAATCTTTCTGGTCTTTATTTTTGATTTACTAAATATTTTCAGTATGCATTGAAAGTTTTTGTATAAATTAGAAATAAATTTCTGTGGTGTGTTCTTATTAAGTTGAAGTTGTAGAAAGTAAAAATACATCATTGATGTTTTTATATCTGACATGCACAATTTTTTTGTAGAGCTGTGTAGTTACAAATGTGACTTACCAGATATTTTAATTCATTAACTGGTGACTTTGCATATGGTATACCTCTCCAGGCATAAAATACTTTACCACTGGGCATATCGATGGTTGTACCCTGTATTTTTCCATTTGGAAGTTGAACTACATAACCTTCCCACTAGAGGATAATAAAAAATATTAAACTACTTCCAGTAAACTATATGATTTTAAACTGACATGTAAAAATTAAATGTTAAAAATTTAAACACGTAGTCGCGACTGACTAGTTAAGAAAAAATATAGTTTAAATTAAGTGGGGCTGCAGTCTTTATTTAATTATTTATGGCCTTGGATAGTGAAACAGCCTTTTTTGTTAGTCGAGCCTCCGAAATATATTTATTTCTTCTTCAGGAGATAAGGAAAGACAAAATTTTCTTCTTTCTTTATAATGTTAAGTGAAAATTTTTGAGTACATTTAAATGATCAAAAAAAAAACAAGAAAAAAGAAAAATGATTGACTTACCAAAGTGGTTTTTTATAACAAAGAAACAAGCAATCACTAGCACAAAGGGACATTCTCTAATATACTGTTATTAACTACATAATATTCTAATTAAAAAGGAAAAACACAATAAGGCCAAAAACTGCTGGCTCTAGTTCTCTCTGCTTATCCCGTAAACCAGTAAGATGACAAAAAATTTTCAATTTTTGGTGGTAAACATAGAGTGTGATAGATTAATATAAACTTTTTGTAGTAGAGGAAGATCGAAAATATTTATTCGTTTCGATCTAAAACATGCTTGCAGTTGAAAAATTATTTAAATGGCAAGTAGTGTGATGAATAAAGATAGAAATAATCGTAAGGGATTTAGATGTTTGTTTTAAAAGCCCACCTGTCAACCTGTATACGGGGGATGATAGAAAGAAACAATGCATTACAGTTTTAAAAAAGTAAAATAATAAAATAATTGGAATATGTTATTCGTTATGCAGGACGATCTGTTAGTAACTGGTATTTTTCAAATTCTAATTTAAGGATATAACTGTATATGGAACTGAGTCCCTGGGTGTCATTCTTTTTATTCATGGTGTAAGGTGCCCGGACTGATTTTGAAGTTGGATTTCTTGTTCAGTCCTCTACTCAATTAAATAATCAAAATTTTTATTTCTCTCTTCCATACATTGACAATTTTACTGATAAACTTATTAACATTTTCAAGCCGTTTGATTTTATAATTGCTAAAAGGCAAATTAAAACTATTTCTAAACTTTACATCAAAACTAAGACTCCTCCCCTAAAAAATGAAAATTAGAAGATAATTTATAAAATACGAGGCTGGTTTGAAAAGTCCGTGCAAAGTCCGAGAGATGGCACCACCGGCGCGTATCGAGGTCATGTTTAGTTAGTAGCATCTCTTGAATGAACGCACACCAAGTTTCAGCTATATTGGTCTATTTCTTTGTGTTTGGCATTCGTGTGAATCAAGGAAGTCGAGTGATTTTCAAGAAATGGACGAAAAAGAATTTCGTGTGGTGATTAAACATTACTTTATGAAAGGCAAAACGCCTCAGGAGACTAAAGAGAAGCTTCATAAACATTATGGTGACTCTGCACCTTCGATTAGAACAGTTTATAAGTGGTTTCAAAATTTTCGGACTGGCCATATGGGCACAAGTGTCGCTGAACGTTCTGGACGGCCTGTGGAGGTTACGACTCCAGAAATCATTGATCAAATCCCTGATATGATGATGGATGACAGAAGAGTTAAGGTGCGTGAGATTGCTAGTGCTGTGGGCAACTCAACTGAACGGGTACATAATATTTTGCATAAACATTTGGACATGAGAAAGCTATCCGCAAGATGGGTGCCGCGATTGCTCACGCTTGACCAAAAACGGAATAGTGTGAAGTGTTGCAAGGATGGTTTGCAGCTGTTCCAGAAGAATCCGGAGGACTTTAAGCGTCGTTTCGTCACTGTGGATGAAACATGGATACATTACTATACTCCTGAGACCAAACAACACTAATGGATATTTTGCAGACTTGGACAAATCCTATTACTCGGAAGGGATCAACAAACTAGAACATCGTTGGACGAAGTGTATAAGCCTAAAAGGAGACTATGTCGAAAAATAAAAAAGGTTTACCCCAAACATATAAGTAGTTTTTATTTTTGCACGGACTTTTCAAACCAGCCTCGTACCTTGTTCGGATTGTAATTAAGTGTACATAGGTCAAACCTCCAGAAATTTGAAGGGTAGGATTACATCACACAAAAGTGACGCAATGTAGAGGGTGGTCCAAATTGGACACTTTTAAAGGTAAACCCCTTTATCTAAAGGAGATTAACGAAAACTGATGTCGGTGTCTGAGGCTTAATTTTTATGATAAACTCAATGATGAAAACCGCATATCGATATCTAGTACCGTTTCAGATATACAGAGTGTTTTTCAAAAATCTGCATTTTGGAAAAATGTTTGTAATTCTTTTCCTATTGAAAATTTTTGATTTCTGTATAAACATTCTCAAAGCACTTTTTCACGTGGATTTTAACGGTGTAAGTTACATTTTTTTAGGACTAATATTTTTAATAGTTGTTAACGCAAAAATATACCCTGTATATTTTTTCTTATCCGAATAGAGCTTTAAATTACCATGCTAAAAATATAGCACACTTCATATTTTGCTTAAATCTACTTCAAAATATAAAGGTTTTCAGTTTTTACGCCAGTTTTAAATGCACATTTTGTGAAGTATGCTTTGGACGGAGCGGCAATATCAATTGTTTGCCGATAGCAGTCAAATAGTACAAAAAAATTCCCAGAAGTAACTTTAAGAGTCATAACTACAATGAAATTTACTACATGCTATAGTACTTTAAACTATGTAGAAAATAAAACAAAACAACAATAAAACAATTTATTCCGAGTAGAGCAAACTAAAACAAAACAATTTTCTATAAGAAATGTTCGACATGTCGACCAGTTTCATTTACACATAGGCGGCACCTTTTCTGGACACTTCTAATCTAGTTGATTATTTCAAGAGGAGTGAGAGCTGCAAAACTTTGTATCACTGCGACTTCTAACTCTTGCCTGGTGTTTGCGGGCAATTTAAAAATTAGGTCTTTCAATCTCCCCCAGAGAGAGAAGTCTGTGGGTGTTAAATCCGGTGACCTTGCTGGCCAACGCAACGGTTCGGATCTTGGTTGGCTATCCAGTTATTGTCGAAGTTGGCCCATAAAAAATTACTGATAACTGCAGCGTCGTGTTGAAAAAATATATTCGTAAGGTTCATTAACGGCAGTTCATCAACAATAGGTTCTATTTGCTGCCTTAAAATTTCTAAATATATCTGAGAGGTGAGTGTTCCTTGGCAAATAAATGGACCCATAACCCTGCCTCTAAAAATTCCTGCCCACACGTTAAATTCAAATCTGCCTTTATTTCTTTGCTCCACAACTAAATGAGGATTTTCTTGTGCCCACGTATAAGAATTGTAACGGTTAAAAATAGATGCAATGCTTACATAAGCTTTGCCTGTCCAAATGCAGTTTAATGAAAAATTCGGAACATGGTTACAATCCTCCAGAAACCATTCGCAAAAATCCATACGCCGTTGAAAATCTCCGTCTCTAAGGTGATGAACTTTTTCTTGCCCTATATGGCCTGAATTTGTGCTCCTTCAAAGTACGACTTACGTTAGTTCTTGGTAGTCCAGTGGATTCTTTTAACTGTCGAGTTGAAGTGTTAGGATTATTTCCGATAGTTCCTAAAACTACTATTTCTTCTAACTCCTTATCCCTGTTTGATGCATAATTTTTGGGTCGGTTCTTTTCACACTGGCCACTATTAACTGGGTTATGTCGCAATCGAGCGAATATATCCTTGAAGGGTTGACGCCTCTCTGGATACCGTTCGTGGTACAAATTACTTGCCGCTTCCGAATTTTCTCCGGTTTGTTTTAAACACACTATCATATCCCATTTTTCATAATTTTCAAACATCATTGCGATTTTTTTGACAATTCAATAACTGATCTTGAAGTAAAATTTGACAACTACGAGTAAACAATTGAATTAAACCATATCGCCGCTCAGTCTAAAGCTTATTTCACAAAATGTGCATTTAAAACTGGCGTAAAAACTGAAAACCTTTATATTTTGAAGTAGATTTAAGCAAACTATAAAGTGTGCTATATTTTTAGAATGGTAATTTACAGCTCTATTCGGATAAGCAAACATATACAGGGTATCCAATTTAAAAAATATATTTTTGCGTTAATAACAATTAACGACCATCAAATGAACTGGGATGAGACTGAGGTCCTGGATCGCTCTGATTCTTACTATAAACGAATTTTCTTAGAAATGGCCCTATTAACCGGGAACCTTAAGCCAAGAATAAAAAGAGTAACACCCAGGGACTCAGTTCCATATACGGTTATATCCTTAACTTAGAATCAGAAAAATACCAATCACTAACTCCTGCACCGGATGAATAACATTTGTCTTCCAATTATTTTATTATTTTACTTTTTTAAAACTATAATGCATTGTTTCTTTCTGTTATCCCCCGTATACAGATTGACACGTGCGCTTTTGAAATAAACATCTAAATTCTTTACGATTATTTCTATCTTCATTCATCACACTACTTGCCATTTAAATAATTTTTCAACTTGGAAGCATGTTTTAGATCGAAACGAATCAATATTTTCGATCTTCCTCTACTACATAATATTTATATTAATCTATCACACTCCATCTTTACCACCAAAAATTGAAAATTTTTTGTCATTTTACTGGTTTACGGGATAAGCAGAGAGAACCAGAGCCAGCCCTTTTTGGCCTTATTGTGTTTTTTCCTTTTTAACTAGAATATTATGTAGTTAATAACAGTATATTAGGGAATGTCCTTTTGTGCTAATAATTCTTTGTTATAAAAAACCATTTTGGTAAGTCAATCATTTTTCTTGTTTTTTTTCCATGATTTTAATGTACTCAAAAATTTTCACTTAACATAATAAAGAAAGAAAAAAATTTTGTCATTCCAGATGTCCTGAAGAAGAAATAAATATAATTTCGAAAACTTGACTAACAAAAAAGGTTGTTTCACTACCAAAGACCATAAATAAATAAATAAAGACTCAGCCCCACTGAATTTAAAGTATATTTTTTCTTAACTAGTCAGTCGCGACTACTTCTGCCTTTATATATATATATATATATATATATATATATATATATATATATATATATATATATATATATATGTATATATATATATATATATATATATATATATATATATATATATATATATATATATATATATATATACTAGTCAGTCGTGACTACGTGTTTAAATTTTTAACATTTAATTTTTACATGTCAGCGTAAAATCATATAGTTTACTGGAAGTAGTTTAATCTTTTTATTATTCTCTAGTGAGAAGGTTACGTAGTCCAACTTCCAAATGGAAAAGTACAGGGTACAAGCATCAATACGCCCAGTGGTAAAATTTTTTATGCGTGGAGATGTACACCAGATGCAAAGTCACCAGTTAATGAATCGAAATATCTGGTAAGTCATATTTGTAACTACACGATAAGAACACACCACAGAAATTTATTTCTAATTTATACAAAAACTTTCGATTCATACTGAAAATATTTAGTAAATGAAAAATAAAGACCGGAAACATTTAGGACACTCAACTTCTGTTAAACATACCTCAGATGATTGATGAAAAGGAACTACATTTTTATTTACGTGTTCATACACATAAAATAAAATACAAAATGGAAATTTTTTTAACCTCTAGTTAAGGATGAGGGTGTATTAGGTACTTTAAAAGCATTTATGCATCCATGTATTTTCTTTGGAACATTTCCTAGTGACCTAACTCTGGTAAATGGTAATAGTGAATACTGCTTTTGTATTAATGTCTATTCACTGATTGCAGTTGGTTCTAATTCAAGTGTTATTTTTAATTTTTTGTTAATAAAAGTCAATTATCATCAAATATGGTAGATTAAATGGCAGATCTTATATGAATCAAAAAACTTTCATTTACAAAAGCATTTCAAATAAATCGTTTTGAACCGTAGAAACAGAAATCTACATTTAGTACAAAACAAATATATTATTATATGGTCCATTAAACTATGGTTATTTAAACCAACTGTTGAAAAAATAGGTATTAAATGAATTTTAATTAAAATAATTAGGATTTACTTACATTTTGGAATAAAATACGCACAGAAATAAACTAGCCTGTATAATATTCCGTTATAAATGCTACTTTTTTACAGAAAATAGTTCGTTATATGTAGAAATATTTAGTACCCAGATAATCTAACAATGTTAAGTGTTTATCTGTTTGTTAGTGTTATCGTCCAATTCATCACCCCAAGCATGATAAAAAATAATTTATACTTTTAAAACATATATAAATTTTTTTTTATATAATTGAAAGTATAATGAAAATATATCATCGTTATTCTTTTGTATTATTTACTCAATAATCTTTAAAATATCTTTTTTAAATATACATACTTTTTCCAGCACCCAGGTGTATGTGATCCCTTAAAATAAAAATTTTTGTTACGGAGGTATCAATTACTTCACAAAACACACCTCACACACCTGTGGAGAATATTCCAGCATTTTTTTCAAAATTTTTTGATCAGTAAGAAGGGACAGCGATTTTTCGCATTTTTTTAAAAATAGTACAAAGAAAATGTGCGCAAGTATTACATCTATAATATATATAAAATGCAACGTCTCTCTGTCTGTCTGTCTGTCTGTCTGTCCGTTAGTGACCTTATCACTGGAGAACCACTTATCCGATTTACGTACTTTTTTTTTTAAAACATACTTATGTTCTCTGGCCAGGTTATAGGCTATATTTTATTACGATAGGTAGCATAAGAAATGAGCAGTGACAATAATAGTGAGTGAAGTCGGAAAAAAGTTTGCTGCTAGCGCGTTTCCTTGCAATATACAGCCTAAACCATTAAATATGGAACAATATTATGTAGCAGAGAATATCTTTAATCTATAATCTATAATATATATAAAATGCAATGTCTCTCTGTCTGTCTGTCCATTAGTGCGTTTATCACGCGAGAACCACTTATCCAATTTATGTGTCTTTTTTTAAATTCATACATATATTATTTGGCCAGGTTATATAATAATAATAATAATCTATATCTATAATATATATAAAATGCAGCGTCTCTCTGTCTGTCTGTCTGTCCGTTAGTGCGCTTATCATTGGAGAACCACTTATCTGATTTACGTGGTTTTTTTTAAAACATTCATATGTTCTCTGGCCAGGTTATCTATATATAATATATATAAAATGCAACGTCTCTCTGTCTGTCTGTCTGTCTGTCTGTCTGTCTGTTTGTCAGTGCATTACGTACTTTTTTTTTAAAATATACATATGTTCTCTGGCCAGGTTATAGGATATATTTTATTGCGTTAGGTAACATAAAGAATAAGCAGTGACGATAATAGTGAATCAAGTCGGAAGAAAGGCTACCGTTAGCGTGTTCTCTTACAATATACTGCCTAAATCAGGGATGTCAAAGATACGGCCCGCGGGCCGCATCCGGCCCCCGGGACGTATCAATAAGGCCCGCGATCGCAATGTGTCACACAGAAAGAAGAATATTATATACTATATAATTAAATAAATAAAATGTTATAATAATTCAGTACATTTTTTTTTATTTGAATCTGGCCCGCCTACACATTCTAAATTTAATATATGGCCCTCTGCAAAATTGAGTTGGACACCTCTGGCCTAAACCATTAAATATGGAACAATATCATGTTGCAAAGAATACAATATATATATATATATATATATATATATATATATATATATATATATATATATATATATATATATAAAATGCAACGTCTCTCTGTCTGTCTGTCCGTTAGTGCGCTTATCACTTGAGAACCACTTATTCGATTTACGTGTTTTTATAAATTTATACATTTGATATGTTCTATATAATTCGATATAAGCCTAGATAATGGGAGATAAGGTGAGATAATGGGAGATAAGTATAAATAATGGGAGATAAGCAGAGGTAAGTCTAGGTAATGTAAGTTATGGTGAGATAATGGGAGATAAGGAGAAATAATGGGAGATGAGCAGAGATAAGCCTAGATAATGGAAATTATGTAGAGATAATGGGAGATAAAGAGAAATAATGAGAGATAAGCAGAGATAAGTCTAAGTAATGGGAGTTATGGTGAGATAATGGGAGATAAGGAGAAATAATGGGAGATAAGGAAAAATATTGCGAGATAAGCCTAGATAATGGGAGATAAGGTGAGATAATTGGGGATAAGTATAAATAATGGGAGATAAGGAGAAATAATGGGAAATAAGCAGAGATAAGTCTAGGTAATGGGAGTTATGGTAAGATAATGGGAGATAAGGAGAAATATTGCGAGATAAGTCGAGATAAACCTAGATAATGGGAGATAAGGTGAGATAATGGGAGATAAGGAGAAATAATGGGAGATGAGCAGAGATAAGCTTAGATAATGGAAATTATGTAGAGATACTGGGAGATAAGGAGAAATAATAGGAGATAAGGGGAAATAAGGGCAGATATTTTATTACGTTAGGTAACATAAGGAATGAGCAGTGGCGATAGTAGTGAATCAAGTCCACGCGAGCGAAGCCGCGGGCACGGCTAGTTATATATATTTTTGAACTTTTGTTTTTACAAGCTTTTATTTGACACCCCACTCGATGACCTGGTAAATTCTTCTTTTTCACTTCCGATTTTTTTTTCTTTTTTTTATGGGTCTAGCACACATGCTGCAGGAAAGACCCTAAAGCGCTACAGGAACGACACGTGTGTACCCCCAAAACTATTCCCTTAAGTCAAAATTTAACTTTTAAAACTACACGGCTGTGATGAGGCCATCAACTCCTATAATAGTGCCAAATTTCAACTTTCTATATCCAATAGTTTCAGAGAAAATTGGGTATGATAGACGCACAGACAGACAAACGGACCGAAGTGATCTTATTAATGTTCCGGGTAGCAAACATACGAGGCATGTTTTTTAAGTAAGTACCGCTTTGCGATTCCGCCGCCGCAGCGATACGGTCGGCGTTCCGCGCATGCGCGCTGGTAACCTACATCTCATGTCTACGCACTGACGCCATTACAGTCTGATTCTTCATTGTATACGTTGTTTACTGAGTGTTTAAGATGCCTCCGACAATCGTGAGTCCCGCCGATTGTGAAGTACGGGCTGTTATACGATTTCTTAGTGCTAAAGGCGTAAAACCGATCGATATTCATCGTGAGATCGGTGAAGTTTACGGACAAAACATTATGAGTGATGGAATGGTAAGGAAATGGGTGAGAGCATTTAAAGATGGCCGCACAAATGTGCATGATGAAGAACGGAGTGGGCGTCCTTCGGTCGTTAATGAAGATTTGTTGCAGAAAGTGGACGAAAAGGTGAGAGAAAACAGACCCTTTACAATTTCATCATTGTGCGACTGCTTTCCTCAATATTCTCGTAGTGTTTTGTATCGCATTGTGACCGAGAACTTGAATTACCGGAAATTGTGTTCACGTTGGGTTCCAAAAATGTTGACGGATTTGCACAAAACCCAACGTTTAGGCAGTGCATTGACTTTCCTTGAGCGGTACCACAATGAAGGTGAACATTTTTTAGACCAAATTGTTACTGGTGACGAAACATGGGTGGCCTACGTCACACCAGAATCGAAACAACAATCCATGGAATGGCGACATTCATCATCACCCAAAAAAGTGAAGTTTAAGCAAACAATTTCTTCCCGCAAAATCATGTGCACAGTTTTTTGGGACAGAAAAGGAGTATTGCTAGTGGAGTTTCTGCCTCGTAATGAGACAATCAATGCAGCGTCTTATTGTGAGACATTGAACAATCTGCGTCGTGCAATCCAGAACAAAAGACGTGGCAAGTTGAGTAAGGGTATCGTTTTGCTGCATGACAATGCCCGTCCACATGTGGCTAATCGGACCAAAGATCTCATCAAATCTTTTAAATGGGAAACTCTAGATCATCCTCCACACAGCCCTGATCTGGCGCCCAGCGACTACCATTTGTTCCTGCACTTGAAGAAGCACCTGGGTGGTCAGCGTCTTCAAGACGATAACGAAGTCAAAACATTTGTGATACAGTGGTTAACAAGTCAGGCGGCAGAATTTTATGAGGAGGGTATTCAAAAACTGGTGCCACGTTATGACAAGTGCCTCAATATTCACGGAAATTATGTAGAAAAGTAGATTAAGGTACAGGCTTTCATGTAAAAATAAAATTATAGCGATATCTTTGCACGTCTTTTTTTAATTCCAAAACGGTACTTACTTAAAAAACATGCCTCGTAATATGTGTGACGATACCAGCCGAGCTATGTCATTAAAATCCATTTTATAACATTCGTTAAAAAATGATTTCGGTCATTTTTGATCGAATATTGGAAACGTCGAGTTTGTGAAAATCAGCAGTTGAGTGACAAACGAAGAGTTCGGCTAATAAGTTGGTCTTTTCAATAGATACTGTTGCAATGACAGTTTAAATGGTATTTTAAATGATTTAATGAGATTTTGACTAGCCTTATCCACCTATCTAAAAAAATCTTGGGTAAGACGAGACATGTTTCTAATTTTTCATGCTAAGTTATCTATTCCTTCTGAAATCATCTATAATATATATAAAATTCAATGTCGCTCTGTCTGTCTGTCCGTTAGTATGCTTATCACTTGAGAACCACTTATCCGATTTACGTGCTTTTTTTTTAAAAAACATAGATATATTCGCTGGCCAGGCTATAGGCTATATCTTTTTTTTATGGGTCTAGCACACGTACTGCAGGGAAGTCCCTAAAGCGCTCCAGGAGCGGCATGTATGCGGAAAAAGCATTTTATTACGTTAGGTAACATAAGGAATAAGCAGTGATGATAATAGTGAATCAAGTCAGAAAAAAGTTTGCCGCTAGCGCGTTCTCTTCCAATACACTGCCTAAACCATTAAATATGGAACAATATCATGCAGCAAAGAATATAATATATATAAAATACAACGTCTTTCTGTCTGTTAGTGTGCTTATCATTCGAGAACTATTTATCCGATTTACTTATTTTTTGTTAAATTCTTAACTTAATTTAGTTGGGAATGTGGAATCTTTGGCACAATGATACTACTCAGTATATATCACCACTACACCAAACACTTTATTTTTGCACTCGACGCGCGTTTCGCTAACCATGTTAGCTTCATCAGGAGCGATGATTGACTAAAGCTAAAACTACAAATCTACCCTATTTATACTTAGCCTAACCCTTGAATTACTCAAGCGGAACTAATGACATAGGCAAGGCCCTCAGTTCCGGTCAAGTACCCAGTAGAGGGGACTATAAGGAATAGGCCCTCTGTCTTTATTTAAACTACCTTTACATTTTATGATTTCCATACTTTCGTATGCGCTCAACAATCTATCAGATACATTTTTTATTAATCTTAGATTATCTAATGTTACAGTATGATCAGCTTCAAGGGCATGTTCGGCAATGCTAGACTTTTCTGTTCTATTGTATCTTAAGTGTGCTAAATGTTCTTTAAATCGTGTTTTAATTGACCTTTTAGTTTGCCCAACATACTTTTTGTCACAATCATTACAACTAATTTCATAAATTCCACTTTTCTCACAATTAGGAATCTTATCTTTGGGATTTCCTAAAATATTCCTCAGATTGTCTGATGAGTTATAGACTAAGGTGAGGCCTACCTTATTAAATACCTTATTGAGTCCCTTGCTATATTTCGGATTATATGGTATGGAGACATATTTGGTGTTATTTTCTTCGCGTGTAAAAAAGGTGGAATTCTGAATATTAAACCTAAATTTATGTCTATTTATAAGCTTATTTACTAAGTCATCGTCGTAACCATTAACTCTAGTTATATTTCTAATACGATTCCTTTCTTTATTGAAGTTTACTCTGTTCAGAGAGAAAGTGACCAAACGATGAACTAAAAAATGTAATGAGGCTAATTTATGTTGTTTGCAATGAAATGAATCATTAGGAATATATCTATCTGTTACTGTATCCTTCCTATAGATATCAAATTCTATTCTGTTATTATTTTTAATTATTAAAATATCTAGAAAAGGCAATTGTCCTTTGTTCTCAACTTCGTATGATTCCATTAAATTCACTTACGAAGTTGAGAACAAAGGACAATTGCCTTTTCTAGATATTTTAATAATTAAAAATAATAACAGATTAGAATTTGATATCTATAGGAAGGATACAGTAACAGATAGATATATTCCTAATGATTCATTTCATTGCAAACAACATAAATTAGCCTCATTACATTTTTTAGTTCATCGTTTGGTCACTTTCCCTCTGAACAGAGTAAACTTCAATAAAGAAAGGAATCGTATTAGAAATATAACTAGAGTTAATGGTTACGACGATGACTTAGTAAATAAGCTAATAAATAGACATAAATTTAGGTTTAATATTCAGAATTCCACCTTTTTTACACGCGAAGAAAATAACACCAAATATGTCTCCATACCATATAATCCGAAATATAGCAAGGGACTCAATAAGGTATTTAATAAGGTAGGCCTCACCTTAGTGTATAAGTCATTAGACAATCTGAGGAATATCTTAGGAAATCCCAAAAATAAGATTCCTAATTGTGAGAAAAGTGGAATTTATGAAATTAGTTGTAATGATTGTGACAAAAAGTATGTTGGGCAAACTAAAAGGTCAATTAAAACACGATTTAAAGAACATTTAGCACACTTAAGATACAATAGAACAGAAAAGTCTAGCATTGCCGAACATGCCCTTGAAGCTGATCATACTGTAACATTAGATAATCTAAGATTAATAAAAAATGTATCTGATAGGAGATTGTTGAACGCATACGAAAGTATGGAAATCATAAAATGTAAAAGTAGTTTAAATAAAGACAGAGGGCCTATTCCTTATAGTCCCCTCTACTAGGTACTTGACCGGAACTAAGGGCCTTCCCTATGTCATTAGTTCCGCTTGAGTAATTCAAGGGTTAGGCTAAGTATAAATAGGGTAGATTTGTAGTTTTAGCTTTAGTCAATCATCGCTCCTGATGAAGCTAACATGGTTAGCGAAACGCGCGTTGAGTGCAAAAATAAAGTGTTTGGTGTAGTGGTGATATATACTGAGTAGTCTTAACTTAATATTTATCAAAAAATCTATAATGTATATAGAACGCAACGTCTCTGTTCGTTAGTGCGCTTAGCACTCAAGAATCATTTATCGGATTTACGTTTTTTTTTAATTTATACATATGTTTCTCTGGCTAGGTTATAGGATATATTTTATTACGTTAGGTAACATAAGGAATAAGCCGTTTTTGTTTGTATGGATGTAATGAACTGTTATATATCGTAGTGTCCGTATATGCCAGTTTTTGGTATATGGAGAAGCCATACTTATTGTCCATCTTTTTTATTGTTAGGTCCAAGAAATTAATTGAGTTATTAACTTCTGTTTCTATTTTGAATCCAATTTTTAGGTGGATATTACCTGTTGATAAAGCGAACTTGTTGGCTGAACTTTTTACTTTACATTCTACTATTGATTCCCAAGGAAAAACATCACCTACTATTCCCATAGTGCAGTCAAGGATGCCCGATATTGTCTTCAGACAGCGTATCATAAAATATATTTTAATGAAACTAGACACCAAAAAAGCTTCTAGTGCTAACGGAATACCTGCCATAGTATGCAAAAACTGCGCGAGAGAACTAACACCAGCTTTCTATATCCTACAGAAAGGGAATATTTCCTTCCTGCTGGAAATGCGCCACAGTTCAGCCGATACGCAAAAAAGGCCAAAATACCTTGCCAAACAACTATTGACCAGTCGCACTGCTTTCAATAATATCGAAAGTCATGGAAACGGCTATGAATCAGCATCTTCTAGGATTCAGTATTATTAGCGATCACCAATATGGCTTTCGTAAACATAGATCAACAGGAGATCTTTTAACTTATGTAACACATGTTTGGAAAAACGCGGTTGAACACTGTGGAGAATCTCGAGCAGTTTCTCTTAATATATCCAAGGCATTCGACCGTGTTTGGCACGATAAATTGTCGGCTAAACTACACTCTTCTGGTATGTCTGAAAAGTTCCGTTCATGGCTCTCAAGCTTCCTCAACGAGCATTCTTTACTAGTGGCAATCGACGGGTTTCTTTCTAACACCTTCACTATCAACGCAGGTGTGCCCCAGGGCTCCATTCTGTCTCCTACTGTCTTTCTCATTTAGATTAGCGATCTGCTGGAAAATCTACAGCTTTGTAGATGACAGTACACTTACTTCATCAGTAACTTTGAATGCTCGAACATCAGCTACTCATGCAAATATCCGCAGACAGCAGGAGGTCGTTCAACTTAACAAAGGCCTGGAAGAAATTTTATCTTGGGGTAACAGTAATCAAATAACGTTGCAAAACCCAGGAGCCAGTTTTTTTCTAAAAAACGTTAATGTTGCCGAATCCGACATAGTTATGTCCGGGTACTCCATTCCTCTAGGATCGTCACTCAGTTTGGTGGGCGTTAATTTGGAAGCAAGTATGTCTTGGCACGAACATGTTACAAGCATAACAAAGAGAGCCTCCCAAAAGCTGGGATAATTATTTCGAACTAGAAAGCTTATGGCCAAGACAACTGAGAATATTTGGAATTAAATTACAAACGAAGATAAATTTGAGGAATTGATAAACACTAAATTACTACCCCTAGAGAATATGGAATATGACTGCAGACTGGATGAAATGAACCAACACCTTATTGAAGCCATAAAGTATGCCGAAGAATGTTGCCAAAACAAAAACAAGATCGATAAACTGAGCACAACAACCAAACTGCTCATGACAAAGAGAAGAGAAATGAGAAATCAACAGCCAATAGATTCAGTCAAATTACGGCAACTGAGCAAAGAAATATCCAGGGCAATTAGACAAGACTAAGAAAATACAACACAAAGTGTTGAGGAAAACCATATCTGAGCTCAGGAAAAACATCTCTAAACTGAGAAATGAGAAGGGGCAGATCACAGGAAATAAAGAGGAAATCCTGGACATAGTTGAAACATTTTATGCCACACTATATAAAAACAACGAAATACAACCGGCTGAACAAGTTCCAAAGGTGATAAACCAAGGATCGGAGGATATACCGGATATTACCGTAAACGAAATAAATATTGCAATTAAGGATATGAAGAACAACAAATAACCTGGTGATGATGGTGTGGTTATCGAGACTATAAAAATTGAAGGAATCCGTCTTCGTAGATTCATTTGCAAGTTGTTCAATGCATGCTTAGAAAGAGGAAGAACACTTTCCCAATGGGACCGAACAATAATAGTGATAATCCACAAAAAGGGTGATATCACGGACTTAGCCAACTACCGACCTATAAATTTGCTCTCCCATGTATATAAGTTGTTTATGCGTATCATTACTAACAGGTTAACGTCTAAACTAGATCTCAGACCCGAGAACAAGCGGGCTTTAGAGCCGGGTAAGGCACCAATGACCATCTGCAAGTTATCAAAACGCTCATTGAGAAAAGTGTAGAATATAATAAGCCTCTTATTCTGATTTTCGTGGATTACGAAACGGCGTTCGATACCGTAAACCAGCACAAAATGCTGACAGCTTTGGCCGATTGTAGAATAGACTACAGATATATAACAATCATCAAGCATATATACGAAAATGTAAGAGCATGCGTAAGACTTCATGAAAACACTAGGAATTTTAATATTGAATGAGGATTACGCCAAGGTGATGTCATCTCACCGAAACTGTTCATTACTCTGCTGGAATACATGTTCAAGCAAATCGAATAGGTATCAACATAGAGGGTGAAAGACTTAATCACCTTAGATTCGCAGAGGTACTAAGCGGACCGGGTTGATGATGCCAAAAGTATGCTTGACGATCTTTACAAAGCATCCAGTACCAGTAGAGTAGGTTTAAACATAAACAAATTAAAAACACAATACTGTCCGTTGATGATGAAAGGATTGAATAGGTTAGCACCTACAAATACCTGGGACACGAAATCCGCATTGGAAGAGATAACCAGACCCGTGAGATAAACAGAAGAATAGGATTGACCTGGGCAGCCTTCGGCAAGCCTACCCATGTCTTCAAATTCGAAATCCCCATTGGTTTAGAGAGGAAAGTATTTGAGCAGTGCATTTTGCCGTCACTAACTTGCGGTGCGGAAACTCTGACCTTGACAAAAGCTACTATAAGCAAAATCCAAGTAACGCAGCTAAAAATGGAAAGAGCAATGCTTGGTCTATCCCTAAGAGACAGGGTAACAAATATAGCCTCGCGTAAGATGCTGGGACTGTCGGATGCGGTAGAAAGAATAGCCTGCTTGAAATGGAATTGGGCGGGCCATGAGGCCAGAAGAACAGATAACCGCTGGACTAAAAGAATTATTGAGTGGAGACCCAGACAGGATGCATTTCGAAGCAGAGGACGCCCCCCGATACAATGGTCCCATGACATTAAGAGGATAGTTCCAGGCTAGATGACTGCTGCTAGGGATCGTATACAATGGCAAAGATTAAGGGAGGCCTATGTCCAGCAGTGGACGCGACTAGGTGTTTGATGATGATGAGAAAGCTTTATACTCCACAACAACTGTTAATTCTGTACGAAGCTCAAATTCGACCAACGATGGAATACTGCTCCCATGTTTGGAGCTCTGCTCCCAAACATACACTGCATTTGTTGGATTCTGTTCAGAAGCTGTTCGCCTGATTGGAGACCCGCAACTGGCCAGCAACCTTGATTCGTTGCAATATCGAAGAACGGTTGGGTACTTAAGTCTATTCTATAGGGTGTTTTTTATAGAGGTATAGAACTTTGAAATGGAATAAAACAAAGATGAATTTTTTAAATCGACATGAAATTTACTTTATTCGAAAGATAATCTTCTGGCATTATAATTTAAATATGACTTCTGGCATATGACCGCCACGGCTGGCTCGGACGTAGTCTAATCTGGAGGTCCAATTTTCGATGACTTTTTCCAACATTTGTGGCCGTATATCGGCAATAACGCGGCGAATGTTGTCCTCCAAGTGGTCAATCGTTTCGGGCTTATCGGCGTAGACTAGCGACTTCACATATCCCCACAGAAAATAGTCTAGCGGCGTTAAATCGCACGATCTTGGAGGCCAATTCACGGGTACGAAACGTGAAACTATGCGGTTACCAAACGTTTCCTTCAATAAATCAATTGTGGCACGAGCTGTGTGACATGTTGCGCCGTCTTGTTGAAACCACAGCTCCTGCACATCATGGTTGTTAAATTGATGAACGAAAAAGTCGGTAATCATGGCTCTATAGCGGTCACCATTGACTGTAACGTTCTGACCAGCATCGTTTTTAAAGAAGTACGGACCAATGATTCCACCAGCCCATAAAGCACACCAAACAGTCAGTTTTTTCTGGATGTAACGGTGTCTCAACATACACTTGAGGATTATCATCACTCCAAATACGGCAGTTTTGTTTATTGACGTATCCATTCAAACAAAAGTAAGCTTCATCGCTAAACAAAATTCGCTTATGAAAATCGGGATCAACGGCAATCTTGTTTTGGGCCCATTCACCGAATCTACGCCTTGCTAGGTGATCGTGTGGCTTCAATTGTTGCACGAGTTGGATTTTGTAAGCACGCAAACTAAGATCTTTCCGCAAAATCTTCCATAAAGTGGATGGACACATATCCAATTCCTGTGCACGATGGCGGATAGACTGATTCGGGTCTTCCTCTACGCTACGCTCTACAGCAGCAATGACTTCTTCTGTACGCACTGTACGACGTCTCTGTGGATGCGTATTATCATTTAGAGTAAACGTGGTGCGAAAACGTTCCATAGTTAATCGAATTAATAGCTCTGATGGACGATTATGTTGACCGTAAAATGGACGTAGTGCGCGATACGTATTTCGAACAGAACCATGATTTTCAAAATAAATTCGCTTTTTCCGCACACGTATCCCTCCTGTAGCGTTTTAGGGATTTCCCTGCAGTACGTGGGCTAGGCTCATAAAAGAGCAATATGTATTATTGTTAATACTGTAATTTTTCATTGATTTCAAATTTCAGCCTAAGTGTGATTTTACTCTTATTATTAAGAAAAAACTTATTCTATTATTATAATATTATATACAATTTGAATTAGCTTTAATAATCACTAATAGAAAAAACAGCAATAATCAACAAATAAATTCCGTGTATGTAATTTAAATACTTAAAAAATATATTTTCTTAATCTTCTATGTGAATCTACCCTTAGTGTTAGTAAACAGCACCTCCTACATTAGTTGTTCGCAGGATATTGATCCTGCGCTTTCAGGTCCTGATTTTCCTGCAAGGCAAATCGACCGGTTAACGGGAAATTAAGGATCGTGTGTGCTGTTCTGTGAAATAAATTTATATCAAGTTAAATAAAAAAATGGAGTTTGGGGAGCAGGATGCTGTCAGGAATCCGGTGCCCGGGGCTAGACCTATGGTGGACCCAGAAGCACAGGGTGAAGTCGATCCGTCTTTGTAAGTGCGATTTTATTTTTACATATTCTTGTTTAATCAAATATATTCTATTAAAATATTTTGGTACTTTTAACCTATTTTTGTATTAAATATTTAGAGGAAAATTAAACAAATTATACATCCATATTTTTTTTTGTTAATTTTAATTATTTTATTAAAAAAAATAGAACGATAGGCGATGTGTTATAATCTTATTTTAATTTGATTATCTGGTATAAAAATATTCGGATAATAGTTGTTTCAAAAACTAAACCAAAATACGAAAAAAAGATATGACATTGCCGTCAGTATTAGTGTAATAAAAATAGTTGGTATTTAAATACAGCTGTCCGTCTATCTCAATCACGGCCATCGATCATTTGACGTTTAGGACCTGGATTTTCGTACTTACAGCTAGCACTAGAACAAGCAAGGACAAGGCAATTTTGGGACCCAAGCAACATATACATATATATATATATATATATATATATATATATATATATATATATATATATATATATATATATATATATATACTAGCCGTGCCCGCGGCTCCGCTCGCGTGGACTTTATGGTCACTGTTTATTCGTTATGTTTATATTATTATATAGCTCAAGGGGCCTTAGAGGCTCATGGCTTGGTTGCATGCTTGTCTCCACTTCTTTTTGTCTCTTGTTAGCTATTCCCAGTGCGGGATTCCCATCAACTCCGCATCTTGCTTTACTGCCTGAATCCATGTAGATCGAGGTCTACCCTTGCCTCTTCTTCCAACCACTCCTCTTATTAGGGCTTGCTTTTCCTGTCTTTCTTCCTTCATCCTTGCCAAGTGTCCCAACCATCTTAATCGCTGGCTTATTATGATTTGACTTATAAGGGGTTTCGTATATAGACATTTTAATTCGTAGTTTGTTCTTCTTCTCCACAGTCCCTGTTCTTTCCTTTCTCCGTAGATTCTTCTCAAAGCTTTTTTTCCAACGCCTCGAACGTCTCCTTTTCTCTTGCATTCACTTTTCACGTTTCGCATCCATATGTCACCGTGGGTCTGACAACTGTCGTATATATTCTTTCTTTTGCTTTTCTTGATACATTCTTTGATTTCAATATTGGATTCATTACCCCCAAACTTTTCTGTCCTTTCGCTATTCTTTCTTGTATCTTCGTCCTTTCTTATCCACTCTCTGTTATTGTTACTCCCAGATAATTAAATTTGTCTACTTTTTCAAACATACATCTTTTCCCTAAGTTGTTAATTATATTTAAACTTTTGTTGTTTTTATTATCCTTCTTCTTTGTAATTTCCATGTATTTTTTTTTTTCCTCATTGATCTTTAGTCCTCTCATCCTTCCCCTTTCTTTTATCCTACTTATGGCTTTTTGAGGTTCTCTTTTGCTCTTGCAATCACTGCTACATCATCCGCATAGGCCAAGCATTGGCAGGTTTGTTGGTATATCGTTCCATTTGTTTTTATTTCTGACTCCCGGATTATCTTCTCTATTACCAAATTAAATAGACATGTCGACACTGGATCCCCCTGTCTTAATCCTCTCTTCACCTTAAACTTGTCTGATACTTTGCCCTCAACCACCCCTCTATTTTCTGTGTCATTCAGGGTCATTCTCACCATGCGAATCAATTTACTTGGAATTTTTAGTTCTTCCATTATCTTGTAGAGTCCTTCTCTATTTACAGAGTCATATGCTTCTCTGAAATCCACAAAGACCAAGTGTAGTGCCAAATTTTGTTCTAAGCTATTATCTTAGATTTGCTTAATCGAAAATATCTGGTCTGTAACCGATCTATTTTTCCTGAATCCATAATGGTACTCTCCCAGAATAGACTCGGCTTTCTCTGCTAGTCTGCTTTGATAGTCAACACTACTATCTTGTACACGACATCCAGTAAGGCTATTGGTCTATAATTAGCACATATAGTTTTTTTTCTCCTTTTTTGTATATTGGACAAATCAGCGACTCTCTCCAGTTCACTGGCATCTTTTCTGTTTCCCATATTTCTTGCACCAATCGGCATATTTCATTTTCCAGATCTACTTCTCCAGCTTTTATCAGTTCTACAATTTCCACCCGGGGCCTTATTTTTTTGGGTTCTGAGTATTTCTCTTATTTCTACTTTGCAGGGTTTATTTGTCCCCTCCTGCCCTTCAGTTAATTTTGCTTCCTATTTCTCATTCAACTCATTTTCAACTCCATTTAGTGTTTCTTTAAAGTATTTCCCCCATCTATTCAGTCTTTCTGCGAAGCTTACTGCTAAACTTTCATCTTTTTTCCTACATATTAGCATTTTGTCTGTTTATTTCCCCTTGTAGTTTATGAAAAAAACACGTAAATCGGATAAGTGGTTCTTGAGTGCTAAGCGCAGTAATGGATATACAGACAGACAGAGAGACGTTACGTTTTATATATATATTATAGATTTTATTTGACATATGACGTTGCGTTTTACATATATTATATAGATTATTATTATTATTATTATATAACCTGGTCAGAGAACATATGTATGAATTTAAAAAATCACGTAAATCGGATAAGTGGTTCTCGAGGGCTAAGCGCACTAACAGACAGACAGGCAGACAGAGAGACGTTGTATTTTACATATATTATAGATATAGATTATTATTATTACTATATATAACCTGGCCCAAGAATATATGTATGAATTTAAAAAAAGACACGTAATCGGGTAAGTGGTTCTCGCCTGATAAACACACTAATGGACAGACAGACAGACAGAGAGACATTGCATTTATATTTATATTTACTTATTTTTTATTATGAATATTAAAACTGGTCAATTATGACCAACCATTAATTTTAATCTAATAAATTCTTAAAACTAAGATTCTTAAAGTCTAAATTTCACCCATTGGTGTCCTTTAGTTGTTCCTGTCCGGCGATGGTCACTACATTACACTGTTTCTGCTTTTGACACAGCACTTAACTAGATCGAAGGGTTTGTTCCTCTTCAGTCATCTTCTCTAGTTGCGCTTATCGAGTAGTTAAATGGATTCGAAGTTGACATGATTATGCAATGTTGCTTCATGCTTCTGGGCGAAGCGTTTAAGCTCAGTAGCAACATCATCGATTCCACGGAACTGAGGAGTGAGAAATGTTCACCCCTAAGTCGCCGATTTTTAAATTGAGTGTGTTTTAAGCGTTCTCCCGTAGGTAGGAATTCCTTTTTGTGAAAAATCTTCCCCATTCAGAGGTGTCGCTTTTCGATATTCGTTTAATGACCTCCTATTTGTCGATGCCTTTAGTGCTCTCTTGTTTATCCTTAAGAAAATGTCGTTTGTATTTATATTTCCTTTCCTCTTTTCTTTCATGTATGTGTGTGTCTAAACCTATCACTTTCTTTTGTTATATATGCTATATATATATATATATATATATATATATATATATATATATATATAATATATATATATATATATATATCCTTAACACATGATTTATAAATATCACCAATTTAAAATATAAAATAGTTTTGAATATAAAAATAATAGTAAATTTTTATTCAATTATTTATAACATTCAAAAGAATTTGTGTTGACCAAGGATCAAATTTATTTAGAACCTAACAGCCATATTCACTAAAACGGTATAAACGTTAGATCTTGTTTGACCAAGGGGTCGACCAGAAATTTTGACGTGTCGACTAACCGTCTGCCTAGATCCGTCTAGTTGTTCATTCAACCATAAACAAGAAGACATAGATTCACTGAGTCGGACCATGCTTTGCGGAACAACATGAGTCATAGTAATAGTGGATGTTTAACTTATAATTATACTCTAGCCGTTTGCAAGGCGAAGTAATAAATCATGTAAAATTATGTAAATTAGTAATAAACTAGCAGGGCCCGCGGCTCCGCTCGTGTGGACTTGATTCACTACTATCGTCACTGTTTATTCCTTATGTCACCCGACGTAATAAAATATTTCCCGGGTAAGTGGTTCTCCAGTGATAAGCGCATTAACGGACAGACAGACAGACAGACAGAGAGACGTTGCATTTTATATATATTATAGAAGTGACCCAATGGGTAAGAAACCAAAGTCAGATTGTTTTACCTGATGGGGTTAATTTGGATTATAAACCGTATCGAGGGTATGTATACTCTCAGTTCATTTTCTCACGTAACATATAGTGCATCAGTTTCAGAACAATAAAGATCTCTTTCCCAAAACGTCAAAAAATAACGGCTTTAAGCTTAAATGAAAAGATCATAATTATGAATGCGTTGAATGACATCAAAAGTAATGAAAACCTTAATTTAAGTGTCGACGATAGTGTTCAAAAGTGTGCCCTAATGACCCGAGTTGGAAAAACAACTATCTATCGAATTTTGAAGGAAGAAAGGGCAGGAGGAATTACTGCGCCAAAGCTAAAATCGGGTAAAATAAAACTGGAGCTGACAGAAGATGTAAAAAATACCCTGCGAAGAATCATTCATGGGTTTTTCATTGAAAAAAAATCCCAACTTTGGACTTAATTCTAGAGGCCGTTAAAAGTAACCCACAGATACCAACGATGGGCAGGACCAAATTGTGGGACGTTTTAAAATCAATCAATTTTCGTTGGGAAAAATTTCAAAGAAAATCCTTGTTAAGGGGAGAAATCGTACGCTGGAGAAGAGATTATCTGAGAAATTAGACATGAGCGTTCTCAAGGAAAACGTGTTTATTATTTAGACGAAACTTGGATAAATGAAAGGTATACCGTAAATAAGTTTTGGCAGGACAAAAACGTTTCGAGTTCAAGACAAGCTTTTATTGAAGGTTGGTCAACTGGTTTCGGTCCACCATCTGAAAAAGGACGCCGATTAATTATAACACATATAGGGAGTATCCACCGTTTTGGTTAATGGCGGTCTACTTATATTAGAATTGAAAAAAAACTGGAGATTACCACGAGGATATGACTTATGATGTGTTTGAAGAATGGTTTATGCAAACGATAAATTTGATTCCCCGCAGCTCAATAATTGTCATGGATAATGCAAGTTACCATTCCAAAAAAGTTGAACGTGTTCCCACGATGGGATAGCTTAAACGTGATATAATGTCTTGGTTAACTCAGCGAAATGAGGAGTGGGAGCTGCAAAACTTCTTATGTCTATGAAAGCTAGATGAACTTCTCTATTCTTTGCCAGTTTTTTTTTCCATTGTTTGTTTTATAGTATATATGTGGTCTGTACATGATTTTCCGGCCGTAAAGCCTGCTTGGTCTTCTCCAATTTTTTCTTTTATATTTTCCTCTATGATATTTTTAATAATTTTTCCATACAAACGTCCCATTCTCGATATTATGCTTAGGCCTCTATAGTTTGTGCATTTTCTGCGGTCTCCCTTTTTAAATATAGATACTATATAAGTTTTTGACCATTCCTCTGGTATTTTTTTCTCCATTTATCGCTCTGTGGAACATGTTTCTCAGCATTCGATGTAATTTATTAGACCCGTACTTAATCATTTCATTTTACTACACCCCCAGGCCCTGCAGATTTATTATTTTTGAGTGTTTTTATTGTCTTCTTTATTTCTTCATAGCTTAGTTCTATCTCTTTTATTTCCTTATTCTGTTCTTCAGGGTTCTCTTCTTGGAATTCTTGTATGTCCTCTGTTAGCAGTTTCTTATAATCTTCTTCCCACTTGCTTTCTGGGATGTACTCTATATACGTCTTCTCTCTATTGTTAGTCCTTAATGCTTTAATTATTCTCCATGACTCTGTACTTCTAGTTCCTCCTATATACTGTTCTAGATGTTCGCACGATTTTTCCCATCTCTCGTTCTTTTCTTTGTTTATCATCCTCCTCGGTTCTGTATTTTTCTTTTTATAGTTCTGTAGATCTTCTTCTGATTTTGTATTCAGCCATTTTTCGTATAGTTTTTTTTTTCTCCTTTATAGATTCTTTGGTTTTTTCACTGATTCTAATTTTATGTTGCTCATTCTCGTTGTCTTCTTTACCTAATGCTTCTAGGGACGCCTGTTTGATGCATTCTTTTATGTGGTCATACATCTGTTGGAGGTTGTCGTAGTTAAATTCATTTAATTTTTGATCTAATCGTCGTCTATATAGGTCTCTTATCGTTTCGTCTTGCAGTAAGTGTATTTTGTATTTTATTTCTTTGTCTGCTTTTTCTGTTATCTCATTAGTATTTCTGTTTTCTTTATCTATTGTTTCTTTTTGCTTTATTGTCTTGTACCACGGTACTTTTATATTTGCTATTAATAGTCTATGGTCTGTTCCACATTCTGCCCCTCTCCTTAATCTTACGTCTTTTATTTTGATAGTGGTATCGTTTTTAATTATAATGTAGTCTATTATTGATTTTAAGTTTCGTGTTTCTTGCATCCAAGTATATTTGTGGATGTGGAGCTCTATTAGTCTCTCTCCATTGTCGTTAGTAATGTCTTCTCCGAATGGTCCTACGGTATTGTCCTTTGTTTTCCTTCCTGTTCTCCCATTCAGATCTCCCATTATTATTATTTCTTGGTTATTCTTTACTTTTTGTGTTTCTATTTCTAGTATTTCCATGAAATTATCTTTTTCTCTTATAGTGCTGTCTTCTGTTGGGCCGTATACTCCTAATATTACCATGTCTTTTCCTAGCCTTGTTATATTTAGTTTTATGATTCTTTCATTGATGGGTTCCCAAGATGTTATTTTCTTTTTCCACTTCTTTTTTACTAATATTCCAACTCCGGCCTTTGCTCTTTCTTCCTTCTTTACTCCACCCCAACAATGCATCACTTCATCTATTTCTTCTATTCCACTTCCCTTTTTCTTCGTCTCGCTTATTACTAAAATGTCTATGTTCATCTTCTTAAACACTTGTATGACTTCGATGTTCTTTGTCCTCCATCCCTATATATTCCAGGTGCCGAGAGCAGCTATTCTGTTTCGGGATTTCTTCGTTTGGCTGAGTTTTAAGCTTGGGTTAACTATTCGCTTTGAAGTAGAATTGCCCCCCCCCCCCCCCGTATCCGATGGGGCTCCTTTCTTCGAAGGTGTGGATTGCCACCCGGGGATTTTTGCTTATCTTGTGATTGTTCATCCTACTTTTCAAAAACAACTAGCAGTTTAGGTTTACGTGTGTTAGGGTGCTAATTCCTAACGCCCCAACCCTCCTCCTTTATCCGGGCTTGGGACCGGCAACAGTGTTGATGAACTACTCAATCCATCCATCAACACTGCAGGCGGAGTTATAGTAAATATATAGGTAAAAATAGATCCAATATGATTGCAGGTGCAAGTGAGGGCGGTATACAAACTAGGTAAAATAAAAATACGTTTATCGTAATACCTGGCAACTATTCACAAAACCATAATAAGGTCGTTTATTGCCCCATTGAAAAAGCAAAAAGGCAGGATCTTATACCTTGGGAATTACCATTCTACATTTAATGTTTGCCAAGTTAGTAAGCAGATAACGGAATGATGATGTATTAATTACACTATCCTGACAAGTAACTAGAAATCATTCGGTTTTAAAACTGTACAAAAAGGGTTTTTAGTTTTTGTTTCCTATACGGTAAATCATTTTCTGCAGAACGTGGTATGCAATTGATTAACAGAGTCTCATTTAGTTTTCTTTAGTGGTAGAAGATTAGTTAAAAATTTTCCGGTAATCAATCCATGCCATGGATATATTTCTTATATGTTTCATGATATCCTGGATAGTCCTTCTGGTAATTAGAGGATTATCCTTGTAAACTTTAGATGTTTTTTTATTCGTGTTGCTGAATGATGACTTGAAAAACCGACTCAATCGAGCTCTTGTGGATAACATATTTAAATATTTTTTAATAAGAGTTTAATCACACTTTCCACATGTAGTTTTTTACGAAAAACAATTTTCCTACCATTTTCAACCTATTTTCTACAATTGGGCTGTAGAGTCACAATTACAAGTTGTGCAAAAAAGGGCATTTGTTACTATTTATTTGTGTAAATAAAATACTACAATTTGTATTTTTAGTGTTCCGTACGGAACACTTATAAGATCACTTCGGTGTCTGTCTGTCTGTCTGTCTGTCTTTCTGTCTGTCTGTCTGTCTGTCTGTCTGTCTGTCTGTCTGTCACACCCGATTTTCTCCGAAACTATTTGACACAAAAAGGTGAAATTTGGTAATAATATAGGAATTGATGGCCTCATTAGAGTCATGTAGTTTTGAGAATTAAATTTTGACTTAAGGGGTTAGTTTTGGGGGGTGAAGTCGGAAGTGAAAAAAAAATTTTCTTACTAGGTCATCGAGTGTGGTGTCAAATGAAAGCTTGTGAAAATACGAGTAAAAAATATATATATAATATTATACTTGCGCGCACTTTTCTTTGTATTATTTTTAAAAATTCGCGAAAAATCGCTGTCCCGGGCCTTATCTCGAAAAGTACTCATCAAAAAATTTCGAAAAAATTCTGGAATATTCTCCACGGGGTGTAGATTGAACGAAAATTATCACGAGTGCATTACCTCTGTAACAAAATTTTTTTATTTTAAAAGCAATCAACGTACGGAACACTAATTGCGCAAGTTTAACTTGCACTTGACCGGTTATTTTCTATAGGCAGGAAACTATTTTGGGTCAAATTATTTATTATTCTGCTACAACATTGGGTACATTTTCACAAAAAAAAATTACGTTCAAAAAAGCTGTCTCGAAAACTCTGCTGACATTTAATATTGACGAAATCCCTCTAAAACTGAATTTCACACCCTGCGAAATAAGTCGATTGCTTATATACATATGTCGTGAGTGAAGATAGTTACAATTAGATCTTATTAGAAAATAGTAAGATTAAAAATGGAGATGCTTTGATTTATTAGTGTGTAATTTAAAAAATTGTGAGATTTGTTCCTCAGTGTTACGCAAGATTTTATATAACATGATAATTTTCTACCAAATAAGTACCTTTTACCATCGACAAGTTACTCAAAAATTAATCGTCCTTCATTTAACCATATGCTAAATATGTTAGCTGTGTGTGTTAGAAAACTTCTCCTACCATAAATTTTTCAACAAAGGTTTTTGTACTTTTAAGAACATTTGAAGCATCTTCCTTTGTTATACCTACTCCTGTATACGGGGTGTAAAATGGACTAGAGCCGGAGTGTCTGAATTTAGTGGCTATTTAGTCTTATAGTAAATGTTCTTCCGGATTAATGCAAATTGTGCTACAAATGCCATCTTAACTTTTGATTGTGACGAAATTTAATAATAACAATGGATTTAATTCGCCGAGAACGGAGTATTTAATCAGTTATTTTCCTCATTTGTTGAAAATGGTCGTCCAGTTGTTATATACACACTAAAAGTGAGCTTTGCACCTCCTGAATTTTCCTTGGTATCAGTTCTTCATCATAATGTCTATGTCACCGTGCTTTTAGTGTAGCAATAATTCTGAGGCAAAGTAATAGCCAGCGTTGCCAACAGAATAACTATTAGGATCTTATATTCTCTATTATCAAACATCATGGATATATCCTATACATTTTTCAAAAAATATGACATCTTGTTCCTCACTACCATTACTGAAAAAAAGAAAATATATATTACGTAAACGTCAGTTTTTAATATAACTTCTATTCTTTTTTCTGGATGGCATCTGATAATAAAAATCATATTGCTAAAGCCACAAAATATTTACATAAGCTGTGTATACTGGATGATAAGATCGTATATATTATTAATTGAATATTATATTTATATCAATTTATCTTAATACAAAATAGAGTTAATGCATAACTACAAATTAAGATAGAAATAAGTGTATGTTTCCTTTTAAAAGTATTGAAGAGCCCGAGCCGAACTTAGTTTGTTTTTTTTTATGGGTCTAGCACACGTGCTGCAGGAGCGACATGTGTGTGGAAAAAGCGATTCACGTTGGTCTTGAATTCCTGCAAATTGTACTCGGTGGGAAACACAGTCCTGGGCAAATTATTCAAAAAGGATAATGTTCTCCATATAAAAGACTGCTTGAAAAGCATTCTATGAGGAGTAACAAGCTGAACCTGTCTTGTTGTGAAGTATTAGCGCGACGTGTATTTCTAACATGTACCGCTCAAAGTGAAGAGATAAGTGTACTGTCATCTGCAAAGCTGTATATTGGATTCCCGGTCTTTTCCAGCAGATCGTTAATGTAAATGAGAAGGAGAGTAGGAGACAGTATGGAGCTTTGTGGCACACCGGCGTTAACAGTAAAGGTGTTAAAAAGAAATACGTCGACCGCCACTCGTAAAGAACGCTCTCTGAGGAAACATGAGAGCCACAAACAGAACAGTAATTTATGTGTATCTAATGGACACAGTAAGAAAAAGGTTCCTAATATCAGGTTATTATATAAGGACAGTTATTTTAGGCCGAATATATGATGTAGTAACACGTAGACCGAAAAGTTTTAGGTCTAGCTACTTAAAACACATTTTTTTTTTTGCAAAATTCGACTTTATTCATCAATATAGTCTGTAGGGATACAATCAGTCCAACGCTTTTCTAACATTTCTATACACTTTTTTTAGAAGGATTTATCTCTGCCTTCAAAATTTGCCTCGGTTTCGGCGATAACTTCTTCATTAGAGCCAAATCTCTTTTCCGCGAGCATTTTTTTGAGTTCCGCGAACAGATAATAGTCGCTAGCCAAATCTGGAGAATACGGTGGATGAGGAAGCAATTATCTTGATGAAAGAGCACTTTTTTCTTGTTCATTTGGAGCCGTTTCTTTGTGATTTCTGCCTTCAAATGCACCTATATATATATATATATATATATATATATATATATATATATATATATATATATATATATATATATATATATATCAATCGGTTTTATAACGTCTTCCGTCTTCCGATGCCCAATTTTCACTCCTCCCGGTTTCTCCATCCCTCCTCCTCCAGATCTCTCTCTAGTACTTCCTTGTTGATTCCTGCTCTCCAGCTTTGGCGTGGTCTTCCTCGCTTTCTTTTTCCATGAGGGTTCCAATTTAAAATCTTTTTAGGCAGTCGGTCTTGTGACATTCTCGGTACATGTCCGTACCATATCAACTGTTGGGTTCTGATTTCGTCCACTATATCGTGCTTTATTTCTAAAGCTCGCCTTACCGTGTCATTTGGTATGCGGTCTTTTCTGGATTTTCTGGCTGCTCGTCTCCAGAAATCCATTTCTGTAGCTTTTAGTATTTTTTCTGTTCTTTCCTTTAATGGCCACACCTGGGAGCTGTAAGTTATTATACTTTTCACTGTTGAGTTGTAAATTCTCTTCTTATTTTTCAATGGTTATGTTTTTGTCCCATAGTATACTATTAAGCATTGCAATCGCTTTTCTTCCTTGGATATTCCTCTCGAATATTGCTTCTTCCAGTGTTCCGTCCCTAGATATTCTCGTTCCCAAATACTTATAACTGGCACAGTGTTTGATGGTGTGTCCTGTGGCCAGTTTCAAGTCCTGCTGTTGTCCTCCGACGCACATGTACTCGGTCTTTTTAATATTGACTTCTAGGCCCCATTTTTCATATTCATCCATAAGTTTTCGTGTCATGTATTCCATATCATCGATGTCCTGAGCGACTACTACCTGGTCATCTGCGAATGATAGCGTGTACAATGTAGTATCGTCATCCAGTGGTAATCCCATACTACTGCATTTCCTTTTCCAGTTCTTCAGTGCACTCTCCAAATAGATTTTAAATAGCGTTGGGGATATACAGCAGCCTTGTTTGAGACCCTTTGTGACCGGGAACCCTGTTGTTATACCATATTTGGTTTTCACACTACTTCTTGCGTCTTGGTATAAGGATTTTACGGCTTTAATTATTTCGGTACTTACATTACTCTGTTGTAGTGTTTCCCACAATCTTATTAGGGGCACGCTGTCGTAGGCCTTTTTAGATCAACAAACAAGACATGGACTTCCTGATCAAATGCGGTTTTCTTTTCTAGGATTTGTGTCAGTGAGAAGAGATGGTCTATTGTGGATCTTCCTGCTCTAAAGCCTGCCTGTTCTTCAGCTTCTACGTCCGCGTATTCCGTTTCTATTCTATTTTTAAGTATTTTTCCGTATATTCTGCTAATAGATCCGGTAACCGTTATTCCCCTATAGTTATCGCAATTATTTTTGTCTCCTTTCTTATGAATTGTTGATATGTATGATATTTTCCATTCCTCGGGTACTTCTGATGTGTTAATGCATCTTTGGAATAAGTTCCTCAAAGCGCTAAATAGCTTTTCCGTTCCGTATTTTACTATCTCTCCTGGGATGTTTCCTGGTCCTGGAGCTCTACCATTTTTTAGCGTTTTACATACTTCTTTAACTTCTGATGTTGTTATCCTTATTGGGGATCCTCGTATAACTATATTTGGGTTTCCATGTTGGGTACTTTTGAACTCTGGTCTATCTTCTGTTAGCATATTTGTAAAATATTGGTTCCATTTTTCTGGTGTTATTGGTGAGAAGATTTCTCTTTTCCGTTCTGCCCTCATATTTTTAAGAAGTCTCCAGCTTTCTGTGCTTTTTCTTCCTCCTATGTAAGTGTTGAGTCTTGAGCATGTCTTTTCCCATTGGTTGTTCTTTTTGTCACTAATCATTTTGCGTACTCTAGCTTGGGATTCTTTGTATTTTACTTTGTCGTTTGTGCTCTTTGCACAAATGCACCAATAACTTTATATAATATTCGCTATTGATGATTTTTTTCCCTTCTCAGCATATTCGATGAAAATTATTCTATGCGCATCCCAAAATACAGAGACGAAACCTTCTCAGCCGACAGTTGTGTCTTTGGTCGCTTCGGGCGGTTTTCATCGGCTGCTGTCCATTCAGCTGACTGCCGATTTGATTACGGTGTATACTGGTGGATCCATGTTTCATCCATTGTCACATATCGCATAAAAATCATTTTTATTGCGCTTAAACAGGTCCAAACAGCGCTCAGAATCATCAGCACGTTGTTATTTTTGGTCTACTTCTTTTGATATCTTTAGGGTGTCAGCTGTCTCACGCAATTTCACTTTACGGTCATCCAAAACAATTTTGTGGATTTTTTTTATGTTTTCCGGTGTAACCACCTCATTTGGGCGTCCAGAGCGTTCAGCATACCAGTAAATGATGAGTGATTTTTCAGGGGCAGAGTCTCCGTAACCCTTACCAAGCCATTGCTTTGCTTGAACGGTATTTTTTCCCATCAAAAAACAATGTTTAATCAACACACGAAATTCGATTTTTTCCATTGTTTTGAAAATATCAAAAGGAGCGTCACTAAAACCACTGTAACTTGTAAACTAATCGTCAAAATATCATGAAATTTTGACACGTATCGTTTGAAGGTTGGTACTTCCTAAAAATCATATGGATTTTTTGAAAAGGGCGACATCTATGTGTCAGACTAAAAACTTTTCAGCCTACGTGTTATATTACATAAAAGTGATATTACTGAAGAATGTCTACAGCAAGTTACAAGTTGAAAATGGCAGTCTTGTGTGCTGGATAATGTGTTTCCAATTTACATCTTTTTCAGATCAATAAAAAAAAAAAGTTTAAACTGAAAAATATTTACTTGCATTTTGCATGCATCCTTATGAGCAGTTTTTCTAAAAATTTAACTCCATATATCAACTGAATTCTAATTCCACTTCTTTGAGCCTTGAGAAAAAATGGTAGAAAACTAATCCCAAAATATTAACAAAGTGTTTTTTGTAAAACATTTTTTAAAATCAACTACAATGTTATATATATTATTATAGTATATTCTATACTGCGAGGTCAATTCTAAAAAACTGATTTCTAGTTACTATTAATTCCACCTGATAGGATTATATTTACCTAAAAATTATTCCTGCTATAATTTCGGACTCGTCTTTCTGAATGTCTGTTTTGTCAAATGAAAATTACCGTTTCATACTTTTAGCTCTCTTATTTAATGTTAAAAACTAGCTTTATATTGATGATGTTAGAACAGCCAACAATTATAACAAAATTTAAAAAAATATATACAGGGTAAAATTAAAATAATTGTTTTCATAAAAATATCTTTAATCTTCATCCCGTTAGTAATTATTTCGGATAGAAATTCAAAATGATTACTTATTCTTGTTTACGACATTCAATAAAAGAATCCTTGCTTCTCTTTCCTCTATCATGATTTCTATCTTCTTCTGTCTTGATTACTGTGTTTCGTATCGTTATAATTTTGGTTACATTATGCTATTTGGTTGTCCATTTGAGCCAAAAGAAATCGGGCAATTTCTGAGCAGGCTTCAATTTGAAGATTAAATTGAAATCTGCCTCGGTACAAAGGTAAGTAGCACAAGAAGGTCTGATAAGATAGTAGTTTGTAGCCAAAGGTGCCATTCCTTTTGAGTTGATAGAAACATATTTTACTTTATGTTTTTTTTTTGAGGAAAAAAAGTTCAAGAAACTTCGGGAAGAATTTTAGTTTTTAACATTTCTGGTATTATCTTTTTAAAAATAGTTGAAAGACGTTTCGAACCTCCACTCACAAATGTAACAACAGATGTATTGGATGAAAACACAAACATTATTTATTTTGGTATAGTTTACCTCTAAACCATCGTTTTTATAAAAATATCTGACTCAGAGATATAGAATAGAAGCTATGTTTAGATCGTGTTCTTGAAATTCGACCATGTCAAAATGGAATAACTTTACAAGTTTCACTGACAATCCCACATAATTCTATAAAAAGGCAATTTTGGATTGATAAATAGAATAGGCTAGTCCTATTCTTCATTTGAAATATAAAGTCTTAAAATCATTTTCCAATAATTTAATTCTACTGATTTGTCACATCATATCATAATATTTACACTTATAATTAATATATTAATATACTTGCTCTTTGCGAAACTAAAGTCAATTTATACATATTTCCAGAATAAGGTTTTTATTTTCGTCTTATAAAGTTAAATACGTCTTTAGCCTTGATGAAATACTATGAACTTGAAAAATGGAACATGAGTTATTAACATTCCAAGTAAATATCGACCAGTTGTATTATTCTAGATAACACGGAAGGTTATTGAAAAAACATATAAATTACTATAGTTTAAAGTTACTGGAAGAATTTATTATTAACAATCATTAGCATTATTTTTATACGCAACAATCAACAGGAGACCTAATCTAACGTACACAGTCTTAGAAAAAGAAATTTAAACTTGAGCGATAAGACGTTCAATCAAGTTTGTTGGTTGATTAAGTTTCCCTATTATTGTATGTCTAAAAAGCTTTCTTTATGCCTCTCTAATTCTATCAGAGATCATCTTTTGTAAGTGGCAATTAAATTGTGTATTATATTCTCCCCATTTTGCAGCATTATACCGAGACATAGTATTCATTTGTTTGAATTTATAGGCTTGGAAAGAAGGTCATAAATTTTACAGTAATAATAAAAACATAAACTTTGTTTTAACGTTCTTTTTATGTTTGATAGGCACTAAAGTAAGATTTGTTTTCATTTTTACACATAAAAAAATTGTAATAAATACCTACTGTCGAATAATTCATCTCTCGATTTTCTTCCGCCAAACTTCGTAAACCAGCCGCAGAAT
>CM032454.1:221835-349335 GCA_019049505.1 Pachyrhynchus sulphureomaculatus
GTCTTTTTGTTTATTTAGGTATAGGTCATACCAATATTTTGAAGGGAAAGTTCTCCATGAGCTCATGAGTTATAAAATATGAATAACATTAATAAAATACAAAATAATAATAGTAAACATAGTTGGGTTACAACAATACCTTATTTATAGCTACACTGTAGTTAAATTGATATCATCAAAAGACTGGTGCAGGTAGTCGGGCCTGATAGAAGTTTACTTAAATGTGATAACAATGTACAAATCGTAACTGCAATGGAGCTGTTTGATAAGTTTAATTAATATAGGTGTTTTTTGATCCTGGATGATTCATCATACATTTTTTTTTCCACATCTCAATCTGGCGACATTGGAACAGCCACAAAACACTAAGTAACTTCACACAAACTACAATTATTAATTCTATTGATTGAAAATACTAAATTTTCCTTAATTATATCTGCATAATTTTGATATTTAATTTCATTGTCTTTTGGTTTCAGATATGTATGTCACTTAGAACACCCAATTGCCACATCACCCTGTTAATTGTTTCGGTTCACTGGAAGATTAGAGAATCTAAAACCTATGGAGAAGGTAATACTTCTTTTAAAACTGATCTTCCCTAACTTTTATTATATAACATTAATAGATGTGTTGCTACAAAGTGTAATTTAAAAAGAAAAGAAATGATTGTTGATGTCAGAAAAATATCAAAAAGTGTGTATCAATTCTTTTGATATTTTATTAATTTTTCTTTTTGTTCCAGATATATTTGGCATATAGGACACACTTGTTCTTTGTTTTTTTTGGGATTTTCAAAAATATACACAACCCATTGCATTTTAGTAGCGCAGTAACTAACCTCATAGTCACTATAGCCGGAAAGTAATAAAATCGTATTGCAAATCAAAGCAAAACTTTGTGTTCTTTATAAAGTAAAGCAAAATGGATCGCCCTTACATGGTGGTAGTTAGATGTAATAGGAGTGGTGCGCAAGTGAGGGGTCTCTGGGGTGAGGATAACAGCAAAATATTACCCAATTTATCGTGGGCCATGATGTTACACACCCTTCGGCAGAAGGTTTGTGAGGCATGCACACCCCCCTGGAAGTATCAACATTCTTTAAACGCAAACCATGTTGTATGGTGCTGCCAACAGGCGTACAGGGGGTCCTTATGGACAATCATCAGCTCTGGCAGGATCATGCGATGAGAAATATTGGTGAAAAGTGTACCCGTGAGCATATTGAAAACGGATTCGAAGTTAGGGTGAAGAGGAAAAGGGGTCCTTCTGCAGATGGGGCCCATCAACCTACAGCAGGACCATCATCATCCTAATTATGGGCAGCATTATATTTTTATATATTTTATATTGTATTTTATTTTATATATATATTTTTTTATTTTTTATTTTAATCAGAGGTTTATATTTTTTAAGTATATTAATAATAATAACAATAATAATAAACAAAATTAATTGGTTACAATATGTTTATTAATTTAATCACCTAACATTAAGATTATATAGCATAAGTATATTAAAATAAGGGTAAAAATTAAAAAATCTATCTGAGAAAATAATGTATACAGATTGTGTCATTTTAATACATGCTGGAACGCTCACATCATTTAGTAATGTCAAGAATAACGAATGCTCTCACCAAAATCATAAAGCAAGACTGCCATTTATATTGCTTTTGGTATTTATCAAACTAGTTATTAAATAATTATTTATTGCGAACATCTAACGGTAAGAGGTAAATTTGATGTCATCCTAAATCAAGTAATTTAAAATAGTAGGGGAATGTAGGGTAAATAATATTCAAACACAGATGTTATATATTAGTCATTTATTAAAAATATATATATTTATTAACAAAATCGCTATAATTTCTAATATTAGACATTAATTAAAATTATATATATATTTATTACAAATTCATAAAATACATATTTATTGAGGAACTAAGAACCGCGCCGCATACCAGAACCTGAAGGACAGGACATGGATACTTAACCTACAAAACCGTCAAGAAAGGAAGCAGAAGCTACAGATAAAATTGTGACTGTGGAAATTCTAACCAAATTTAAATTGGTACAAAAATGGAACAATGTTTATATTGGTTAATTTTAATAACAGGTACGAACAGTCAAAACCTAGTTTCATTTTTAAAATGCTCAGAGTTAAGGAATCGTGTTTAATTTGATTGGGTGTTATAAAACAAATTTCAGTGTAAAAAACTTGCCAATCAAAAAATGGCGGAGTGTTCTTACGCAAGATGTGTACAACAGAGTTGGAATATTAGAAGAGAGCTCCAACGATGGACAAAAAATATGGATCATATTGTATGAACAGTCAAAACCTAGATTTATTTTTTTAAAATGCTCAGAGTTAAGGAATCGTGCTTAATTTGATTGGGTGTTATACTACCCACAGTCAGGTTGCCACAGTGGATGGACTAGACCAAGTGACTGGGTACAACTAGGGGTGTCTCAACATTCTAATGTATGTAGTACAAGTTGCATCGACCGCACCATCTGATATACTTTTGCAAGGATTCTTTGTTCAACAGCAATCGTACGATAAGATAACTATATCCTAGTCAAGTAACTGCATCTCTGAGATTCTGAACAGTTCCTAAGACAATTTCAACATTAAATATATCAGTCAATTTTGGAATTATGGAGACCTTTAAATATACAAAGCCAAAACCATTTAAAATGGAACACCCCTTTGTGGAGCAACGTTCAAATTCAATTAAAGGTCCATACAAATCGACTGTGATAATAATGACAGGTTGACCAACGGGTTCGAAAATATCAAAATCGAACCGATGATATGATAAATGTGTAAACTTAGTACAGGAATATTTTCAAAATAATGCTCAAATTCAATTAAAGGACCATGCAAATCGACTGTGATAATAATGACAGGTAGTACAAGAGTATTTTCAAAATAACGCTCAAATCCAATTAAAGGTCCATACAAATCGACTGTGATAATAATGACAGGTTGACCTGTGGATTCGAAAATATCAAAAATCGAACCGATGAATTTTCAAAAATCATAAAATTATTGACAACGCCTTTTAATGAGGATACAAAAGAAATTAAATACTAATGGCTACTGAGGAGACAAAAGAAATTACGTACTAATGGCTAATGACAGGTTGACCTGCGGGTTTGAAAATATCAAAATCGAACCGATGCTATGATAAATGTGTAAACTTAGTACAAGAATATTTTGAAAATAATGCTCAAATCCAATTAAAGGTCCATACAAATCGACTGTGATAATAATGACAGGTTGACCAGTGGATTCGAAAATATCAAAATCGAACCGATGAATTTTCAAAAATCATAAAATTATTGACAACGCCTTTTAATAAAGAGAGTATAAAAAAATTACATACTAATGGCTAATGAGGATACAAAAGAAATTAAATACTAATGGCTACTGAGGAGACAAAAGAAATTGCATACTATCCAATTTAAGTTGTGATATGTAAGCTTGTAGTTATACTCCAGTATTAAAAAGTACAAACGTACAAAATTCGAACACAAATGTAAAAAACACACATTTGCGATTTACGAGTGAAGAGGATAGGAACAACCAAAACTTGAATACAATTAACACAAATCCTACCGTGAGACCGACACATTTAAAATGCGAAAATACCGCAGATCATTAGTTTCTGCAGTTCCCCGGGTTCACCTTCTCTTACAGCAATATTTTTAAATTCTCCCGATAAAGAAAATACTCTAAACAAGTCAATATCGCTTAAGTAAGGTTTCAATAGCTGATTGTATGGCTACTGAGGAGCCAAAAGAAATTAAATACTAATGGCTAATGAGGAGCCAAAAGAAATTGCATACTAATGGCTAATGAGGAGACAGAAATACTTTTATCACTTAGAATTAAAACAGCAAGTGCAACAGAAACATTGCAGTTTCAAACCATATGCGTTCGCACTCAAGTGATGTCACGTGACGACTCGTCAGGTGACAATACAACAAAAATGAGTAAAAATTTTTGGTAAAGAGTGATCTTTACAACAATTTGAGCCATGGAAAATAATTCAAATGAAGAAAAAGGAAGAATAGGAATAAGAAGAAGAAGAAGAAAAGGCTATTTTGTTAAAATTGAAAGAGTGATCTTTACAACAATTTGAGTCATGGAAAATAATTCAAATGAAGAAAAGGCTATTTTGTTAAAATCGAAGAAGATGAAGAAAAGGCTATTTTGTTAAAATTATTAGAATTAATTGTAGAAAATGGAACCTACAAGGCAGGGGCAATACAAAACGTCACACTATGACCAATCAAACCGCAGAAACAGTCGAACAGGATAATTATCACACGCTGCATCTGATACGAACAGATAACGGAATAGTGACGGGTTTTAATGCAAGATCAGCAAAAATATGAGTAGTAACATGCATCAGAAGTACCATTTGGAAACAGAAGAAACTATCTGAACTAACAGTTTTACCAAATTACAAGTCAAAAAAATCTCTCTGAAGTGGTAAGTTAAATATAACTAACTTAATGGAAGAAGTATATGATCTACATCAAATAACAAATAAAATTAAGTAAAAGTTAAATATAACTAACATAAATTATAAAAAATTAAATAAGAAATATTATTTGAAGTTGTAGCTAAATTTTACAAGATGCACTAGATTAATTGAAATTAAAGATGTGGGGCTCTATTTTTAATATTAATGAAGAAGCAGATTTTATGTTCAAAAAGTCTTTATACACTAAAACTTTAATATTATAGGTAAATAATAGCTGGTGCTAGGTCGACTTCAAGAGATTTACAGGTATGACTATTACACCCCAAAGCATCTCAACTAATAGCTACCCTTCATTATAGAGAATTGGAAATTATTCTAAAAAATAAATATAAACGTATATAGTAAAACAAGCATATTACAAAGAATAACAACAATGATAAAACATATATTTTCTTGAAAAACCCTCAGAGGGGTTAAATCGACGAGGACTGAAGCTGAAGCATATTACAAACATTCTGAAAAATTAGTTCAAAAAAGTTGAATAATCTTAACATTAAAAAACAATTAAATATACCAAAAAAAGTGTTCGAATACGTCTTAGATTAGGTATGGAAAGACTGTATCGAGAACGTTACCCAATCAGATATTGCAACATTTTTCACCTAAAGTACAAGAACAAAAGGAAACAGAGTATCTAATTAACCTGATATACCTATTATCAAACCAATTCCTATTAGGCTCAAACCTGATGGTTTATTCCTTAAAGATCCTAAAATAGACGTATTAGTCTGAATGATTTGCCAGTTGGCGTTGATTTGCCTGTTGGCGTAAACTTAAGAACTGTATTATAATTTGCATGATGGATTATTAAAAAGACTAGTACAATATATTCTAAATCCACCATTAGTCTGAATGATTTGCCAGTTGGCGTTGAATTGCCGGTTGGCGTAATTGAACCCATTCGGTGAAGGGTTAGATAAAAAAAGCTCCGGTTTTGACAATTTAATTATCATCTTCTAATTTATAATTATCAATTTCTAAGTCACTATCATAGCGTCCTCTAAATCGACTTCTTTCAGTCATTTGATCAACACCCCCTTCATAATAATGTCTATGAAGTTTTCTAATGCAAGTTACTTGATTATGTACTTCAAATAAAACTTCTAAGAAGCAACTCTGACACCAATATGCCTTATCTTGATAATATAATAGAGTGTTCTGAGTATAGTCTGCGCTATGATAGTGATCGTTAACAATAAATAATCTGCTCTTGTTAGGAAGTCTAAAAGTTTTAAAATTATCATAACAAGATTTACATATGAAAAATTTATAATTTCTAACAATATAAAGATTAACCCAAAAACAATAGGTAACACCGCGCTCAGACATTAAAAATGGTGCATCAGATGCAGTAAGCACAACATTTCGCATAGATGGTGACATAAACTTTTCATGATGCACGGTTTCCAAACATTTTAAAGTTCGAGATTCATCCTTAAGTGCTAAACGATTTATATATTCCCATCTATACTTAGAATAATTTTTTAAAACTTGTTCAGTTAATTTCCATGGCAATGGAGACTCTAATAAAAATTCACTTAAATTTGAAACATTTTCACAAATTGTTTTTACACATAAGTTACTTAGTGGCAACATCTTGTCCGTTTTTTAGTCAGTTATCTCCACTAACAAATTGGTTAAAGTGTCCGTTTTAGCCAGTTATCTCCACTAACGAATTGGTTGAGTGTCCGTTTTAGTCAGTTATCTCCACTAACGAATTGGCTGAGGTGAGGATTGAATGTGGGTGTATCCCTCCTTGGTAGGTCTACAGCTGTGTGCAGTTGATCTGTCTAGTCAAATTGAGTTGCTTGGAGGTGAGGGGTAGGCTTATAACAATAGAAAAAGAATTAGCTCAGTTTTATAGTGACCAAAAGGAAGAGTATCAAAATTACCCTGTTGAATATAACGTTTGTCGTCGTGAGGACTTAACGCAATTTTTGTTTGCTCTATACTAAACACATTATGACTGTATGAACGGATTGAACGTTGTGTGACGTCAATTATTTTGCAATATTTTAAACATTGTATATAGTCTTCAAAACTTAATTTATTTCTTACTATTCCATACTTTACCCCCTTAGCCTTTTTACAAATATTCCCACCTTGGACTTTATAACTATACATTTTCGATCTTAACCCAACAAAATGCGTAATGATACTTCCATTTACCTCATCTTTAAGTAGGCCTAAAATTTTTTTGTTTTTTTGCGGTATATTGTAAGGGTTGTTTAATGGATAATCAGATGTATCAAATTTATCTAAATTAGAATTAATAATTTCACTATATACGTCATCACATTTCAAATCATATATAAAGCTATCTGTGTCTGTATACATAAGTTTACAACGTTCAGTCAGTCCCCCCCATTTTAGGGAGCATAAAGTCATAATGGAAATTATACATAAATAATTTGGATATATCTAAAACTGCCATTCCAATGTAAAGCGGTTTGTTAAATATTAATTCTGCTTTTTTCATCTCAATAATAGATAATTCTTCGTCAAGTACAACCCGACTGTGAAATCTAGGGTTTGCAATTAGGTTTTTTAGCGCCATAACGACCACCCCAAGATCGAGCAAATTTCACAATGCGCCTGCGTCTTATATTTTCGATAGTCTTTCCGAATACAGCATTATTAAATAACTTGAATAAATTTTTCAAAAATGTCGATGTAGCTCTTGTTCTCAAATGATTATTTAATTCTATATAGGGTTTAAGCCAGGCTGATTGATTATATTTTAAAATTTTATGAATTTTCTTCAGTATTAGACCATTATCTAGAGCTTGTTTGAGGTTTCGATAATGTAAAATATACCTTTTCTTATGATGTAGAGTACCCATTAATTTTTTGAATTTTGAGTGTGGAGGTACGCGATGTTCCGGACAAAATGGAAAATCTTTATGATAGTCATGCAAGCTTTCAGGATAATCTAAATCAACCTCTAAAATATAGCCAATGGGTGAGCTATCTGATACGGACATTACGTCAAAATTGGTGATGTCATCAACCCATTCAAATCCTCCATATGGTAATGGTTCTACCATAGCTCTTCCATAAAGGTTGTTCATATCCAGAAAACATATGTAATTAGAGGGTTTAGAAGAATCAAAATTAGGTAGGTATTTGTTATTAGCTTCAGAATATCTATTAACACAGACAGAAAGTCCTCCACGTATACCTTGTTCTATGAACATGATTTGGTCGATATCATGCAACAATTCCAGCTTACAATTACACAGCTTCAGCATGCAATCCCACGCGTAACCTGGCATGCTATGATACCAGGCAGGATCAAGCACATGAGATGTAATACAATTGTCTCGAAAATTCTCAAACACATCTGCTAGACCTAAAATATCGGTTTTCAAATATAAGTCTGAATACTGTCCTAAATCTTGAACCTCAAAGGAACTCCACACAGTTTGTGCGTGTAAATAATTTTGGTCGCTAATATTCGAGTCCTCCAACTTATTATAAAAGGCTTTAATTGGTGGTAGCGCAGTTTCTTTCAACTTTTCCAAATTATCAATGTAATCATAGCAAAACACTCCTTTTCGAGTTAATAACTCATATTGTTTATCCTCTAAGTTTGGAAATTCACCCCTCAAAATACTAAAATCTTTTTTTTCCATTGAAGTCATCAAAATATCAAGCGAGGTGCCAAGAAATCTAAAGGAATCTATGAATCTAAATCGAGTGCAATTTTCCCATTGTTTATAATATGTAAATGAAATATATTTTTCTTTATTGGAGGGTAAAACGTTTACATACCCCTTCTTGGCAAGCCCCTTAATTATAAAATGGGAATCATAGCCAGATAAATTATGAAACACCACTGGAACTATAAACGATTTGCGGAAATTTAAGTTACAAATATAATGTGCAAACCCCCTAAACAACCCCGTAAAATGATCATGATCACGCACGATTTTATCACTTGATTTAAATAATTCACTGCATATATGGCAATGGGATGCGCTACTTAGATCGGGTGAATTCATAATCGAGTTGACGTTTTTAAATTTAGAATAAATATTATCCGATAAAAGATTAAGTTCATTAATAAACCAATCCATACAATCTACCCCTCGATAACTTTTGAAATAACTTAACGTATTATCATATGAGCATTTCAGATAATAACCAGCGCTGTAGGCAATATGATTTTGATATTTTTTTGTTGCCACCCCAACATTATAATCAACAGGTGCTAATAGGCATTCAAAATCAGCATAAATAACAAAAGGAGTTCTTTGTTTATATATATGGTTTTTAAATTGAACATATTTATTTTTAGGGAATGACATTTTGTATTCATTTAATTGGATGCATAGCTCTTCATGCATATTTAATTTTTCGTTTGAAGAAAAATAATTTAAGCATCTGTCGCAAATGAACTTTTTTTTTTTTTTATTATTAAGTTGCGCACTAACTAAACGTGAAAGATTTTTTATCAAGCAGTAGTGGTAATTAATATTTGATGATTCCTCTTCCTCAACCACTTCAAATGGTAGAGCGTCAAAATCATTTAATTTAGGGAAATATTTATCTTGAATTAAGAGTAAATTTACATGCTGTTCTAGTTTAGTGGCAGTTAATCGCGCAGGGATAACACTAAAAAATGATTTTCTATCACTCTTAATTAATTCTAATGCATATACGTTAATGGAAATTTGATTAGAATTTTCAAATTTAGAAATCTGGTTTAATGGCATTGGAGCTTGTAAATTTTCTGTAATTAACACAGATTTATAATGTGGGTAGGAATTTGTATGATTGGAGCGATTGTTATTTGGAAACAAAGCAGCCATAATCGACCAGTAAAAACAAGCATGATCATAGTTTTTAATATTAATGCACGCTCGCTTTATTAGTATTTCATGGGGTAGTTTAATATAGGATGAACCTCCTGAACCCATTTCATATTTATTAATATTTACTTCCAAATAAATTATTTTTTGTAAAGCAAATCCCGATTTGCCCTCATCGAATTCGGTTAATTTATTAAAAATTTTATCGCAAACGTTTTCAAAAAACCATGTATGTAAATCTGTGCTTAAATCAATTATTACATTTTTGGTACTAAAAAATATTTTAATTCAACACATTCTTGCTTAACAAACTCTCCACAAAAAGTTGTATTGACTTTAATTAAGGAAAATCTTTTTAAAATTAAATTTATTTTTCTTTTAAATAATATAAAGGAATCTTGAAAAAATTTCTGCACATCCTTGTGCACCAAGTTAATTATAGCACCTGTTATTATTCGCCTTTGAAAACATGAATTCACATTTCTCCATGCAACTCTGTGTTTAATACTAGGGGGTAGATTTAACCCTGAACCGTAATGCTGCAAGTGAATATTTTGAATAAATATTTTTAATGTTTTTAATTGTAGAATGGTTGTTTGCAAGTTGCGTTGAATAGGAATAGAGATCTTACCTATACGAACTAAATTATTACAAGATTTAATATGGAAATTTATGCGTCTTAACCAAATAGTCTTATCTCTTTTTGAAAAATTAGGAAAAATATGTTTTTTAAGTAATCTAAATGATGCAATTAAATTTTTAGCCTTCTTAATAATATCCATCATAAATACAAATTATAACACACACTTACGTTCTCAAGCTGTTTCTAATATCTCAAATGTGATCATAGGATTGAGACCACAACCTAAATCCTTCAGTCCACGGAAAACCACTGAATACCTTCCACTACCGAATTGATCAAGGTGAGGCTTGAATGTGGATGTAACCCTCTTAGGTAGAAATACAGATGTGTTCTCCAATTCCAATAGAACTGTTTCACAAATTGGGTTGTTTGAATGCTTGCTTTGTGGATTGGGTGTAGTACATTCACAGGTAGATCTTTTAGGCTTCTAGTTGTGGTGAGACTGAGTCCTGTAAGGCAGGGTAGCATTAAGACTCTTTAAATCCATCTGGAAATATAACAAATACTTATTGAAAATGAATATGAAAATATTAATTTACACAAACAAAGAAAGCAATACTCTATCTACCCATAAATAAGACAAGGAAAGCATTCGAATCGAACTTCCGTCAGCGCGTTGTTAATGTGTTTACCGTCATGCAGCAAAAGACGGTCAATGGCGCGCTGCAGGAAGCTCAACTCGAATGCTTTCCTTATCTTATTCACATGTAAATAGAAAATTGCTTTCTTTGTCGACGTAAAATTGAAATAAAATAGGTAAAAATAAAAAGAAAAGTATTAAGACTTTTTAGATCCATCTGAAAATATAAAAAATACTTATTGAAATAATAAAACAGTTAAAACAAAAAAGAAAATGCATCGAAAAAAAATTTTGTACTTACGATTTTGAACGTTAATTGGAGTAACGGAAATTGTGTGAGTCACTAATAAATTAGCACTAAATACTGCAACTTGTTGAAATGTTGTAAGCGTAGTGAATGCATTGCCAGTTCAGCAAGCTATTTTATAAAAGTGCCAACGCCCTACATTTTAACATGCAGCTGCACTCTGTAACCGCAAATAAATATTCCACGACATGAATAATATAAACAACGGTTTCCGTTTTCATAAATGCAAATTGAAATAATACGCAAATTCATAATATTTTAACTATTTATTTAATTGGAAAAGAACACATTGTTTTTTGATAATTATTTTATAAATATATCTAGCAGTTAACAAAAATGCAAAAGTTATAATAGAAACTATAATACAGAGGTTTGCAAAATGAGCGTATATTATATAGTCTTTTAAAAATTCGTCAACATCAGTGGTTACGTTTACACCATGAATATATATATTAGTAGCGTTTATGGTAATATTATTTCCATTATTCACTTCCCCTAAGTGCATCGATGTGGTTAGGTTCATTGCAGACACTGTTGCAGACTCTGTTGTAGTCATCGGTTCCAAACCATCAGCAACTGATTTATTCACTATTTCATTTGAATCTGATATAATTGTGGTCCATTTTGCAGTTTCCATAATTGTGTTATTTATGAGTTCTATCCTAATTTTAAAGCGATAAATCTTATTCTTTGAACTTGGTAGCATAGCTTGAAATGAGGGAACCATTACTCCGCCAACACTAGGTGAAGTATAATATGCCTGCCTCCATATGCCTACTTCTTTATAGCTATCGGTTTCAACTTGATAGGATGCTCTACGTACATTTGGTGGTGCATATATGTAGATAACATTGTTAGCAATTGCAGCCATAAGCGAAAAAGTAAAGATAAAATACATCTTGACTAGTTTAAAGTATTCAAACTACTGTTTCATATTATATGTTGCACAGCCTTTTTGACAATATCGACATTTTTCTTGCGAATTTGGGGGTCCGTCGAAGTGTACAGTCATCCAAGGCCGGTTATAATGTATAAAACATGGCAACTTTATTTGTAATGCAAAATTTTGCGTATATTCATACGGCAATATAGACCAAATATATAAAAGATCCATGCACTCAACCTTTAGGTAATATTCAAGAGGTAGGCTTTTTAAGAGTTCACTGGAAAGGTCTCTAATACTTTTACCTCCAATAAAATGCTCCACCAAATCTGTAGCACAATTCATGGTGACCTTTTTCACTGACCGCCGCACTATAAATGAGTTTATTACACTATTTACTTATGTCTTTTAACACATTGACTTCATAAAAGTATAGGTATTCCTTAAAGGCACTAACAACATGAATATTTGCGGGAAAACATAGATCTAGACATAGTTGTAATATTTTTAATATGTTCATCTCAGTACATTCATTATTTTTAGTGGAACAATGCGTTTTAATAATGCCAATTACGTTATAATAATAAGCACAAAAGTTCAGATCTTCTAATGCAGCTATGCGGTGATCAATAAGTTTTGAATTAATGTCAATGATTCTAAGTATATCGGTCTCCGAAAAATAGAATACTGTGTTGTATTTCAGAAGTTCCAGAACCTTAACGTCATCATCATCATCATCATCTCGTATCATTGTGTGTTAGCTTGCCAAAATCTCCACATGGATATGTTATCGGTGTTGCTGCTACAGCCGGATCGTTGAAAAAATCTTCAATTCTTAATTTTATTAGATTTATAAATGTGTTCCACTCATAAGCACTGAACGATATTTTATGTTGCTGATGTGTTAAAATAACTGCAGGACTAAAGGACCGAGCTGGACTCAATCCGAATCCTATTACATATGATCCAATCGCATAAGTGGAATGCAAGAGATAAACATCTTCATTTTTGGCTGCAGCCTCGAACTTTTCTAAGATTTCATCTAATTCGCGGTTATAAGTCTCTATATCCGGATCCATATCCATGTCTCCTTCTTCACTAAATGTATGCGAATAATCACCACCTTCATCTGACGAACACATCTTCTAGCACACGTCGCAACTAGTACTGACAAACAACTAACATAACAACCTATTTAAAACCAGTCAGATCTTGTCTACACAGCCGCAAAACCTGTATAACACGCTAAAACCGGAAGCGGATGTTGTTAGGTTATATCCTTTGTTTGATCAATCCAGCTATTGTGCTACTTGTCGAAACCCAGCCATTTAACATACAATTTATCACCTTTTTTACGTAGTACCTGTTCAATTAAATAAACATCTGTTTGTTTTGTTTTCTGCAATTCTTGTTCATAAAACCCTCCGCTAATAGGATGTCCATTCATATCCTCTAATAAATAGGTTCTTGGATATGTAATATTAATCTTAATTATTTTAAAGAGCTCTGTGCTCCAATTTGGTATATAACCCTTTTGAAACACATGCTTGTATTTACTTATACGTACGATGTCCCCAATTTTATATTTGGGGGTTTCAGCAACTTTTAAATGACTATAGACAGTATTTAACAATTTTCCCTCATGTTTTATATTAACATCTATAGGCTTCATACGCGTTGTTGAATGTTTTGTATTATTGTACGTATCTGTAATAACCGGAAGCAGATCTAACCATTTATGGTTCCCATGTAGAGTAAAATACTTGAATAATTTCCCCTTAATGGTTCGAATTACTCGTTCAGCAATAGAAGCTTTTAACGGACTAAAAGTGCTATAGTGATTTATGTTGTATTTCTTCATTAAATTTTGAAATTGCGAACCGTAATATTCTTTTCCATGATCTGATAAAAGATTCTTAGGTATTCTTCCAGATTTTTTGAATATAACTTCCGTAGCATTTGAGACATCTGCTGCAGATTTAGATTTTAACGGTGCAGTCCAAAGAAATTTAGAAAAACAGTCGATGACCACCAATATATATTTATTACCTTTATTTTCTCGACTGTATTGATCCAACTGAGCTAAGTCGGTTGCAAATGTATCATCTAAGCCGCGCTGGATGAATCTCCTTCTTTTAAATTTAATTCGAGCTGGTTTGTGTAGCTCTCTAACAACCTGTTGCCTAGCTTCAGTAATTTTGGTTTGTTTTTTAACTTTCATTATTGCTATAGGTGTTATTTGCCAGGTTGTTTTTTAGATTGTGAACGTTTATTTCTTAAGACTGGTTATTTATTATTTTTTGCTACCTAAGGATAACTTTTCTTCAATTAACTTAAGCCTAGCCAATATGTTTCTAATTTCTCCCCAAACATTGGCTATTTTATTATCAGCATATTCTTCAAAATGTATGGCCTTTTCTTCAGCAGCATCAAAGCTACCAGATAAAGATTTCTGTTCTTTAATAATATTAGCGATAGAGGCACTAAATTCACTTCTAATGTTACCTAATTTCGTTTCAAAATTTGCTAGAGTTTGAACTTGCTGGAATGTACTTATTGTTGGAATTTCTTTTTTTATTATATTATCTCTAATTGAATCTATGTATGTCTTTGTTGCAGCATCATGCTCATCCAGCGGATTCTTTAAATTACTTAGGCGATGATTTTCAATATCATATGCACCTTGAGGTGTTAGCGGTAGGCCTGATTGTATAATTTGCATTGGTTTACGTGTGATGTTCTTAGAATGTGCGGAACGACCGAACTTATCCATGATTGCTATACTTATGACATAAAATTAGTTCTAGTCATGCTTATATAAATTCAATTACGTCAAGCTCTCTCAATTCTTCTAATATACTCATAATTTCATTGATATTATTTCCGTTTCCAGCATCTTGAGAGGCATTCAGTTTAGCTAGTCTATCCACTAACTCGTTTACGTCATCATAATACACATACTCTTTAGGTTGTTTTGTGTACTTTAATAAACCAGAGCCGGACTTGCCTGGAGCTGAATATATTCGTTTTTTATTTAACTTAGCAGCTGCAGATTTTGCAGAGAATAATGGTTGAATATACTGCTTGTATTTTACTGAGTTACTTCCTTTAATTTGACTTGATGGTTTATTATCTCTTCTATGTACATTAGTTTGGTTTAAAATCTCTCGATATTCAGCTTCATCGGTTCTCGTTGGGTACATGGGTTCTTTCATAAATATTAATTCATATAGTCCCCGAGTCCCCCTATATGTACGATTACCTATATTTATATCACCGTTTGTATTAAATGTCAAGGGTTCTGACCCCATTTTCCACTTATCTACTGTTTTGTCATGGCTCAGACCGTATGTGAGATCAATATTTTCAGAATTGCGTAAATACTTATCTATATACTCTTGAGCAATAGGAGGATACTGATTTAGATATTCCAAATATCCAGCCGATCGTTCGCTAATAGATTTTTGAAGCTCATTGTCGACTTCTTCACGGTATTCTTCAAATACATTATCATCAGAGTCATTATCCGCTCCCAATTCTCCTATAAACTTTGTTGTTAAAAATTTCGGTTCCTTTAAGGAAACATTCTCCTCTTTTGTCTCCTCATCCTTCAATTCCTTCTTTAAGGCATCTTCCTTTTCTGCTTTAACTTTAGTTAATTCAGTGTTTGCTACAATTTTAGTAAGCGGTTCCTTTATGGGGTTTAATATTTTATTAAGAGCGTCATCTTCTCCGCTTCGTTCCAACTTTAAGGATAAATATTTTTGTTTAATGGTTTTTGCAGCATTAAGAATTTTCTGTTTAATTGCTTTGTCTCGTTTACTTAAAACTTTAGGCATGACTGCTACCGCTGCTTTGTTGAGCAGTGTATTATATACTGATAATAGCTTGAAGAGTTAGGGATTTATATAGGTATCAAATTTACTTCTATATCTCCCCTTATTTATTTCATCATCTTTAACAATAACTAAAAATCCGTATTTTTCTTTCCAGCATTCCGAACAAATTCTTTTAAACGTTTCTAGCGTCATATCTGTGTTTACATGATCGCTATACACATGCTTCAAATTTAAGTCATCCTGTTTAAATAATATAATCATGTTAGCATTATCTCGAATTAACTGTTTAGGTATTTTTGAATAGGTTTGGCAAAGGTAAAATGAATCAATTTTATTATGCCTGCCCATAGAAAAATAATTCCTTATTTTTTCCTGTTTCTCGCAGGCTATATCATCGAATATAAATATCGAGTTTGGTTTGGTATTTTCAGGATGTATAACCGCATCGTTATCGCTGAATGCGTAATAATTCACGCCGGATACTAGACTTATGGTTTTTTTCTAAAAATTTATATTTTTCTTGGTTAAGTGATTTGCAATAAATATAAACATTTTGAAATCTTAATCCGTTTTTATCGATTAACAAACTTAACATTACGTTGCTTTTCCCTGCATTACTAGGACCACAAATAACAGCTCTAATTGAATTTGGTAGCAATTCGCTATGACGTTTTATGTGCTGCAGAATTTTCACATATATCGAAATTGGTAATATTTAGGTTGAGAACTTGTTTTTCTTTTTTCATCTTATAAAGGGTGTTTAGTTAAGTATAACCTTAGTACTAATGAACACCTCAAGAGGTGCAGGTGTATTAAATACCTTAATCAATAAGCTACCGTTCGAACTTCATTTACCGGGTTATTCTTATTGTGGGCCAGGTACCCGGCTTAAAGAACGATTGACTCGCGGTGACCAACCAAAAAATAAATTGGACAGTTATTGTAAGGAGCACGATATCGAATATTCAAAAACATCCGACCTAACAAAACGACATCAAGCTGATAAAGTATTACAGGAGCAAGCCTGGAAACGAGTTACAGCTGTAGATTCGAATTTAGGAGAAAGGAGTGCAGCTTGGATTATAACGTCTGCAATGAAGGCTAAGCGAGCACTTGGAGCGGGTAATAAGAAGTTAAAAGCAAGAAAACTAAGAAAGATAAGAAAAAAGAGACTGAGAAGAGCAAAGAGAAAGATAAGAAGAAAGAGACTGAGAAGAGCAAAAGCAACTAAAGGAAAAACATCGTTTAAGTTGGGTGTTGTTAACAGCATAAAAAAACATATGAATAAATATAAGGAGGGTGGTTCCTTGAAGGATAGGATTAAAGGTGCCATTAAAGCAGCTCGATTATCTGTAAAAAATATTGGAGGAAAGAGAAAAATTAAGACACCTAGAGTTATCCGGGTGCCGAAACTTGGCGGAATCCTCCCCCTTATTCCTATTTTTGCAGGGTTAAGCGCGCTGGGGGCCCTGACAGGGGGTCTCGCAGGGGTGTCCAAAACGATAATTAGCGCTCGAGATGCAAAAAATAAACTTGAAGAAGCAAAGAGACATAATGAAACAATGGAAGCTATTGCTCTCGGAAAGAGTAAAGGGCAGGGACTATATCTTAAACGATTTAAGACTGGTTATGGATTGTATTTAAAGAAAATGCCAAAAAACTTCCATTAAGGTTACCCAATCAACCATTATCTAATATTAACATCGAAAAACAAGCAAAAACATTTGAAAAATACCCAATTTTAGGGGGGTGTTTATGAGAGACAATTTACCTGAAACTGCATGGAAGACTGAATGTGGTATAATTAATTTAGATAAATCTGAAGGAGCTGGAACTCATTGGGTGGCCTATAAAAAATCTGGAAACAACGCTGTTTACTTTGATAGTTTTGGAAATTTAAATCCTCCAATGGAAGTAATTAAATATTTAAAAAATTGTACTATATATTATAACTTTGATCAATATCAGAAGTTTAATACCTACAATTGTGGACATCTTGCACTAGCTTTTCTTTACAATAAATCCTTATAAGTACATAACGTGTTTAATTTTTGTTAGTAATGTCTCAAACGTTTACATTGAAGGGTCGTTCTAGTTGTCTAAGTATTGACATTAGCCCGCCAATTGTACTGGATTCGAGGTATAATTATTCCTTAGCCCTCATTGCACTGAGCACCTGGAACTCTTCCAAATATAGAACCTGGAAGTGATAAATTTTATTATACCAATTCGAAGGGTGTGAAGAAATTTATAAATATTCCAACAGGAGCTTATGAGATTAGCGATATTGAATCATTTCTTATTAAACAGTTGGATATCAACGAGGGTGGAACTGCTATAAAATTTCGCTTGAAACCAAACAACAATACTCTCAAATCTGAACTAAGGTGTCTTTATGGTGTCGATTTCAAACCTAAAGATTCCATAGGGAAATTATTAGGTTTTTCTGAAAAGTACCTGCAACCAAATACAATATACGAATCAGATCTTCCTGTGAATATTATTAAGGTTACTTCTATACGACTTGAGTGCAATATCGTCTCTGGATCTTATTATACGAATCATCCCTCTCATACGGTATATGAGTTTACACCGGATGTTGATCCTGGATATAGTATAATTATAGAACCGAGAAATTTAATTTATTTACCTGTAAATAAATCCAGTATTGATAATATAACTGTAGATTTACTTGATCAGAATTCAAACCCAATAAATTTTCGTGGTGAAGAAATAATTATACGGTTGGAGCTAAAGAAACATGGTCTTAGTGATTAATAATCGCAATTTAGAAAATTATTTAATTAGCGGCAGCAACCATCCAATTTCAGTCTATAATCAGACGCTAAAGCAATCGCTCACGTCCAGGAGTCTATTCCAGTTACAATCTATAGCACAAAAGTATGGCTACCGTATCAGAAAAACTTCAAATATTTCGCCAGGTCAACGCAGATGAATCAATCAGTCGAGAAGAATGGCATAGTTACCATCCATTTACATCTTCATTTAACAATAACGATGAGATTGAAATAGTAATTAACCAGCTCGATACATTTATGGATATTAGCGAAGCTGTCCTTCATATAGAAGCGTCCTTTACTGAGGAAGTTACTGCAAATAAAACGGGAAAATGTAAGTTAACAAATAATCCTGGCGCATTCTTATTTGAAAACGATTACATACGAACTGAATGGGATTGAAATTGAGAAGGTTCGAGATCCAGGACTTATCAGCTCCATAAAAGCAATGTTATGTCTTAATGAGCAGGAAAGCAAATCTCTTCATGCAGCTGGATGGAAATGGCCTACAGGTTCGCTGGCAACCTTTGTTGGTACTGCAGCTGATGAAAATGGAAATTTCAACTTATTAATATCTCTACGGTTTCTTTTCGGTATATTTTCAGACTACAAGGGTGTTATAATGGGGAGACAAAAAATTAAACTGGTTAGAGCGAGAGTTGATGAAAATTGCTATGCAAATACCACTGGGGATAAGAAGGCTACTATAAGTATTTCATCAATTGTGTTAAAAGTTAAACATATCTACCCTAGCGATGCTATTAAAGTTAAATTATATGAAGAAATAGCCAGTAATCGAACCATTCTTATGCCGTTTAGAAGCTGGGAAATTCACGAATTGCCTACACTTAGATCGGCAACGAAAGATATTTGGATGGTGAAATCAGCTTCCGAAAGAGCTCGATATGTTATCGTATTTTTCCAAACGAACCGAAAAGATAACGCCGCATCGAATTGTACATATTTTGACAATATAAATATTACCGATGTAAGACTTTATTTAAATTCAGAAGTTTACCCATATGAATCACTTAATTTAAATTTTAATGATAAAAAAATAGCGAAGCTTACAGAATGTATACAGAGTTCCAAAATACATATTTACAAAAAACCGTTTTGCGAACCATTATTAAGCTTTTCAGACTTTTTTTCCCGTGCTCTATTCGTGATTGATTGTTCAAAACAAAATGAAAATATCAAATCTGGTATCGTCGATGTAAAAATAGAATTTCAAAGTTCTGAACAATTTCCAAAAGATACTCGAGCGTATTGTATAATTATCCATGATCGGGTAATAGAACACTCCCCTCTTACTGGAACTATAAGATCCATAGTTTAACAAATTAATTTTCAATACCATGAAGACTGTAGTGGTCGACGTACAGGGCTACGTAACACCGAATTTTGAAGTAAAGGAACTAGTAATTTATGATGGGAAGAAAATAAAATCATGGATTTTTAAACCGAAGACCTTATATAAAAATTTATCTGAAAATTTAAAGAAAACAGCTAAATATACCTTTTATTATATTCACGGCATTCCATACAATTCTGGTTGCATGGAATATAACGACCTTAATCGAATACTTAGAGACGAATTATCAGATGTTGGAGTTATCTACGTTAAAGGACATATAAAGAAAGAATTTCTGTTGGATTATTACTACCAGAATGGTTGCACGGCTCATCCTGATATAATAAATCTTGAATATTCAAGCATACGAGTACCAAAATTAGATAAGGATTATATAGGTCAATGCAATTACCATAAGCTTGCGATGTGTTCTTGTAGCGTTAACAATGCTATAACTTTATACAATTATATTACAAATAAATAAATTTTCAAAATATGTGTGTTTTTATTTTTCAATAAGAAAGCAATTTTTACATATTAAAAATCAATTTTACGCTGACAAAGATAGCAATTCCCTATTTACACATAAATAAGACAAGGAAAGTATTCGAATCGAACTTCCGCCAGTGCGTTATTATCCAATATGTGTTTGCCGCCGACATGCAGCAAAAGACGGTCAATGGCGCGCTGCAGGAAGCTCAACTCGAATGCTTTCCTTGTCTTATTCATGCGTAAATAGGGAATTGCTTTCTTTGTCCGCGTAAAAATTGATTTTTAATATGTAAAAATATTAATTTACGGTGACAAAGAACGCAAACCCTATTTACACATGAATAAGACAAGGAAAGTATTCGAGTTGAGTTTCCTGCAGCGCGCCATTGGCAATCTTTTCAATAAAAATACTAGATGCCGCTCCTTGTACTAAAATTGAATTTAATAAAATGAGATGAAACTAGTCTTACACATGAATAAGACAAGGAACGTATTCGAACCGAGTTTCCGACTGTAGCTATAGGCGGCGTGCATGAGATCATCCGCACGTGGTTTTCAATTTATAGCATAATAATATGTGATGGTTAAAGGCTGAGGCGCGTTGGACTATAGAGGAAAAATAATATTCATTTATTCATTTATTTATTTATTTATTTATTAATACAAATATAAGTTAATGTAACATCATCCAATAGGATTTACACACTTGTAGATGTTGGGGTAAGCTTAACGAGTGACACCTAACATATTTTCTTTTTATCTAAGTATTCTTCAATGACAGTTTCAAATTCAAGATAACTTAACCTTCGCAATTCTTTTAATAAACCCAATACAGATATGAGAAATGAATCGTCTTTAGTTTCTAGATAATTTTCACAATCTTGCACCACTTTCCCAAGCGTCTCTATAATTTCACTAAGCCACTCAGGATAATTTTCAGCATTTTCTTGCAATTCTTTCCTAACATGATCAGGATAATTTTCTATATTTTCCCTCTGTTTAGAGACTGCATACATATATCCCTTTGGAGCCCATTTCACATCACTAGCACAAAGGTTACGTAGTCGTACTATTAGCGAATTCATGATAATATTGTTGTTGTTAATACACTGAGAAGCAATCTGTTACTAAAGCTATGTATGTATGGAGAACCAATATCCAAACCCAAATTCCATTTCAAGGTCAAGTGGCGTCACTGTGATGACCACACCAACGTATGTGCTACTCTTAGGTCTGTCAGCCGAAGATACACCCTCACATCACACAATCAAACTCCTAGTTGAAATTACCTACACTTCTGCTCAAAATATTAATATTTAATACTAGCAGCGGCATCTAGTATCTTTATTGTACAACTATAGTAGTATTGATAGGCGGGTACTAAGGACAATAAAGATGTTTAGCATATTTTAATTGCAAAATATTTTAAGCCATGTAAAAAGGATATGGTTAAAATTAACGTTAACGTTAACGGTGAAAATACGGAAGAAGTTTAATAAAGTGGCCGGCGGCGCTTCCATAGGCGTAGGTAATTTCATCTAGAATGTTAAAATTTCAAACAGATGTGCGTTGAACAATAGATAGATGAATTGAACTGCTGACTGTCTGTATGCCTCTCATTTGACAGCTGGCGGCTGACAGCTATCAACTGTCGTCTGTCTGTCTGTCTGGTCTGTCTGTCTGCTGTCCGTCCATCCGTCCGTCCGTCCGCGGTTAAAGCGGGTAGATACTCTAGGCGGGTTTCGGCGACTGTGATAAGGCCTTTTTGGCACCGACGATTACGGCGCAAGTCATAGTGTCAGGTCAGAACTGGCAACGCCGCGAAGCGGCGTTGCCAGACCTGACCTGCCACGATGACGAGCGCCGTAAACGCCGGTGCCAAAAGGGCCTTATCCTCTCGCCGAAACCCGCCTAGAGTATCTACTCCGGCCTATAATCGTAAGCAAAGCGGGGTATGGTGAACGAACCCGACTTATGGGTAAGGTCGGTGAAAGTATGGATCGGTTCCCGAGACGACGGCATGTCAAATGGCTGGCTCAGTTTTACCAGGTTGTACGATATATACAGATATATATCTATAAATATGTCTGTTGTAACATACAGCCATGTATTTCTGATTTAGCTAAGAACCATGATATCAGTACCCTTTTTAAAGTCGTCCAAAGTTTTTTTAATCCTTCTTAAGTCTTCATTGAAAGCAACTTTCTATTGGCGATTCTGCCCTGAATCTTGCTATTTCCAGTACTTATCTTACTTGGCTTTTTTACCATTTGATTTATAACCTGTATCTACCCCTGTGTGGTCTGATTCTGGCCATTTGTTCTACAGTATTTATTTTTGAATGTGAGTCAAATCACTGACTTGATATTGCAAAGTTGTATGATTATATATATATATATATATATATATATATATATATATATATATATATATATATATATATATATATATATATATACATATATATATATATAGATATGTACCTAAAAATTTGTTTTAACATACAATCATGTAATACTGAACCAGCTAAAAACCATGATAACTGTTAAAATGTCCATTTATACTTGAAAAATTTTCCTTATTTTAACCTTGCTTGTGTTACCGGAACCTAACCTGATCTATATAACTTAGCCTATAGCTCATCTTGTCATTTCTCTACAATATATTGTATTAGACTGCCAAATTCTTATATCTGTGAGTTTTCTTAAGTTCAACACTTTCTTATTCCTGCTTATAAAATTCTTTATTATTCTTCTTCATTTATGGCTTAGGTCTATTTAACTTATTTTCATCATTCTTTTTAACACCACGTGTTGAATGCCTTCTTTTTTTTTTCACGTGGCACCTCGGCTATAGAAGAAATAAACTTAAGATAGATAAAAATAATATTAAGTAAATAATTACAGCAAATTAGATACTTTGCATAGAAATGGTAAAAAATAATTGTGAATAATAAATTGCAAGTTGGGAACAGTACTTGGGAGGTAAAATGGTACAAGTGACAATTTTGGTAAAATTGGATTGTGGTATCAATAAAAAGTTTTTATAAGTTTTAAATAGTATTTTGGTTTCAGTCATTCTCCTGTGAAATTACTAAATTGGCACTTGTTTCAATTCCTACATAATCATACTTGGATAGGAACCAGGACGTAGACTAACACACATTTTATTAAGTTATTTATAATTCACTTTTTTTTTTTTTGTGGGTTATGCTACTATGAAACTTGGCTCACCTTATACATTCCATAATTCATTAATATATAGGCTTTGGAAACATTTTTTAAAAAGCAATATGTCGAGAGGTGGTAAGCAAAGAAAAACGGCATATGGACGTATTCCAGATATGATGCTATAGAGGAATATTGAAGATAAGTTGGATAGACTAACTCACAAGTGAAAAAATCCACTGTGTTTTCAGATTTACTCGTGTTTAACTGCAACACTTGCATGCCATATTGTGAACATACATGTTTTCAATATTCATTTTCTCATTCATTACATCTGTCAAGTTTTTTGCTAGTCATCAAACCGTATCATGTGTTCATTCTACGGTCATTTAACATGACCCGTAATCAGTTGAGGCTAATCAGGGCCAAATTACATATGTACAAGGTCTTGAGTAGACGGTCTGTGGCTACGGGCTGTGTGGTTCAACCTTTTTCCCTGGAATGGGGTTGGTCAGTCCTAGAGCGTAAAGAAACTTGGTCACTGAGTCTAAGAAGTAGTTGACACAGCGGGTGAACGAACGCGACTTATGGGGAAGGTTGGTGAAACTATGGGCCGGTTCCTGGGACAACGCCATTTTAAATTTCTAGCTCGGTTTGACCAGGTTGTATGATATATGGATATGAATAGTTATAAAGATATCAGTTGTAACTTACAGTCATGTATTTCTGATCTAGCTAAGAGCCAATTTACCAGTATTCAAGAAATCCATAATATTACCAATTCTTCTTAAGCCTTGCTCTTTTCTTTGGACACATCTATTTCTTTATAATTAACCGAATGCCTTTAGCCATTTGATCTATTAAACTTGGTCTACCGTTATCACTGCCTTGTCTGCTTTCTGTTATTTCCTTTACAGTTTACTATTATAATAAATAGATAAATTTTAGAAAGTGTGTAATCATTTCATATCTTCTTTTCTGCACGTGTTGCAAGCAGTCCTTCCTTTTTTGACATGTTTCAACATTTCTTATTCCTATTTATCTGTAGTTTTTTTTTTGGAATAGCCCATCTACCTAATGCATCATAATCATTCATCTGGAACGCTACATCTCGAATGTTATATGCCTTTTTTTTTTTAATCCTTTTTCCAATGTTATTTATTATTTTAATACAGTTGCAAGTACATTTATTTTATTGTATAATTATTTTTTTTTTTATTCGTTTTGTAAATATATTGATAGTAATTTTGGTTTTATTTTTCTATTTTTTTAATACTTAAATTTTTACTTAGGTTAGGATCGAAATTATATGAAGTAATACATAATTTCGATCCTAATGCAGGTAACCAAATATACGATTGAGTGTATGTTTGGTTGTCTATGTAAATATTCAATCGATTGTTGTGACATCTATAAATTAGTAGTCCAAGTTTTGAAATAAGCGGTTTTTCACATCCATATTCTGAGCAAAAAAATTTTGCCACAGAACGCATAAATATGCTTATATAGCGTTCAGAAGTGTATATATTAACGTAAATACACTTCCGGGTGTTACATATTTATAATAAAATGTGACAAAATTCTTGTTTAGGATAATGTGAAAAACTGCTTATTTCGAAATTTGCACTATTAATTTATAGATGTCACAATAATCGATCGAGGCTTTATTTAGACAACCAAACATACAATCCATTGTATATTTGGCTGCCTATATTAAAACAAATGTATTATTTTACCAATAATTAAAATATTGAAAACCAAAAGAAATAAAACTAAAATTACTGTTAAATATTTTTCTACGTTTGAACCAGATTTTAAGGTTGAAAATATATATAAAATCTGTATTCAGGAAATCAATGTAAATAAACCTTAAAGCGAAGATACTAACCTAATACTATCTACAATTGTAGAGTTTATTTTATATCAGCTGTAATTTATGAAATGACGCATTTCGGTAAGAATTGTAACCTGTTAAAAATGAGACGAAGAATTTTTTTTGGCTTTTTTCTGTTGAGGTAATAAACAAATTTTAAGCATAATTATTTATAATAAGATATAATTGAAGTTAAAGGCATCATGGAGAGTGTTAGGAGTGCTTTATATTTGCCATGTTATATGTCCTTTTCGGTGTTCTTGTTATAAAAAAATCTGAAAGTTTCTGTGTATTTTTATTATTTTCAGTTTTAACAGAAATAGTATGTAGAAAAAACCTCAGGTTTTAGTTGTAAATATCTTGGAGGCTCGTCCTGTGCCCTACTCGTGAATTATATTTTCCATAAAGTACCTATCATTTAACATATTGACTTGTGTTTGGATTGTTTTTAGTGTTCCGTACGGAACACTTATAAGATCACTTCGGTGTCTGTCTGTCTGTCTGTCTGTCTGTCACACCCGATTTTCTCCGAAACTATTTGACATAGAAAGGTGAAATTTGGTAATAATATAGGAATTGATGGCCTCATCAGAGCCATGTAGTTTTGAGAATTAAATTTTGACTTAAGGGGTTAGTTTTGGGGGGTGAAGTCGGAAGCGAAAAAAAAAATTTTTTTACTAGGTCATCGAGTGTGGTGTCAAATGAAAGCTTGTGAAAACACGAGTAAAAAATATATATATATATTATTATACTTGCGCGCACTTTTCTTTGTATTATTTTTAAAAATTCGCGAAAAATCGCTGTCCCGGGCCTTATCTCGAAAAGTACTTATCAAAAAATTTCGAAAAAATTCTGGAATATTCTCCACGGGGTGTAGATTGAACGAAAATTATCACGAGTGCATTACCTTTAATAATTTATATGGTATATAAAAAAAACAAAAATTTCAAGGTCATCAGATTTCAGTAAAGATTGAAAACAAACTTTATTGAAAACTCATTTGGGGTGTGTTTTTGTGAAGTCACTGATCATTTTATACCACCGTAACATAATTTTGACTTAAGGGGTTCGTTTTGAGGGGTGAAATCGGAAGTGAAAAAAATTTTTTTTTACTAGGTCATCGAGTGTGATGTCCAATGAAAGCTTGTGAAAACACGAGAAAATATATATATATGTATATATATATATATATATATATATATATATATATATATATATATATATATATATACTCGTATATAATGTAATACTTGAGCACACTTTTCTTCGTATTACTTTTAAAAAATCGCTGTCCCCTACCTTATCTCGAAAAGTACTGATCAAAAAATTTTGAAAAAATTCTGGAATATTCTCCACTGGGTATAGATTGAACGAAAATTATCACGAGTGCATTAGCTTTAATAATTTATTTGGTATATAAAAAAACAAAATTTCAAGGTCACCAGTTTTCAGTAAAGATTGGAAACAACCTTTGTTGAAAACTCCTTTGAGGTGTGTTTTGTGAAGTCACTGATCATTTTATACCACCCTAACAAAATTTTTTATTTTAAAAACAATCAACGTACGGAACACTAATTGTGCAAGTTCAACTTGCACTTGACCGGTTTATTCTTAAGTGTGAAACACAGTCGGTACTTATTTTAGAATTGTGTGTTTGCAGTACTGGGTAAATACTTTACTATTTTTGGTTTCTGGTCAGTTCAGGGTTCCAATCTCTGATATTTTTGAGTAAAGGTTTTTTAATGTCGGAAGGTTCAAGAATGGTTGCAGGGAATAATTTTATTGTCTACTTCTTCAACACTTCGCACTAATCATTATCATTCAATGAAATTTTAAAAGTGCTTTTTTAAAGAGAATATCATTTTTATATCTATAGGAGCTGGAAAGGCGCTTATGGTCTTTCAGGCCCTTCCTTGGCTACACCATGGTATCCCCTCTTATTTTTAAGTAAAATTTTGGTCCAAATAGTTTTAATGAGTCTGAGATTCAATTTAAGATGATCCCAGAACTGAAAGACTAATTGATTAGGCTTGCCGAGGATTTGCTGCTATCAGATCGGCGAGTGTAGATCTCAGTAGTTGTTAAAGAAGTATATGAAAACAGTTTTTATAGTCGCAGTTTCTCCACGATGAATCGTCAAACTCCTTAGTCCAGGAGATATTAACGAGAAGAAAAAAAAAAGAGTTACTGTCAGAGACGACGAGACTTGGGTGTTCCACTGGAATCCCAAACCTTATCTTTTTTTTTTCGATACCGTTTCTTGATAAAATGGCGGACGTTACAAATAATTTTTAGATTAAATCTCATCTACCGAGTATGATGGGAAATTGATAAAATGCATTCATGTCTGATTGTTGGTGTAAATTGGAATTCATTGTCTAAAAAAATATAATATTAGTTGCCTAACGAATCAAGCGTTGGACCAATGAGGAAGACTTTCATTATTATAATTTGAAAATGTGTACTTATTTTCACGTTTATCAGAGGTTGTTCTTCAGATATTTGAACAGAAAAATTCACAGGGCGCTCAATCAGTAATATAGGATTAATGTAACTCGGTAAATTCATTGCTTTCAAAAGCGCGAAAAATCGCCGTCCACCTGCCTTATTTCGAAAAGTACTTATCAAAAAATTTTGAAAAAATTCTGAAATATTCTCCACGAGGTATAAATTGAACGAAAATTATCACGAGTGCATTACCTGTAATAATTTATCTGGTATATAAAAAAAAAAAAATTCAAGGTCATCAATTTTCAGAAAAGATTGAAATAAACTTTGTTGAAAACTCATTTGGGGTGTGTTTTGTGAAGTCACTGATCATTTTATACTTCTGTTACATTTTTTATTTTAAAAGCAGTCAACGTACGGAACACTAATTGCGCAAGTTCAACTTGCACTTGACCGATTATTTAAACATATGTTTCTTTTTGTTTTAGAAATGTTTAGCATACAGCACGCTGAATTACCACATGGTGCAGTTCACTGCATCCATACATGTTCTACAAGTGGTCTTTCGCACTGGAGGTCATGGATTGTAATGCTGCCACAAAAACTTTTAATGACATGAATCCAACTTATTTTGGTAAGTTTTCCGGTTATGATATTCTTCCTGAATCTGATCCATTTCGAATATTAATTAATTATTAATGTGATAGCAATCACAAAGAAATTTTGGGTTCATTATGCTAACAATCTTTAAAAGATTCAGTTGGTTGAAACTTATTGCACAATAAATAGGGGGAGAGAATTACAGGGTTCTTGGAGTCCAGAAATTTGAAAATCAAGTTTTTCCAGGTTGTAACTTGAGATAAGGGTCAAAATTTAACCTAATTATGTATAGTAAAACATATAAGAGATTAAAGGAGTGGGTATGTTAATTACAACGCTGACTTCGGATTTATTGTATTATAGGTCTTGTTCAGAGTTCTTGGAGTAGTTGTATTATTATTTCATTATTATATATTTTGACATAAGAAAAGGGTGAAAGAGGTAGGGTTGTTAAATATTGTATAATTTCAATAGTATATATTTGTTTGGTTTTCAGTTGGTATAATGGACAAATTTGAAGTATAAATTTTCGAAGAAGTTTACAATAATACTAAACTTAAGTTCTAAAAGGTATTACATTTGGATGGTTTATATTAGACACTGTGTTAAGATAGACTACCTGTAATTAACCCAATTTTATTACCTCTTAATTTAAATTTAGTACCAATGAACCATCCAGATGTAATATCTTTTAGAACTTAAGTTTAGTCTTATTGTAAACCTCTTCGAAAATAGTCGTAAGAGTGAAACACGTTTCAAAGTTATCTGAATAAATTCATTGAACCTGTTATACTGTATTTTATTTTAAAAGTGTAAATATTAAGATGTTTCAGGTAAAACCGACCACATACTCCATAAATTCTATATATAGTTTAAAATAAAAAAAATATATTAGGTGTTAAAAGGCAAGGGAAGGAGTTAAAGTTGTGCTTTCATATATATCGTGTTATATATCTCTTTCAGGATCCTTGGAATCAAAGCCTTTATTATTTTTTTTAATATTCTCCACTTTTAAAACAGCGCGAGGCTAAAAAAAAGTACTATGAGAATTTGTACTGGTTTTTGTCTCAGATATTGGAAACAATTTTTCCATAAATAATATTTTAAAAAATATATGAGGTTAAAGGGATGTAGAAGGGAGTTAGAGTAGTGGTTCGGTATATACTGTAATATATATCTATTATGGGGTTCTTGGAATCGAGAATCTGAAATTTTTTTCATTATTTCCAGTTTTGTGAGAAGCCCTTTTGCTTAATTTTTTTTAATGAATATCTCTTCTTAAGGTAACTATTGAGTAAAACATTAAGTTGTATTGCTAGTTTTTGGTGGTGATAATAAATTTGAAGCATAATCACTACAATTAAACATATGAGGAATTAAAGGGGGAGGAAAGAGTTTAGAAGGGATTACTTCAAAGATATCTTATATGTTCTTTTCAGAGTTTGGCATCAGAGAAATCTGAAAATTGTTCGTTTTTCATGGTTTCATGTTTTAACAGAAATAATATTTTGAGAAATTTTAATTTACAATTGTTAAGATCCCTGAGGCCCATACTCTGCACAACTTTTTTATGATTAAATATCTGTCAGTTATGTCGAGTTGAAATGCTCGTTATTCCTTAACATGATGAAGTTAAATTCCACGTTTATTTTAGAACTGCTTATTTTCAGGGCACGTTCTAGGTAAATCACTTTATCATATTTTTTTGTTTTTTATTTCCATTATTATAAAGAGAAGTGTTATATTCATGAAACATCACCCTTTGAAATTTTTCTTCACCCTTCAGGGTCCCTAGAACACAGAAACATGGTTTAAAATATTCGTATCTCTGTCAGCTTGGTAGTTCTCAAACAAAATGGGGTATCAGATTAAAATTTTGCACGTCATTAATATTGAAATGGGGATGGAACCTAATAGTTTTTCAGCTATTTCAATGTCAATAGTATTATGAGAATTTTTCCTACTTTTGGGTCAGATACTGAACAGATTATATGCAATATTATTTATAGTCGGGTATATAAGAGATTAAATGGTTAAAGGGGCGACTTCGAATATATTTTGTTATACGTCGTTTTCGGGGCTCTTGGGAGTTGAGGAAACTGAAAATTATTTTTTAATTTTTGTTGACACCAAAGGAAAGGGGGTGAAATAGCTGGAAGTGGTTAAAAATTGTATGATTAGTAAAACTTATAAGTGGTATGTGAATGATATTGAATTTTTGGTAGGTCGTTCCCGTCGATCCGGCTATTACCACAACTTGGAACGATACTTCATGGTCAAAACAAGAGTCAAGACATCAATCAACAAGTTCATCGACGATCATGTGTTCCTAGAATCAGGAAAACCGAACTATTCGTTACACCTTTTTTTGTTTTAAGGGGGTAAGTTTGAAAGTTTTGTTTAATTTTCAGAAAATGGAGAAAAATGAACTTCTTTTCTTAACTTTCCTAATGGATTTATAAGAGCCAAAAGCCTGTTTACTGAACTTTTTGGTTAAAAACAAGATGAAAATTAAGAGATTTGCATAAATCGATTTCAGATGAACACTACTAAACTGTAATTCTTTAAAATTCTAGTACAAGATCAAAGCTATATTTCACGTAAATTAATGCAGAGAGAATTGTAGCGAAAAAACTTTCAAAATCAAGACAATTTTACTAGTTAGTTAAAAATTTAAATTTTAGACTGGACGATTTGGCCCTTTTTAGAAATTCTTACTTATTGAAAAAAAATATGAGAACATACGATTTACATCTTGAAAGGATTGGCAACACAGGTAGTAGATTTGAGCAAGAGGTCAGTAGTAGGTAGATCTACTGACGAACAGGGAGAGTTGGCAATGCTGCAAATACCCCCCTAATTTTGTTTACTCGTAAACGAATAGCTCAGCCTTAGACCCTCTTTTTTGTTGCAGTTTTTATTTCTTATCCCTTCCAATTTCATTCAGTGTATTGTTGAAAGCCTGCTTGTTATTTGGATTACCTTTTAGGTAAGAGGTATGAATTATTTCTGTTAAAGTAATAGGGCCGTAAGGAGTAATTAAAAAAAGCGTCAAATAAGTAGCTCGTTTTCTTGCCTGTAAAATTTCTGATGGAATGTTACGCGACGTTAGTTAGAGGCAAGCTGTTTCCCAGTTAGGGCTACTAGTTTTACCACTTAAATATTGTAGGTCGCTCAAACAAGTAAAACATTTTTAAGTCGATTATGGAATTTTTAAAGTGTAGTCATAATCTCTTCTGGGATTTGCCTTTTCTTAATGTGAAATTTTACTCAGTACACAGCAGACAAACAAAAAGAACTCTACAAATGGTTGTTCAGGTCTCTATACACATTGATTAGTAACTGCCATTCACATCGTCGAACAACTAGTCGATGTTTATTACATACATAGTATACTTTTATGGCCATCTTTCTAAATGTCTTTGTTTAATATATTTTTGTACACAGAATCACCACATTATATTCATTGCTCTGTTCATTGCATGATTACTTCCTTCTCAACTACTCTCTCTCAATGGATGTGTTAGTTGAGGTTCGTTCATGTAATAAATAAATAAATTATTAGCTGATGCCAGTCACTTTTTCAAAACGAATGGTTATAATTCAAACCCCCTTTCTGTTTCTACTATTTTTTTTTGTTTTTATTGCATATATAGTGTACCTTTAGTGCCATTTTTTAAACATATGTTTCTTTTTGTTTTAGAAATTTTTGGCATACAGCACACTGGATTACCACATTGTGCAGTTCACTGGATTCATACATGTTCTACAAGTGGTCTTTCGCATTGGTGGTTGATGATTGTAATGCTGCCACAAAAACTTTTAATGACATGAATCCAACTTATTTTGGTAAGTTTTCCGATTATGATATTCTTCCTGTAGATCATCCTCTAATCCATTCCATTATTAATTAATTATTAATGTGATAGCAATCACAAAAAAAATTTTGGGTTGATTTTGCTAACAGTTTTTAAAAGATTCAGTTGGTTGAAACTTATTGCACAATAAATAGGGGAAGGGGGAGAGAGAGAGAATTACAGGGTTCTTGGAGTCCAGAAATCTGAAAATCAAGTTTTTCTAGATTTTAACTTGAGATAATGGTCACAATTTAACCTAATTATTTATAGTAAAACATAAGAGGTTAAAGGAGTGGGTATGTTAATTACAAAGCTGACTTCAGATTTATTGTATTATAGGTCTTGTTCAGAGTTTTTGGGGTAGTTGTATTATTATTTCATTATTATATATCTTAACATAAGAAAAGGGTGAAAGAGGTAGGGTTGTTAAATATAGTATAATTTCAATAGTAATATTAAATATTTGTTTGGTTTTCAGTTGGTATAATGGACAAATTTGAAGTATAATATATAATTTAAATATTTACACTTTTGAAATAAAATATCACTTTGACACGTGTCTCGCGACCATTTTCGAAAACTAAACTCAAGTTCTAAAAGATATTACATTTGGATGGTTCATATTAGACACTGTTAAGATAGACTGTCTGTAATTAACCTAATTTTATTACCTCTTAATTTAAATTTAGTACCAATGAACCATCCAGATGTAATATCTTTTAGAACTGAAGTTTAGTCTTATTGTAAACCTCTTCAAAAATGGTCGCGAGACTGAAACAAGTATTCGAGTGATCTGGATAAATCCAGTAAAACAGTTATACTGTATTTTATTTTAAAAGTTTAAATATTAAGATGTTTCACCTAGAACCGACCGCAAACTCCATAAATTTTATATGTAATTTAAAATAAAAAAAATATATAAGGTGTTAAAAGGGTAAGGGAAAGAGTTAGAGGAGTGGTTTCATATATATTTTGATATTTTCCAATTTTAAAAAATCTCCGGGCTCAAAAAAGTACTACGAGAATTTGTACTGGTTTTTGTTTCAAATATTGGAATTAATTTTTCCATAAATAATATTAAAAATAGATGGGGTTAAAGGGATGTAGATACGGTTAAATGGAGTAGTGGTTGGGTATATACTATAATATATGTCTATTATGGAGTTCTCGGAATCGAGAATCTGAAAATTTTTTCATTATTTCCAATTTTGTGAGAAGCCCTTCTGCTTATTTTTTTTTTTATGAATGTCTCTTCATAAAGTAACTATTGAGTAAAACATTAAGTTGTATCGCTAGTTTTTGTTGGTGATAATAAATTTGAAGCATAATCACTACAGTTAAACATATGAGGAATTAAAGGGGTAGGAAAGAGATTAGAGGGGATTACTTCAAAGATATCTTATATGTTCTTTTGAGAGTTTTGCACCAGAGAAATCTGAAAATTGTTCTTTTTTCATGGTTTCAAGTTTTAACAGAAATAGTATTTAGAGAAATTTCAGTTTACAGTTGTTAAGGTCCCTGATGCCCATACTCTGCACAACTTTGTTATGATTAAAGATCTATCAGTTATGTCGAGTTGTAATACTTGTTATTCCTTAATATGATGAAGTTAAATTCCGTTTTTATTTTGGAACTACTTATTTTCAGGTCAGTCACTTTATCATAATTTTTGTTTTTTACTTCCATTATTATAAAGAGAAGTATTTATTATATTCATGAAACGTCACCCTTTGAAATTTTTCTTCTCCCTTCAGGGTCCCTAGAACACAAAAATATGGTTTAGAATTTTCGTATCTCTGTCAGCTCGGTAGTTCTCAAACAAAATGAGGTATCAAATTAAAATTTTGCACATCATTAATATTGAAATGGGGATGGAACCTAATAGTTATTGAGCTATTTCAATGTCAATAGTATTATGAGAATTTTTCTTACTTTTGGGTCAAATACTGAACAGATTATATGCAATATTATTTATAATCGGGCATATAAGAGGTTAAATGGTTAAAGGGGCGACTTCGAATATATCTTGTTATACGTCGATTTGGGGGCTCTTGGAAGTTGGGGAATCTGAATTTTTTTTTTAATTTTTGTTAACACCAAAGGGTGAAATGGGTGGAAGTGGTTAAAAATTGTATGATTAGTAAAACATAAGTAAGTGGTACGTGAATGATATTGAATTTTCGGTAGGTCGTTCCCGTTGATCCGGCTATTACCACAACTTGGAACGAGACTTCATGGTCAAAACAAGAGTCAAGACATCGATCAACAAGTTCGTCGACGATCATCTGTTCCTAGAATCAGGAAATCCGAACAATTCGTTACACCTTTTTTGGTTTTAAAGGGGTAAGTTTGAAAGTTTTGTTTAATTTTCAGAAAATGGAGAAAAAATGAGCTTCTTTTCTTAACTCTCTTAATGGATTTATAAGAGCCAAAAGCCCGTTTACTAAACTTTTTGGTTAAAAACAAGATGAAATTTGAGAGATTTGCATAAATTGATTTCAGATGAATACTACTAAACTGTAATTCTTTAAAATTCTAGTACAAGATCAAAGCTATATTTCACGTAAATTAATGCAGAGAGAATTGTAGCGAAAAAACTAAAAAACTTTCAAAATCAAGACAATTTTACTAGTTAGTAAAAAATTTAAATTTTAGACTGGACGATTTGGCTCTTTTTAGAAATTCTTATCGAAAAAATGTATAAGAGAACATACGGTTTACATCTTGAAAGAGATTGTACATTTTCAAACCAAATTGCGTTTTAACCCGTCAGAAATAATAGATTTTCAAGATAACATTTTTTTTAAATTTAGCAATAAAAGTTATCTCATTTTTCTTTGAAACTTGCCCCCTCATATATTATGTGTAAAAGTTAATTCTCGGCCTTGATAGACCAATTTTCACATTTATTTATGAAGAAATCGATACAAACTAAATTCAAAGTAATCTCCTTCGCTTTTCTACACATTTTTTGTCATCTCTTGGGCAGTTGATGAATTCTAGCTCGGAAAATAATGGTTGTTTCGATGCGATGAATTCTTAGAGGCTTTCTTTGATCTGTTCAAATGAGAATCAACCAGGCGGTTTTGTAAAGATCAAAATTGGTGGTAATCCAAAGGGTTCAAGTTTAAGAAATATGCCTCTGGGGGAGAATATCCCAGCTCAAATCTATAATTGTTTCAAGGTTTTATTGTTGCATGATGCTGGGTGTTATTCTGCAACAGTATCACTGTCCTGCTAATAAACCTTAGTTTTTTCTGCATGGCCTTCATTCACATGGATCATTGATAGGGTTCAGAAGTGATTGTCTGACCAAGTTAAAACACCTTAGTGTATCACACCCTTCTGATGGCACCAAATGCTACCAGCACATTTTTCACATATCTGATTTTGCAGTGCTTGTTGGTGGTTGACCTGATAGATCCACAAGTCTTAGGATTATAATACAGTAACCACTATCTAGAAAGCAAGAAGACAGCGATATCGTAGGTTTTGCTTTTCTTCTTGGTAGTGAGCTTATGAAGGTCTCGCCGGAATTCCTTGTTAGTCGTACCTAGTTGCTGTAGGGAATGGCAAATAAGTTGCTGGGTCACTCAGACTGTATATACAAGTTTCATTTGAGTTGTGCAGGAATTCTAATCAAAAACTGACTCCATCTCTTGATCTGCAATCCTTTTTAATCGACTTTGCCGGGGAAGTTAAAATTTTCCTTTCAAAACCGCTAAAACTATTTTTAATACATACTGCAAAAGACAGTTTTTTCTCCTAAAGCTGATCAAACCATTTTTTTGTTCTCACCAGATTTTTTTAGATTTGAAATATGGAAAATAGGTTGATGTATGATCAAGTATGATACCTCGTTATAAAGTTAAATTATGGCACTATAGGGCGGGCAAGAAAGTCGAATTTGAATAGGCTCTATAGTCGATGTAAGTAGAGAATTTATTTCTACACCATATATTAGGTGTCTATGCAAAGAACGACCTGCTTCTAATTTATAAGCCCGCAAAACCTGAAAAAAATTTCAGTTGGTACTGTTCTTATGTTTATATGTCGTTTTCAGCGGTTAGTACGCATTAATATCAAGACTCGAGCTGCTTTTATATGTTTTTCCTAGAAAATTGCTTTTTCATGGCTGCTTTCCCGTATATTGATAGAAATTTTACTATATAAAGTAATTTCTTTAAAATCTAATACTGTGCTATAGTTTTCGTAAGGTGTAACATATTAATTGTAGATTTTTGATTTTGTGATGGTGAAAATCATATATTTCTATATTTATTACTAAATAATACTGTATTTAACTAATACTCTGGGCCATATTAAAATAATCCCTTTTTAAAGCTTAAAAAACCTAGGTATAAACGAATTAAATCTGTTTTAAACCAGCTAAATCAATATGTAAAAATGTTGAATCGGTAAATACAGTTTCAAAAAATAATCTCACAAAAATTCTTGGGTTATGTGATGTATATAATTGCTGTTAATGTTGTTTAGATGTCATTATTTTGTCACAGTTTTATGTCCTAGTTAAGATAACAGTAATTTTTATTAGTTCCTTGTTTATCATATTCGCCTTTTATTTCTGGAAGTCTTTAACTATTTGATTGGTTGGATGCAACTCTCCATCTTTAGTTGTCTGCTAAAACTTTCATTTCTCTATAGCCAACATATCATATGTCCTTACCTATTTAATTTGAATAAATTATTGAAGTACGACCCTTACTTTCAGATATTGCCTGCAAATTCAAGTATGTAAAGTCCATGTCATATCTCGTATCATGTCGGATAAATTGAATTGTTTGACAATTTCTATATTTTTGGCCTACACAAATCGAATTGCTACATCCTGCTGTTCATCTTTTTTATTGCTTACACCAATTGCTTCATTTTACTTTTCATTTCATTTGGTAATTGGGATATAGTCAGTACAGCCATTTCCTTTAAAGTGAACTGGATTAATGTCTGCTTTCCTGTATCCTTTTCGAAATAGTTCTTTCTTAGTAGCTCCTCCACAAAATATTCTCAGATGTTTGACTGGCATTCTTCCAAAATCAGTCATCAAAATTTAAACTTTTGATGTGATACTGGCATACAGAATCCATTGATTTCCCCATTTTGCTCTTCATTTTTCCGTCACAGCCCTATTTTCATACACGTAACGTTTTGCGACTGTTTCATGGTCAATTAACAGGACCGGGTACCAGGGGCGGCTAATCAAGGCCAATATACACACGTACTAGGCCCTGTGCAGTTCACCTCAGGCGGCGGTCCGGTGGTCCAACCTTCTTTCCCTGGAGGGGGGTTGGTCAGTCCTAGAACGTAGTCGACCATAAAGAAACTTGGTCACTGAGTCTAAGAAGTACCCGGCCTATAATCATAAGCAAAGCGGGGTGAACGAACGCAACTTATGGGGAAGGTCGGGGAAACTATGGATCGGTTCGCGGGACAACCCCATGTCAAATGACTGGCTCGGCGTTACCAGGTCTTGTGATATATATGGATATATACATACAAATATGTCCATTAGAACACAAAGCCATGTAATCCTAGGCTAGTTAAAGTCACAAAATGTTACATTTCCATATTTTTTTATTACTTTACTCTTGAAACTTATTTTTATCCTTTTTTGACCTGTTTATACTTTAGTTTGTATAAATGTGTCTATTCTCCCACATTCACAAGTAATTGTGTTAGCCCATCATGTTTCAGAAATGTGTCTAATTATTCTTCTCTTATCCATAAGATTTTCCAAATAGTCCTTCCTTGATTCATTCAAAACTTTGTTTGTGATCCAATTTACCCACCTGACTTTCAAGTTTGGTATGTAGCATCACATTAAATCCTTCTGTGTGCCGATTTTCTCCAGTGTCCAAATTTGGCACTTCAAAAATAGACTTTCTTTCTCTGCAAAAGCCTTCTCCACAGCCCAATTTTCCATCATCATCTCCATAATTTTCTTACACTCATATATATTTGATCTGTATCATTTAAACTATATAGATGTGTCCGTTTCTTAACCATTCCCTTCACAAGTAATTGTGTTAACCCGCCATGTTTCAGAATGTGTCCAATCATCTTCATATCATAAAATTTTCCAAATACTTCCAATACTTCTTTGTTTGTCATCCAATTTACTCAACTTAGCTTCATCACTCTTTTGTAGCGCCATATTCAAAAGTATGCCTTTTTCTTCTTCTCTCCATATGCAGGTGCCGGCAACCAAGATAGATGTGTCTATTACCTGACATTCACTTCTCAACTAACTATCTTGGCCTCGATATTTCAAAATGTGTCTGTTATTAATAATTAATTGTAAATTTCTCCACGTATATCTTCAATGATTCGACTCAATACTTCTTTGTTTCTGACCCGATTTACCTAACTTGACGTCACCATTCTTCTGTAAGACCGCGTCTCAGACTTCTACATCTGTTTTTTTTCTCTCAGTGTCCATTGATGAAATGCCTTTCGTGTTTGCTTTGAAGAAATAACTTCAAATTCTTGTATAAAAATTACTTGAAAATCATTTTCTTTTCTGTTCGAAAGCTTCGTGTACTAGCAGGGTCCTGCTGAGCAACGATGTTAAATCTATCGCTGCCATACAATTTAATTTCTCTTGGGTTTATCTATCTATTATGGATTTTTTTAAATTAGAAAACATTTCTAGGAAAGAATGTTACCGCCACCGCATACCCAAAAAAATACTAAAAAAAAAGCTTATGAATTAAGACTATTTTAGTTTGGCCCACAGTTTAACTCATATTTCATAGAGTTCTTGTGATTATATATTTTCTGCACCTTAAAAGTAGGTTTACAATACGAAATGTTAATAAATAATAAAAACAAACTCGAGATATGAAGCAAATTAAAAACTCGATACAACGATGTACTTGAAAAGAGAAACAGTTAAGGACTCATTGGAACAAAAGTATAGCTTTTAAAACTGAGTACAGCACTCTATTCAGTAATATGCATCTGAAAATTTTTATTATAGGAGATTATTATTTCTCAGTTACTTTTCTTTTTAAGATAACACTCATTTTCTCACATGTATTTCTAAGTAGTCTTGTTAATTATATTCATTTCCTAGAGAGGCTACTTTTAACCTTTTCTTTAACAAGTACCGTGTAAAACTTTTGTGTCTCAAAATGTTTGTGATATAAGAAGCATATAATAACTCTTTTCTGTATCATTATCCAAATGGTTTTTTAGTGTTCCGTACGGAACACTTATAAGATCACTTCGGTGTCTGTCTGTCACACCCGATTTTTTCCGAAACTATTTGTCATAGAAACTTGAAATTTGGTAATAATATAGGAATTGATGGCCTCATCAGAGCCATGTAGTTTTGAAAGTTAAATTTTGACTTAAGGGTTAATTTTGGGGGGCGAAATCGAAAGTGAAAAAAAAAATTTTTTACTAGGTCATCGAGTGTGGTGTCAAATGAAAGGTTGTGAAAACACGAGTAAAAAATATATATATAATGTAATACTTGCGCGCACTTTTCTTTGTATTATTTTCAAAAAATCGCGAAAAATCGCTGTCCCGCGCCCTATCTCGAAAAGTACTTATCAAAACATTTTGAAAAAATCCTGGAATATTCTCCACGGGGGGTAGATTGAACGAAAATTATCACGAGTGCATTACCTTTAATAATTTATCTGGTATATAAAAAAAACAAAAATTTCAAGGTCATCAGATTTCAGTAAAGATTGGAAACAAACTTTGTTGAAAACTCATTTGGGGTGTGTTTTGTGAAGTCACTGATCATTTTATACCACCGTAACATAAATTTTGACTTAAGGGGTTCGTTTTGAGGGGTGAAATCGGAAGTGAAAAAAAAAATTTTTTACTAGGTCATCGAGTGTGGTGTCAAATGAAAGCTTGTGAAAACACGAGTAAAATAAATAAATATATGTATATATATATATATATATATATATATATATATATATATATATATATATATATATATACATATACATATATGTATAATGTAATACTTGCGCATACTTTTCTTCGTACTACTTTTAAAAAATAGCGAAAAATCGCTGTCCCCTACCTTATCTCGAAAAGTACTGATCAAAAAATTTTGAAAGAATTCTGGAATATTCTCCACGGGGTATAGATTGAACGAAAATTATCACGAGTGCATTACCTTTAATAATTTATTTGGTATATAAAAAAAAAGTTTCAAGGTCACCAGTTTTCAGTAAAGAGTGGAAACAAACTTTGTTAAAAATTCATTTGGGGTGTGTTTTGTGAAGTCACTGATCATTTTATACCACCCTAACAAAAATTTTTATTTCAAAAACAATCAACGTACGGAACACTAATTGTGCAAGTTCAACTTGCACTTGACCGGTTTTTTTTCCTTGATTTGAATTAGGAGCTCTTCCTCTACAATACGCTAAGCTGCAGGCTCCCGAAGTGAATCGTCAAAATTTAAACCTTTGACTGATGTGACACTGGCATACAGAATCCACTGATTTCTCTATTTTGCTTTCCGTCACCGTCATATTTTCATACGTGGAAATTAACGTTTTGCGACTGTTTCATGGTCAGTTAACAGGACCGGGTGCCAGGGGCGGCTAATCAAGGCCAAAATACACACGTACTACGCCCTGTGCAGTTCACCTCAGGCGGCGGTCCGGTGGTCCAACCTTCTTTCCCTGGAGGGGGGTTGGTCAGTCCTAGAACGTAGTCGACCATAAAGAAACTTGGTCACTGAGTCTAAGAACTACCCGGCCTATAATCATAAGCAAAGCGGGGTGAACGAACGCAACTTATGGGGAAGGTCAGCGGGGGGAAACTACGGATCGGTTCGCGGGACAACCCCATGTCAAATGGCTGGCTCGGCGTTACCAGGTCTTGTGATATATATGGATATATACATACAAATATGTCCGTTATAACACAAAGCCATGTAATCCTAGGCTAGTTAAAGTCACACAATGTTACATTTCCACATTTTTTTATTACTTTACTCTCGAAACTTATTTTTATCCTTTTCTGACCTGTTTATACTTTAGTTTGTATAAATGTGTCTATTCTCCCACATTCACAAGTAATTGTGTTAGCCCATCATGTTTCAGAAATGTGTCTGATTATTCTTCTCTTCTTATCCATAAGATTTTCCAAATAGTCCTTCCCTGATTCATTTAAAACTTTATTTGTGATCCAATTTACCCACCTGACTTTCAAGTTTGGTATGTAGCATCACGTTACATCCTTCTGTATGCCTGTTTTCTTCAGTGTCCAAATTTGGCACCTCAAAAGTAGACTTTCTTTTCTCTACCAAAGCCTTCTCTACAGTCCAATTCTCCATCATGATTTCCATAATTTTGTTACACTTTTATATTTCATCTATATCACTTAGACTATATAGATTGACACAATTTAATACTTCTTTGTTTGTCATCCATTTTACTCTACTTAGCTTCATCACTCTTTTGTAGCACCACATTCAAAAGTATGCATTTTTCTTCTTCTCTCCACATCAAGATACCGGAAACCAAAACAGATGTGTCTATTATTCGACATTCACTTCCCAAGTAAATGTCTTGCCCTCCATGTTCCAGAATGTGTCCATAATTAATAATTAACTGTAAATTTTTTCAAATAATTCTTCAGTGATTCGATTCAATACCTCTTGGTTTCTGAGTCAGTTAACTTAGCGTCATCATTTTTTTGTAAGACCGTGTAAATTTGATCGCTATATGGTTACACTAAATTACTCCAAAATCAACAACCGAAATTCGTTGCTTTACACTATTCCAGATACAGATATGTTATTTGAAGCTTAAGTAATTACTGTTCATTCCCATTGATTCACAACGATAATTGTTCAATTCTAGTGAAATTTTTCAAAAATTTTTAAACAAAAATAAAGATTTTGGAGTATCTTTTAAAAAATTAAAAATCGTAGTCTTATCTAGTTTATTGGTATAATAATTACAAGTTGTATTTAAATACTGTCTTCGATCTTTTAAAATATTAATATGCTCCAACCAAAAAAGTAGTCGCAAAGTATTAGAATCTTCATCTAGAATATTTTCATCTAGTTATATATTATAGTTATATAGTAAAATAACAAAAATAATGTAAAAAATATATTTAAAAGTGCCTTAATTTTTTTTGTTTTTAATACAAATAAAATGTTTTTGTAATGTTGATTGTGGTTTTATTTTTGAACGTCCTAAGCTAATTTCCTTTCCTAATACTCCTAATTATTGATTCATTTTAAACGTAAATTTTCGCAACGAAAATTTGGAATGTGTTATCAGGAGCACAGAAACGCGAGGAGGTATTTTATGTATCAGGAGCAGAAAATACCTCCTTGCATTTCTACTCTCCTAATACAAAATTTTAATTTGTTCATTTTAAACGCCAATTTTCGAAACGAAAATTTGGGATGTGTTATCAGGAGCACAGAAACGCGAGGAGGTATTTTATGTATCAGGAGCAGCAAAAAATACCTCCTTGCATTTCTACTCTCCTAATACAAAATTTTAACTGGTTCATTTTAAACGCGAATTTTCGGAATGAAAATTTGGGATGTGTTATTAGGAGTACAGAAACGCGAGGAGGTATTTTATATATCTGGAGCAGAGAAATACCTCCTTGCATTATTTCTACTCTCCTAATACAAAATTTTAATTGGTTCATTTTAAATGCGAATTTTGGAACGAAAATTTGGGATGTATTATCAGGAGTACATAAATGTGAGGAGGTATTTTATGTATCAGGAGCAGAAAAATACCGCCTTGCATTTCTACTCTCCTAATACAAAAATTTGGATTGTTTTATTTTAACAGCAAATTTTAGAACGAAAAATTACAGAAACGCCAGGAGGTATTTTATTTGTCTTTCTGTGACGATAGCTATATTTTCAAATTCTGAACAAAAAAAAAATCTTTATTATTAAAACACCTATCCAATACAGTATATTTACAAAATAAATAATTAAAGCTGAATAATTGTATACATACGTTTATCGAGAAAATTTAACTAGAAAAAAAACAATTCTCTTACAAATAAATAAACATAATAATAACTATAACATATTAACAATAACTATTCTTTCCTTTTTTTTAACTTAATTTTTAATACAAAATATACAATAGAAAACCTACAAATAAGTAGGGGATTGGGCTGATGAACCGTCGGTATAAATACTGTCTTCAGAAAATAAAAAGGAAATATAATTTATTCTTTTCCCATGTATCTCCTCAAGACATACAATCTTTCTCAATAAGTATATCGGTTTTTTAAAATATAAAAAATTCAGAACTACATACGTTACTATGGTACTCCTAAATGAGATTCGGTAGTCATGTTGATTTTGTAGTAGCTCTTTTCAAATAAACTAAAGCTACAGTTTTCTAATTCTTTTTCACAAAAAATATATTTACAAAAAAAAAATTATAAATATGGCGTTATAGGCCAAATTAAAATAAACTTATTTTATACACTCTATGGAGATTTATTTTTCTAGAAATATTAGAGATTTTTAAAAGTCACATAGTAGGTAAACACAAAAAGATTAAGTTTAATCAAAACGTTGCATTTTACACCGCTAAAAGCACGTATCACACTATTTGAAACCAAACACAACACTCGCTAATATTGAGACAGTTTGCAGTCTAGATGTAAATGAGACAGTCCTGATGTAAAAGGAAGTCTACCTTTGAAGAAATCTACCTCAAGTACTAAGTTTGGACACTGGGGAAAAATGACATACAGAAGGATTTAATCTTGTATTACACAAGAATCTTGGAACTCAGTTGGCTAAATTGGATCACAAACAAAGTTTTGAATGAGTCAAGTAAGGACTATTTGGAAAATCTTATGGATAAGAAGAGAAGAATATTTTCTTCATTTCTGAAACATGGTGAGATAACACAATTGCGTGTGAATGTGGGAGAATAGACACATTCACACATCACACACAAAGTTTTGAATAAGTCAAGGAAGGACTATTTGAAAAAAATCAGACACATTTCTGAAACATGGAGGCTAACACAATTACTTGTGAATGTGGGAGAATAGACACGTTTATATAAACTAAAGTATACCATTTCCATATGATATTTAGAAAGTACCAACTTTCAAACGATACGTGTCAAAATTTCATGCCATTTCGACGATTAGTTTACAAGTTATTGTGGTTTTAGTGACGCTACCGATATTTTCAACAATGGAAAAAATCGAATTTCGTGTGTTGATTAAACACTATTTTTTTTGATGGAAAAAAATACCGTTCAAGCAAAGCAATGGCTTGATAAGTGTTATGGAGACTCTGCCCCTGGAGAATCACTCATCATTTATTAGTATGCTGAATTTAAACGCGTTCGTACAGACACGAATGATGCTGGACGCCCAAATGAGGTGATTACACCGTAAAACATAAAAAAATCCACAAAACTGTTTGTTTCAGCCTACGTGTTGATTGATTTACTAACAACAAACACAAAATAACTTTTGATTTCTGAAGAAATAAACATAATAAAGAACAACAGTGTCAGTGCAGCCAAAGCCACAATATGTTGTTTCGTCTTGTTTGTGCATAGTTCTGTTAGTTTATATATAGTTAAATTAATTGTATTATTCTGTGACACCTTTCCCGATGAAGGAATACTTTGGTTGGTGAGTTTTTTTCTTTTTTTTTAACGTGATAAACTTACTAAAAAACTGCTTTGATATTTTCTAGTTTTTAACTCCAGATGTAGCTGAAAAGAATATCAGCGAAATATGGAGTTTTTCTTTAACAACAAATAAGTAATTTGTTCAAGACCGCTTTCCCGAAATCTTTACACTTTCTTCTATATATACGAGGCTGGTTTGAAAAGTCCGTGCAAAGTCCGAGAGATGGCACCACCGGCGCGTATCGAGGTCATGTTTAGTTAGTAGCATCTCTTGAATGAACGCACACCAAGTTTCAGTCATATTGGTCTATTTCTTTGTGTTTGGCATTCGTGTGAATCAAGGAAGTCGAGTGATTTTCAAGAAATGGACGAAAAAAAATTTCGTGTGGTGATTAAACATTACTTTATGAAAGGCAAAACGCCTAAGGAGACTAAAGAGAAGCTTGATAAACATTATGGTGACTCTGCACCTTCGATTAGAACAGTTTATAAGTGGTTTCAAAATTTTCGGACTGGCCATATGGGCACAAGTGACTCTGAACGTTCTGGACGGCCTGTGGAGGTTACGACTCCAGAAATCATTGATCAAATCCATGATATGGTGATGGATGACAGAAGAGTTAAGGTGCGTGAGATTGCTAGTGCTGTGGGCATCTCGACTGAACGGGTACATAATATTTTGCATAAACATTTGGACATGAGAAAGCTATCCGCAAGGTGGGTGCCGCGATTGCTCACGCTTGACCAAAAACGGAATCGTGTGAAGTGTTGCAAGGATGGTTTGCAGCTGTTCCAGAAGAATCCGGAGGACTTTAAGCGTCGTTTCGTCACTGTGGATGAAACATGGATACATTACTATACTCCTGAGACCAAACAACAATCTAAACAATGGGTTACCAAGGGGGAATCTGCACCAAAAAAGGCGAAGACCGTTCCTTCAGCCGGAAAGGTTATGGCGACTGTCTTTTGGGATTCGCAAGGGATAATCCTCGTCGACTATCTGGAAAAGGGTAAAACTATTACAGGTGAATATTATTCATCGTTATTGAACCATTTGAAAACCGAGCTGCAAGAAAAACGCCCGCGATTGGCCCACAAGAAAGTCCTTTTCCATCACGACAACGCACCAGCACACACCTCAGCAGTTGTGGTCGCAAAATTAATGGAAATAAGATTCCAACTCGTTTCACATCCCCCCTATTCTCTAGACTTGGCTCCCTCGGACTACTATTTGTTTCCCAAATTGAAGAAATCGCTGGCGGGACAAAGATTTTATTCAAACGAGGAGGTGATTGCAGACACTAATGGATATTTTGCAGACTTGGACAAATCCTGTTACTCGGAAGGGATCAACAAACTAGAACATCGTTGGACGAAGTGTATAAGCCTAAAAGGAGACTATGTCGAAAAATAAAAAAGGTTTATCCCAAACATATAAGTAGTTTTTATTTTTGCACGGACTTTTCAAACCAGCCTCGTACCTTGTTCGGATTGTAATTAAGTGTACATAGGTCAAACCTCCAGAAATTTGAAGGGTAGGATTACATCACAGAAAAGTGACTACAGACGCAATCTACAGGGTGGTCCAAATTGGACACTTTTAAAGGTAAACCCCTTTATCTAAAGGAGATAAACGAAAACTGATGTCGGTGTCTGAGGCTTAATTTTTATGATAAACTCAATGATGAAAACCGCATATCGATATCTAGTACCGTTTCAGATATACAGGGTGTTTTTCAAAAATCTGCATTTTGGAAAAAATGTTTGTAATTCTTTTGATTTCTGTAAAAACATTCTCAAAGCACTTTTTCACGTGGATTTTAACAGTGTAAGTTACATTTTTTTACGACTAATATTTTAATAGTTGTTAACGCAAAAATATACCCTGTATATTTTTCCTTATCCGAATAGAGCTTTAAATTACCATACTAAAAATATAGCACACTTCATATTTTGCTTAAATCTACTTCAAAATATAAAGGTTTTCAGTTTTTACGCCAGTTTTTAATTGCACATTTTGTGAAGTATGCTTTGGACGGAGCGGCAATATCAATTGTTTGCCGATAGCAGTTAAATAGTACAAAAAAATTCCCAGAAGTAACTCTAAGAGTCATAACTACAATGAAATTTACTACATGCTATAGTACTTTAAACTATGTAGAAAATAAAACAAAACAAAAATAAAACAATTTATTCCGAGTAGAGCAAACTAAAATAAAACAATTTTCTATAAGAAATGTTTGACATGTCGACCAGTTTCATTTACATATAGGCGGCACCTTTTCTGGACACTTCTAACCTAGTTGATTAGTTCAAGAGTAGTCAGAGCTGCAAAACTTTGTATCACTGCGACTTCTAACTCTTGCCTGGTGTTTGCCGGCAATTTAAAAATTAGGTCTTTCAATCTCCCTCAGAGAGACAAGTCTGTGGGTGTTAAATCCGGTGACCTTGCCGGCCAACGGTTCGGATCTTGGTTGGCTATCCAGTTATTGTCGAAATTGGCCCATAAAAAAATTACTGATAACTGCAGCGTTATGAGGGGGTGCTCCGTCGTGTTGAAAAAATATATTTGTAAGGTTCATTAACGGCAGTTCATCAACAATAGGTTCTATTTGCTGCCTTAAAATTTCTAAATATATCTGAGAGGTGAGTGTTCCTTGGTAAATAAATGGACCCATAACCCTGCCTCTAAAAATTCCTGCCCACACGTTAAATCCAAATCTGCCTCTATTTCTTTGCTCCACAACTAAATGAGGATTTTTTTGTGCCCACGTATAAGAATTGTAACGGTTAAAAATACCTGCATTACTTACATAAGCTTCGCCTGTCCAAATGCAGTTTAATGAAAAATTCGGAACATGGTTACAATCCTCCAGAAACCATTCGCAAAAATCCATACGCCGTTGAAAATCTCCGTCTCTAAGGTGATGAACTTACGTTAGTTCTTGATAGTCCAGTGGATTCTTTTAACTGTCGAGGTGAAGTGTTGGGGTTATTTCCGATAGTTCCTAAAACTACTATTTCTTCTAACTCCTTATCCCTGTTTGATGCATAATTTTTGGGTCGTTTCTTTTCAAACTGGCCACTATTAACTAGGTTATGTCGCAATCGAACGAATATATCCTTGAAGGGTTGATGCCTCTTTGGATACCGTTCGTGGTACAAATTACTTGCCGCTTCCGAATTTTCTTCGGCTTGTTTTAAACACACTATCATATCCCATTTTTCGTAATTTTCAAACTTCATTGCGATTTATTTGACAATTCAATAACTGATCCTGAAGTAAAATTTGACAACTACGAGTAAACAATTGAATTAAACCATATGGCCGCCCAGTCTAAAGCCTACTTCACAAAATGTGCATTTAAAACTAGCGTAAAAACTGAAAACCTTTATATTTTGAAGTAGATTTAAGCAAACTATAAAGTGTGTTATATTTTTAGAATGGTAATTTACAGCTCTATTCGGATAAGGATACATATATAGGGTATCCCATTTAAAAAATATATTTTTGCGTTAATAACTATTAACGACCATCAAATGAACTGGGATGAGACTGAGGTCCTGGATCGCTTTGATTCTTACTATAAACGAATTTTCTTAGAAATGGTCCATATTAACCGGGAACCTTAAGCCAAGAATAAAAAGAGTAACACCCAGGGACTCAGTTCCATATACAGTTATATCCTTAAATTAGAATTAGAAAAATACCGATCATTAACAGATCGTCCTGCACCGGACGAATAACATAAAGGTAAAATGTTTTTGCTTTCCAATTATTTTACTTTCTTAAAACTGTAATACATTGTTTCTTTCTGTTATCCCCCGTATACAGATTGACACGTGCGCTTTTGAAATAAACATGGAAATTCTTTAGGATTATTTCTATCTTTATTCATCACACTATTTGCCATTTAAATAATTTTTCAACTGCAAGCATGTTTTAGATCGAAACGAATCAATATTTTCGATCTTCCTCTACTACATAATATTTATATTAATCTATCACACTCCATCTTTACCACCAAAAATTGAAAATTTTTTGTCATTTTACTGGTTTACGGGATAAGCAGAGAGAACTAGAGCTAGCCATTTTTGGCCTTATTGTGTTTTTCCTTTTTAACTAGAATATTATGTAGTTAATAACAGTATATTAGGGAATGTCCTTTTGTGTTAATAATTCTTTGTTATAAAAACCATTTTGGTAAGTCAATCATTTTTCTTGTTTTTTTTTCCATGATTTTAATGTACTCAAAAATTTTCATTTAACATAATAAAGAAAGAAAAAAAATTTTGTCGTTCCAGATGTCCTGAAGAAGAAATAAATATAATTTCGAAAGCTTGACTAACAAAAAAGGTTGTTTCACTACCCAAGGCCATAAATAAATAAATAAAGACTCAGCCCCACTGAATTTAAAGTATATTTTTTCTTAACTAGTCAGTCGCGACTACTTCTGCCTTTATATATATATATATATATATATATATATATATATATATATATATATATATATATATATATATATATATGTGTGTGTTTAAATTTTTAACATTTAATTTTTACATGTCAGCGTAAAATCATATAGTTTACTGGAAGTAGTTTAATCTTTTTATTATTCTCTAGTGAGAAGGTTACGTAGTCCAACTTCCAAATGGAAAAGTACAGGGTACAACCATCAATACGCCCAGTGGTAAAATTTTTTATCCGTGGAGATGTACACCAGATGCAAAGTCACCAGTTAATGAATCGAAATATCTGGTAAGTCACATTTGTAACTACACGATAAGAACACACCACAGAAATTTATTTCTAATTTATACAAAAACTTTCGATTCATACTGAAAATATTTAGTAAATGAAAAATAAAGACCGGAAACATTTAGGACACTCAATTTCTGTTAAACATACCTCAGATGATTGATGAAAAGGAACTACATTTTTATTTACGTGTTCATACACATAAAATAAAATACAACAAAATGGAAATTTTTTTTAACCTCTAGTTAAAGATGAGGGTGTATTAGGTACTTTAAAAGCATTTATGCATCCATGTATTTTCTTTGGAACATTTCCTAGTGACTTAACTTTGGTAAATGGTAATAGTGAATACTGCTTGGGTATTAATGTCTCTTCACCGATTGCAGTTGGTTCTAATTCAAGTGTAATTTTTAATTTTTCTATAATATATATAAAATGCAACGTCTCTCTGTCTGTCTGTCTGTGCGTTAGTGCGCTTATCACTGGAGAACCACTTATCCGATTTGCGTACTTTTTTTTTTAAAACATACATATGTTCTCTGGCCAGGTTATAGGCTATATTTTATTACGATAGGTAGCATAAGGAATGAGCAATGACGCTAATAGTGAATGATGTCGGAAAAAAGTTTGCCCCTAGTGCGTTCCCTTGCAATACACAGTCTAAACCATTAAATATGGAACAATATTATGTAGCAGAGAATATCTATAATCTGTAATCTATAATATATATAAAATGCAATGTCTCTCTGTCTGTCCGTTAGTGCGCTTATCACTGGAGAACCATTTATCCGATTTACGTGCTTTTTTTTAAAACATGGCCAGGTTATCTATCTATAATATATATAAAATGCAACGTCTCTCTGTCTGTCTGTCTATCCGTTAGTGCGCTACATACTTTTATTTTGAAACATACATATGTTCTCTGGCCAGGTTATATGATATATTTTATTGCGTTAGATAACATAAAGAATAAGCAGTGACAATAATAGTGAATCAAGTCGGAAAAAAGGCTACCTTTAGGGCGTTCTCTTGCAATATACTGCCTAAACCATTAAATATGGAACAATATGTTGCAAAGAATATAATATATATAAAATGCAACGTCGCTCTGTCTGTGTGTCTGTCCGTTAGTGCGCTTATCACTTGAGAACCACTTATCCGATTTACGTGATTTTATAAATTTATACATATATGTTCTATATCAGGGGTGCTCAAACGGTCGATCGCGATCGACAAGTCGATCGCGAGTGCTTTTTGAGTCGATCTCGAGAAAAAAATTCCGATATAGAACTATTCACAGATTTTGTTTTAGGTAACTAAAACAAAATGTAATAAATAAACTACTAAAATTTATTCGATCCACAATTAGGCCAGAATAACCCCCTCATCACTTTCTTTTATCGTAATAACCCCCTGCTAGCGGCAAAAGGCGGCTTTATCAAAGGAACGCGCGGTACTTGTCAAAGAAAAACCGCGTTTTTGATTCCCGCCGATTTTTCTAGAAACTTGGGGCGGTGTGTTTGACGGGAACATTCGAGACTTCGTTCGCGCCGATATAAATGTTGCGCCTGCAGGAATAGGAGTCAGTCTAAGTTGTAACTTGAACGCGATACATCGATACAAAGTTTATTAATAAATAGTCCAAAATGAGTGCGGCGAAGAAAAGTAAAACTTATCATTTTAATAACGATTGGGAGGAAGAATTTTTCTTTTGTATGGTAAAGGATAAGTGCATTTGTCTCATTTGCCGTGCGTCAGTTGCAATACCTAAGCGTGGGAACTTAGAGAGGTATCATAAACCGGTTCATAAAAACTATGAAAAGTGAATTAAGAAAACGAAAAGTACGTGATTTGATAACTTGTTTGAAAAAAGAACAAACCATGTTCACAAGACCAGCCCAACAATCAAAAGCTGCAACGATTGCGTCATTTAAAATATCTCATATATTGGCGAAACACAAGAAACCATTTGATGATGGATTGGTTGTGAAGGAAGTATTTATTGAAGCGGGTGAGACTTTATTTGGAGATTTTAAAAATAAAACAGAGATTATGTCTGCTATTAGAGAACTTCAGTTATCTCGTCCGACTGTCACAAGGCGTGTTGAAGTCATGAGTCAGGACATGGCAGATAAACTAAAACATGATATCATGGAATGTACATACTTTTCTTTACAGTTCGACGAATCCACCGATATGACAGACACTGCCCAGCTGTGTATTTTTATTCGAATGGTATTCAATGACATGTCGGCTAAGGAAGAGTTTTTGACAATGATTCCTCTGAAAGGAAAGACCCGTGGCGAAGATATATATGACATTTTCTTCAATTTTGTAACAAACTACAAGCTACCAATATATAAACTAGTGTGCATTACAACCGATGGAGCACCAGCAATGACTGGAAACAAAAACGGTTTTGTGGCATTGTGTCGAGCTAATGATGATTTCCCTTCATTTTTCTCCTTCCATTGCATTATACATCAACAAGTTTTGTGTTCAAAAGTCCTAAACATGGAGGAGATTATGGGCATTGCAATAAAAATTGTGAATTCTATCCGTGCACGTAGCTTGCAACGACGGCTCTTTAAATTGCAGTTGGAAGATAGTGAGTCAGCTGAACACACTGATTTAGTTCTTCACACGGACGTCAGGTGGTTGAGTCGCGGAAAATTCCTAGAAAGGTTTCAAGAATTATTGCCCGAAATAACGGCTTTTTCTGGACGAAAGAGGTGTTGACACTCAGATGCTGAAAAACGGAAAATGGCTGACTGATTTGGCATTTTTGACAGACATCACAATGCATTTAAACACCATTAATTTGGAGCTTCAAAGTAAAGGAAAAACTATTATTGAGATGATTAGCGCAATAAACGCATTCAAAAGTAAATTGCAACTTATGATAGATCAACTGAAAAGAAAGGATCTGAAAAATTTTCCGTCTTTGAAAGCAAGGATTCCTCAGTTGAATTATGATATTTATGAGGTAGAATTATCAAATATTTTGGGCCAATTCGAAATACGTTTTTATGATTTCAGTAAATTGACAAATATCGCATCATTTATAAGTTATCCTTTTTCGTGTAAAAACATTGAGGAATTAGCTACTGAAATAGCAAGTCAGTTTAACATGGACTCGTGTTCTGTTGAAAATGAGTTAGTGCAGATTATATCAGATATACATCTCAAAGCCACAGCATCTGATGCAAAATTCTGGTGTTTTATATCTGAAGATAAATATCCGAATCTAAGGCAAATCGCCCTTCAACTGACGGCAATATTTGGGTCAACTTACTTGTGCGAGTCTGCATTTTCTGAAATGAAGCTAAATAAGTCAAAATATCGCAATCGACTAACTGACGAACATATGTCATCATGCTTACGATTAGCACTCGGTAATTACGTACCATCTTATGAAAAGTATGCTGAGGACATGCAGTGCCACGCTTCAACACCCAAAGTCACTCTTTGGTTAAGTTTAGACACTAGAACTCGTTTGTTTTGTAAGAACCAATAAACTCGAAATTTTGAATATTTATGAGTTTTTTCATTGACATTTTGGAGCAGACCTACATTTACCTTGACTAAAAAAATGCATATTATATTATTATATGCCACGATACACCCTACCTAGACGACAATCCTGCATCACACTTACTTGCAGCCTCTCAGAGTCGATCGATCGTAGTCTAACAATATTGAGGTAGATCGCCAGCAGTTCAAGTTTGAGTACCCCTGTTCTATATAATTCGATATAAGTCTAGATAATGGAAGAAAAGGTGAAATAATGGGAGATAGGTATAAATAATGGGAGATAAGGAGAAATAATGGGAGATAAGCAGAAATAAGTCTAACAATGAGAGTTATGGTGAGATAATGGGAGATAAGGAGAAATAATGGGAGATAAGGAAAAATATTGCGAGATAAGTCGAGATAAGACTAGATAATGGGAGATAAGGTGAGATAATGGGAAATAAGTGTAAATAATGGGAGATAAGCAGAGATAAGTCTAGGTAATGGGAGTTATGGTGAGATAATGGGAGGTAAGGAGAAATAATGGGAGATAAGGAGAAATATTGCGAGATAAGCCTAGATAATGGGAGATAAGGTGAGATAATGGGAGATAAGGAGAAATAATGGGAGATAAGGAGAAATAATGGGAGATGAGCAGAGATAAGCCTAGATAATGGAAATTATGTAGAGATAATGGGAAATAAGCAGAGATAAGTCTAAGTAATGGGAGTTATGGTGAGATAATGGGAGATAAGGAGAAATAATGGGAGATAAGGAAAAATATTGAGTGATAAGTTGAGATAAGCCTAGATAATGGGAGATAAGGTGAGATAATGGGAGATAAGGAGAAATAATGGGAGATAAGCAGAGATAAGTCTAGATAATGGGAGTTATGGTGAGATAATGGGAGATAAGGAGAAATAATGGGAGATAAGGAGAAATATTGCGAGATAAGTCGAGATAAACCTAGAAATGCGAGATAAGGTGAGTTAATGGGAGATAAGGAGAAATAATGGGAGATAAGCAGAGATAAGCTTGGATAATGGAAATTATGTGGAGAGAATGGGAGATAAGGAGAAATAATGGGAAATAAGGGGAAATAATGGCAGATATTTTATTTTGTTAGGTAATATTAGGAATAAACAGTGACGATAGTAGTGAATCAAGTCCACGCGAGCGGAGCCGCGGGCACGGCTAGTTATTAATAAAAGTCAATTATCATCAAATACGGTAGATTAAATGGCAGATCTTATATGAATCAAAAAACTTTCATTTACAAAATCATTTCAAATAAATCGTTTTGAATCGTAGAAACAGAGAAATCTATATTTAGTACAAAACAAATATATTATTATTATATAGTCCATTAAACTATGGTTATTTAAACCAACTGTTGAAAAAATAGGTATTAAATGAATTTTAATTAAAATAACTAGGATTTACAACATTTTGGAATAAAATATGCACAGTAATAAACTAGCCTGTATAATATTCCGTTATAAATGCTACTTTTTTACAAAAAATAGTTCGTTATATATAGAAATATTTAGTACCCAGATAATTTAACAGTGTTAAGTGTTTATCTGTTTGTTAGTGTTATCGTCCAATTCATCACCCCAAGCATGATAAAAAATAATTTATACATTTAAAACATATTTAAATTTTTTTTTATATAATTGAAAGTATAATGAAAATATATCATCGTTATTCTTTTGTGTTATTCACTCAATAATCTTTAAAATATCTTTTTAAAATATACATACCTTAAAATAAAAATTTTTGTTACGGAGGTATCAATTACTTCACAAAACACACCTCACACACCTGTGGAGAATATTCCAGCATTTTTTCAAAACTTTTTGATCAGTACTTTTCGAGATAAGAAGGGACAGCGATTTTTCGCAATTTTTTAAAAATAGTACAAAGAAAAGTGTGCGCAAGTATTACATTATATATTTTTGAACTTTTGTTTTTACAAGCTTTTGACACCCCACTCTATGACCTGGTAAATTCTTCTTTTTCACTTCCGATTTTTTTTTCTTTTTTTTTATGGGTCTAGCACACATGCTGCAGGAAAGACCCTAAAGCGCTACAGGAGCGACACGTGTGTACCCCCAAAACTATTCCCTTAAGTCAAAATTTAACTTTTAAAACTACACGGCTGTGATGAAGCCATCAACTCCTATAATAGTGCCAAATTTCAACTTTCTATATCCAATAGTTTCAGAGAAAATTGGGTATGATAGACGCACAGACAGACAAACGGACCGAAGTGATCTTATTAATGTTCGGGGTAGCAAACATAATATGCGTGACGATACCAGCCGAGCTATGTCATTAAAATCCATTTTATAACATTCGTTAAAAAATGATTTCGGTCATTTTTGATCGAATATTGGAAACGTCGAGTTTTATTACGATAGGTAGCATAAGGAATGAGCAGTGACGATAATAGTGAATGAAGTCGGAAAAAAGTTTATCGCTAGCGCGTTCCCTTGCAATACACAGTCTAAACCATTAAATATGGAACAATATTATGTAGTAGAGAATATCTAGAATCTATAATATATATAAAATGCAATGTCTCTCTGTCTGTCTGTCTGTCCACTGGTGCGTTTATCACGCGAGAACCACTTATCCGATTTACGTCTTTTTTTAAATTCATACATATATTCTTTGGCCAGGTTATATAATAATAATAATAATAATCTATACCTATAATATAAACAAATTGCAACCTCTCTCTGTCTGTCTGTCCGTTAGTGCGTTTATCCCTCGAGAACCACTTATCCGATTTACGTGATTGTTTAAATTCGTACATATGTTCTCTGAGCAGGTTTTAGATATATATTTTATTACATCTATAATATATATATAAAATGCAACGTCTCTCTGTCTGTCTGTCTGTCTGTCCGTCCGTTAGTGCGCCTATTACTGAAAAACCACTTATCCGATTTACGTACTTTTTTTTTTAAAACATACATATGTTCTCTGGCTAGGTTATAGGCTATATTTTATTACGATAGGTAGCATAAAGAATTAGCAGTAACGTAAAATAGTGAATGCTGTCGTAAATAAGTTTGCCGTTAGCGCGTGCCTTTGCAATACACAGCCTAAACCATTAAATATGGAACAATATTATGTATCTATATATGTATAATCTATAATATATATAAAATGCAATGTCTCTCTCTCTGTCTGTCTGTCCATTAGTGCGTTTATCACGCAGGAACCACTTATTAGATTTACCTGTCTTTTTTTAAATTCATGCATATATTCTTTGGCCAGGTTATATAATAATAAAAATAATCTATATCTATAATATATATAAAATGCAATGTTTATCTGTCTGTCTGTCTGTCTGTCCGTTAATCCGCTTATCCCTCGAGAACCACTTATCCGAGTTACGTGATTTTTTAAATTCATACATATGTTCTCTGACCAGGTTATAGGTATATATTTTATTACATCTATAATATATACAAAATGTAACGTATTCTGTCTGTCTGTTCGTTAGTGCGCTTATCACTGGAGAATCACTTATCCGATTTTCGTACTTTTTTTTTTAAACATACATATCTTCTCCGGCCAGGTTATAGGCTATATTTTATTACGATAGGTAGCATAAGGAATGAGCAGTGACAATAATAGTAAATGAAGTCGGACAAAGTTTGCCGCTAGCGCGTTCTCTTGCAATACACAGTCCAAACCATTAAATATGGAACAATATTATGTAGCAGAAAATATCTATAATATATATAAAATGCAATGTCTCTCTATCCGTCTGTCTGTCTGTCTGTCCGTCCGTTAGTGTGCTTATCACTGCAGAACTACTTATCCGATTTACGTGCTTTTTTTTAACCATACGTATGTTCTCTGGCCAGGTTATAGGCTACATTTTATTAGGTGACATAAGGAACAAGCAGTGACGATAATAGTGAATTAAGTCGGAGAAAAGTTTGCCGCTAGCGCGTTCTCTTGCAATACACTCCCTAAAGCATTAAATATGGAACAATATCATGTAGCAAAGAATACAATATATATAAAATGCAACGTCTCTCTGTCTGTCTGTCTGTCCGTTAGTGCGCTTATCACTCGAGAACCACTTATCCGATTTACGTGTTTTTATAAATTTATACATATGTTCTATATAATTCGATATAAGCTTAGATAAAGGGAGATAAGGTGAGATAATTGGAGATATGGAGAAATAATGGGAGATAAGTCGAGATAAGCCTCGATAATGGGAGATAAGGTGAGATAATGGGAGATAAGTATAAATAATGGGAGATAAGGAGAGATAATGGGAGATAAGCAGAGATAAGTTTAAATAATGGGAGTTATGGTGACATAATGGGAGATAAGGAGAAATAATGGGAGATAAGTCGAAATAAGCCCAGATAATGGGAAATAAGGTGACATAATGGGAGATAAGGAGAAATAATGGGAGAGAAGGAGAAATAATGCGAGATGAGCAGAGATAAGCCTAGATAATGGAAATTATGTAGAGATAATGGGAAATAAGGAGAAATATTGGGAGAGAAGGAGAAATAATGGGAGATATTTTATTACGTTCGGTAACATAAGGAATAAGCAGTGACGATAGTAGTGAATCAAGTCCACGCGAGCGGAGCCGCGGGCCCGGCTAGTCTATAGTAAATATAAAATTCAATGTCGCTCTGTCTGTCTATCTGTCCGTTAGTATGCTTATCACTTGAGAACCAGTTATCCGATTTACGTGCTTTTTTTTTTTTTAAACAGATATATTCTCTGGCCAGGCTATAGGCTATATCTTTTTTTTTTATGGGTCTAGCACACATACTGCAGGGAAGTCCCTAAAGCGCTCCAGGAGCGGCATGTGTGCGGAAAAAGCATTTTATTACGTTAGGTAACATAAGGAATAAGCAGTGATGATAATAGTGAATCAAGTCGGAAAAAAGTTTGCCGCTAGCGCGTTCTCTTCCAATACACTGCCTAAACCATTAAATATGGAACAATATCATGCAGCAAAGAATATAATATATATAAAATACGTCTTTCTCTCTGTCTGTCTGTTAGTGTGCTTATCATTCGAGAACTATTTATCCGATTTACTTATTTTTTGTTAAATTCTTAACTTAATATTTATCAAAAAATCTTTAATATATATAGAACGCAACGTCTCTGTTCGTTAGTGCGCTTAGCACTCAAGAATCATTTATCGGATTTACGTTTTTTTTTAATTCATACATATGTTCTCTGGCTAGGTTCTAGGATATATTTTATTACGTTAGGTAACATAAGGAATAAGCAGTTTTTGTTTGTATGGATGAAATGAACTGTTATATATCGTAGTGTCCGTATATGTCAGTTTGTGGTATATGGAGAAGCCATACTTATTGTCCATCTTTTTTATTGTTAGGTCCAAGAAATTAATTGAGTTATTAACTTCTGTTTCTATTGTGAATCTAATTTTTAGGTGGATATTACCTGTTGACAAAGCGAACTTGTTGGCTGAACTTTGTACTTTACATTCTACTATTGATTCCCAAGGAAAAACATCACCTACTATTCCCATAGTGCAGTCAAGGATGCCCGATATTGTCTTCAGACAGCGTATCATAAAATATATTTTAATGAAACTAGACACCAAAAAAGCTTCTAGTGCTGACGGAATACCTGCCATAGTATGCAAAAACTGCGCGAGAGAACTAACACCAACTTTCTGTATCCTACAGAAAGGGAATATTTCCTTCCTGCTGGAAATGCGCCACAGTTCAGCCGATACACAAAAAAGGCCAAAATACCTTGCCAAACAACTATTGACCAGTCACACTGCTTTCAATAATATCGAAAGTCATGGAAACGGCTATGAATCAGCATCTTCTAGGATTCAATATTATTAGCGATCACCAATATGGCTTTCGTAAACACAGATCAACAGGAGATCTTTTTATCTTATGTAACACATGTTGGGAACAACGCCGTTGAACACTGTGGAGAATCTCGAGCAGTTTCTCTTAATATATCCAAGGCATTCGACCGTGTTTGGCACGATAAATTGTCGGCTAAACTACGCTCTTCTGGTATGTCTGAAAAGTTCCGTTCACGGCTCTCAAGCTTCCTCAACGAGCATTCTTTACTAGTGGCAATCGACGGGTTTCTTTCTAACACCTTCACTATCAACGCAGGTGTGCCCCAGGGCTCCATTCTGTCTCCTACTGTATTTCTCATTTAGATTAACGATCTGCTGGAAAATCTACAGCTTTGTAGATGACAGTACACTTACTTCATCAGTAACTTTGAATGCTCGAACATCGGCTATTCATGCAAATATCCGCAGACAGCAGGAGGTCGTTTAACTTAACAAAGGCCTGGAAGAAATTCTATCTTGGGGTGACAGTAATCAAATAACGTTACAAAACCCAGGAGCTAGTTTTTTTCTAAAAAACGTTAATGTTGCCGAATCCGACATAGTTATGTCCGGGCACTCCATTCCTCTAGCATCGTCACTCAGTTTGGTGGGCGTTAATTTGGGAGCAAGTATGTCTTGGCACGAACATGTTACAAACATAGCAAAGAGAGCCTCTCAAAAGCTGGGATAATTATTTCGAACTAGAAAGCTTATGGCCAAGACAACTGAAAATATTTGGAATTAAATTACAAACGAAGATAAATTTGAGGAATTGATAAACACTAAAGAGAGAATATGGAATATGACTGCAAAATGGATGAAATGAACCAACACCTTATTGAACCCATAAAATATGCCGAAGAATGTCGCCAAAACAAAAACAAAATCGATAAACTGAGAACAACAACCAAACTGCTCATGACAAAGAGAAGAGAATTGAGAAATCAACAGCCAATAGATTCAGTCAAATTACGGCAATTGAACAAGGAAATATCCAGGGCAATTAGACAAGACGTAAGAAAATACAACACAAAGTGTTGAGGAAAACCATATCTGAGCTCAGGAAAAGCATCTCTAAACTGAGAAATGAAAAGGGGCAGATCACAGGAAATAAAGAGGATATCCTGGATATAGTTGAAACGTTTTATGCCACACTATATAAAAACAAAAACGAAATACAACCGGCTGAACAAGTTCCAAAGGTGATAAACCAAGAATCGGAGGATATACCGAATAATACCGTAAACCAGAGGTGTCAAACTCATTTTTGCAGAGGGCCATATATTAAATTTAGAATGTGTAGGCGGGCCAGATTCAAATAAAAAAAATGTACTGAATTATTTATAACATTTTATTTATTTAATTATATAGTATATAATATACGGTTGTTAAAAATTATGATTCTTCATTGCGATCGCGGGCCTTATTGATACGTCCCGGGGGCCGGACGCGGCCCGTGGGTCGGATGCGGCCCGCGGGTCGTATCTTTGACATCCCTGCCGTAAACGAAATAAATATTGCAATTAAGGATATGAAGAACAACAAATAACCTGGTGATGATGGTGTGGTTATCGAGGCTATAAAAATTGGAAGACTCCATCTTCGTAGATTCATTTGGAAGTTGTTCAATGCATGCTTAGAAAGAGGAAGAACACTTTCCCAATGGGACCGAACAATAATAGTGATAATTCACAAAAAGGGTGATATCACGGACTTAGCCAACTACCGACCTATAAATTTGCTCTCCCATGTATATAAGTTGTTTATGCGTATCATTACTAACAGGTTAACGTCTAAACTAGATCTTTATCAGACCCGAGAACAAGCGGGCTTTAGAGCTGGGTATGGCACCAATGACCATCTGCAAGTTATCAAAACGCTCATTGAGAAAAGTGCATAATATAATAAGCCTCTTATTCTGATTTTCGTGGATTACGAAACGGCGTTCGATACCATAAACCAGCACAAAATGCTGACAGCTTTGGCCGATTGTAGAATAGACTACAGATATATAACAATCATCAAGCATATATACGAAAATGTAAGAGCATGCGTAAGACTTCATGAAAACACTAAGAATTTTAATATTGAACGAGGATTACGCCAAGGTGATGTCATCTCACCGAAACTGTTCATTACTCTGCTGGAATACATGTACATACAAGCAAATCGAATAGGTATCAACATAGATGGTGAAAGACATAATCACCTTAGATTCGCAGAGGTACTAAGCGGACCGGGTTGATGATGCCAAAAGTATGCTTGACGATCTTTACAAAGCATCCAGTACCAGTAGAGTAGGTTTAAACATAAACAAATTAAAAACACAATACTGTCCGTTGATGATGAAAGGATTGAACAGGTTAGCACCTACAAATACCTGGGACACGAAATCCGTGAGATAAACAGAAGAATAGGATTGACCTGGGCAGCCTTCGGCAAGCTTACCCATGTCTTCAAATCCGAAATCCCCATCAGTTTAGAGAGGAAAGTATTTGAGCAGTGCATTTTGCCGTCACTAACCTGCGGTGCGGAAACTCTGACCTTGACAAAAGCTACCATAAGCAAAATCCAAGTAACGTAGCTAAGAATGGAAAGAGCAATGCTTGGTCTATCCCTAAGTGACAGGGTGACAAATATAGCCTCGCGTAAGATGCTGGGACTGTCGGATGCGGTAGAAAGAATAGCCTGCTTGAAATGGAATTGGGCGGGCCATGAGGCCAGAAGAACAGATAACCGCTGGACTAAAAGAATTATTGAGTGGAGACCCAGACAGGATGCATTTCGAAGCAGAGGACGCCCCCCGATACAATGGTCCCATGACATTAAGAGGATAGTTCCAGGCTAGATGACTGCTGCTAGGGATCGTATACAATGGCAAAGATTAAGGGAGGCCTATGTCCAGCAGTGGACGCGACTAGGTGTTTGATGATGATGATGATGAGAAAGTTTTATACTCCACAACAACTGTTAATTCTGTACGAAGCTCAAATTCGACCAACGATGGAATATTGCTCCCATGTTTGGAGCTCTGCTCCCAAACATACACTGCATTTGTTGGATTCTGTTCAGAAGCTGTTCGCCTGATTGGAGACCCGCAACTGGCCAGCAACCTTGATTCGTTGGAACATCGAAGAACGGTTGGGGACTTAAGTCTATTCTATAGGGTGTTTTTTTATAGAGGTATAGAACTTTGAAATGGAATAAAACAAAGATGAATTTTTTAAATTGACATGAAATTTACTTTATTCGAAAGATAATCTTCTGGCATTATAATTTAAATATGACTTCTGGCATATGACCGCCACGGCTGGCTCGGACGTAGTCTAATCTGGAGGTCCAATTTTCGATGACTTTTTCCAACATTTGTGGCCGTATATCGGCAATAACGCGGCGAATGTTGTCCTCCTAGCGGCGTTAAATCGCACGATCTTGGAGGCCAATTCACGGATCCGAAACGTGAAACTATGCGGTTACCAAACGTTTCCTTCAATAAATCAATTGTGGCACGAGCTGTGTGACATGTTGCGCCGTCTTGTTGAAACCACAGCTCCTGCACATCATGGTTGTTCAATTGATGAACGAAAAAGTCAGTAATCATGGCTCTATAGCGGTCACCATTGACTGTAACGTTCTGACCAGCATCGTTTTTAAAGAAGTACGGACCAATGATTCTACCAGCCCATAAAGCATACCAAACAGTCAGTTTTTCTGGATGTAACGGTGTCTCAACATACACTTGAGGATTATCATCACTCCAAATACGGCAGTTTTGTTTATTGACGTATCCATTCAAACAAAAGTGAGCTTCATCGCTAAACAAAATTCGCTTATGAAAATCGGGATCAACGGCAATCTTGTTTTGGGCCCATTCACCGAATCTACGCCTTGCTAGGTGATCGTGTGGCTTCAATTGTTGCACGAGTTGGATTTTGTAAGCACGCAAACCAAGATCTTTCCGCAAAATCGTCCATAAAGTGGATGGACACATATCCAATTCCTGTGCACGATGGCGGATAGACTGATTCGGGTCTTCCTCTACGCTACGCTCTACAGCAGCAATGACTTCTTTTGTACGCACTGTACGACGTCTCTGTGGATGCGTATTAGCATTTAGAGTAAACGTGGTGCGAAAACGTTCCATAGTTAATCGAATTAATTGCTCTGATGGACGATTATGTTGACCGTAAAATGGACGTAGTGCGCGATACGTATTTCGAACAGAACCATGATTTTCAAAATAAATTTGCACAATTTGGAAGCGTTGTTCAGGCGTCAGTCTATTCATGTTGAAATGCCAAACCAAACTAAACATAAATCACTTGACAGCTGACAAAATGGCCGCCAGTGAAAAAAGTGTTGCCAACTTAAAGTTTTATACCTCTGTAAAAAACACCCTTTACTAATACTTTACACCCTTATGAGGTACAGCTTGTTAATTCAACTACAACCCTTTTTAAGCAGTCTTTTATATGGAGGTCCTCATCCCTTTGGAATAATTTGTCCTGAACTGTATTTCCCGCCGCGCTGGGTGCAATTTATAGCGATTCAAGACCAACATGAATCGCTTTTTCCGCACACGTATCCCTCCTGTAGCGTTTTAGGGATTTCCCTGCAGTACGTGGGCTAGGCTCATAAAAGAGCAATATGTATTATTGTTAATACTGTAATTTTTCATTGATTTCAAATTTCAGCCTTAGTGTGATTTTATTCTTGTTATTAAGAGAAAACTTATTCTATTATCATAATATTATATACAATTTGAATTAGCTTTAATAATCACTAATAGAAAAAACAGCAATAATTAACAAATAAATTCCGTGTATGTAATTTAAATACTTAAAAAATATATTTTCTTAATCTTTTATGTGAATCTACCCTTAGTGTTAGTAAACAGCACCTCCTACGTTAGTTGTTCGCAGGATATTGATCCTGCGCTTCAGGTCCTGATTTTCCTGCAAGGCAAATCGACCGGTTAACGGGAAATTAAGGATCGTGTGTGCTGTTCTGTGAAATAAATTTATATCAGGTTAACTAAAAAAATGGAGTTTGGGGAGCAGGATGCTGTCAGGAATCCGGTACCCGGGGCTAGACCTATGGTGGACCCAGAAGCACAGGGTGAAGTCGATCCGTCTTTGTAAGTGCGATTTTATTTTTACTTATTCTGGTTTAACCAAGTATATTCTATTAAAATATTTTGGTACTTTTAACCTATTTTTGTATTAGATATTTAAAGGAAAATTAAACAAATTATACATCGATATTTTTTTTGTTAATTTTAATTATTTTATTAAAAAAAATAGAACGATAGGCGATGTGTTATAATCTTATTTTAATTTGATTATCTGGTATAAAAATATTCGGATAATAGTTGTTTCAAAAACTAAACCAAAATAAGAACAAAAAAAGATATGACATTGCCGTCAGTATTAGTGTAATAAAAATAGTTGGTATTTAAATGCAGCTGTCCGTCTATCTCAATCACAGCCATCGATCATTTGACGTTTAGGACCTGGATTTTCGTACTTACAGCTAGCACTAGGACAAGGCAATTTTGGGAGCCAAGCAACATATATATATATATATATATATATATATATATATATATATATATATATACATATATATATATATATATATATATATATATATATATATATATATATATACATATATATATATATATATATATATATATATATATATATATATATATATATATATATATATATATATATATATATATATATATATATATATATATATATATATATATATATATATATATATATATATATATATATATATACATATATATATATATATATATATATATATATATATATATATATATATATATATATATATATACATATATATACATATATATACATATATATATATATATATATATATATATATATATATATATATATATATATATATATATATATATATATATATATATATATATATATATATATATATATATATATATATATATATATATATATATATATACATATATATATATATATATATATATATATATATATATATATATATATATATATACATATATATATATATATATATATATATATATATATATATATATATATATATATATATATACGAATATTAAAACTGATCAATTATGACCAACCATTAATTTTAAGATAATAAATTCTTAAAACTAAGATTCTTAAAGTCTAAATTTCACCCATTGGTGTTCTTTAGTTGTTCCTGTCCGGCGATGGTCACTACACTACACTGTTTCTGCTTTTGACACAGCACTTAACTAGATCGAAGGGTTTGTTCCTCTTCAGTCATCTTCTCTAGTTGCCCTGATCGAGTAGTTAAATGGCTTCGACGTTGACATGTTGATGCAATGTTGCTTCATGCTTCTGGGCGAAGCGTTTGATCTCAGTGCCAACATCATCAAGTCCACGGTCTCTATGAATGTCTCTATTTCTGCAGTACCACGGAGCGGAACTTTTTTTATTGAGGAGTGAGAAATGTTCACCCCTAAGTCACCGATTTTAAACTGAGTGGGTTTGAAGCGTTCTCCTGTAGGTAGGAGTTCCTTTATGTGAAAAAATCTTCCCCATTCAGAGGTGTCGCTTTTCGATTTTCGTTTGATGACCTCCGCCTTTAGTGCTCTCTTGTTTCTCCTTAAGAAAATGTCGTTTGTATTTTGTTTCCTCTTTTCTTCTATGTATGTGTGTGTCTAAACCTATCACTTTCTTTTGTAATATATGCTATATACAGTCCCTGGCCAAATTATTAGACGCACTGTATTTTTTTAGTAATTTTATGTTTCTTAAGAGTTTTTATGCAATAATGGTATATTTAAACTACAATATTATTGATTTTTATTTAAAAGAATTGTTGTAGACTACATATTTGTATTTATTTTTAACATATGATAACACTGTGTTGACAAAGTGATACATGAACGTAAATAAGTACAAACCTGTATCAGTCGCGATCGGAATCGAGTCAGGTACGGACGTGTTTCTGTGGCTTTATGGACTGTGATTGTTTGTTTAACAGTTTTATACTACTCAGTTATTAGTTTATTTTGTATGCAGTGTTTTAAAAAGTAATTGGACTATTTTCATTATGGGTAGAAAAGGCGATCTTTCACCACGTAAAAAAGCTGAAGTGAAGGCCCTTGTGATTGCGAAAACATTAACAAACCGAGAAATATCACGAAGATTGGAGGTTTCTGAAGCTAGTGTACGACGCATAAAAAAGAAAATTGAGTCAGGGAAGGAATTAAGCCCGAAAAGAAAGAAAAGATGCGGTAGAAAACCAATTTTCACTCCACGGTCAGAGAGATGTTTGAAGAAAATTTTGTGTAGAAAACAGATTTGCTACCACAAAGGTAATAAAATCACAACTCCAGGATGCTAGCGTAAATGCTTCTGAGCGCACTGTTCGAAGAAAATTGAAAGAATTAGATTTTAAGGCCTATCGCCCCGCCAGGAAGCCCAAGTTAACAGCTGCAATGAAAGCAAAGCGCCTGAAGTGGGCCAAACAATGGCAAGACAAAGATGTGGACTTCTGGAGATCGGTAAGATATAGCAATTTAATCAATAATTGATACATTATTATCATTTTCAGTTAAATAAAGCAAATAAACATGGAAGTTTATATATTTTCCCTATTTTTGACAGGTCTGCTTCAGTGACGAAAGCACATTCGAAATTTTGCAGAATAAAGCTCAGTATGTGCGTCATCGTCATGGAGAAAAGTTTCATCCTGATTGTGTCGTCCCGACGGTTAAACATCCCACCAAAGTGATGATTTGGTCAGTCATCAGCGGCAAGGGCACTAGACGTCTGTACGTCGTCAAAGGAATAATGAGGCAAGATCAGTACAAAGAAGTATTACAAAATCGGTTGATTCCGCAGCTCAGAGAATGGTTTCCAAATGGGGAACCATTCACTTTCATGCAAGATGGAGCTCCCTGCCACACTGCTCGGTCTGTTGAAGCTTTTTTGGCAGAAAAAAATATCCCTCTGTTGGATTGGCCGGGTTAGCCCATTGAAAATGTGTGGGAGCTAATGAAAAGAGAAGTGGCTAAAGATGTGATTACCGACAAAACCCAGCTCCTAGAAAAGATTATTCATGTGTGGAATCATCATCCTCAGATGCAGGAGACAGTACAATCTTGCATTGATAGCATGCCGCGCAGAATTAAAGCTTTGATAGCGGCTAAAGGTGGCTCAACTAAATATTGACTTTTACTAACATTAATTTCACTTTTCTTTAAAACTTAATAACTTTTGCTTTTCTAAATTAATGCTGTTTTATTTATGTCAAATAAATAGGTAATTGATTGGATAATATAAAAATAAAAAACAAATCAATTTAAAATAATAAAACGGTACAATATCACTCGGTAATTAATATTTTACATGAAATCTTGCAGTGCGTCTAATAATTTGGCCAGGGACTGTATATATATATATATATATATATATATATATATATATATATATATATATATATATATATATATATATATACTTTAACATAACACATGGTTTATAAATATCAGCAATTTAAAATATAAAATAGTTTTGAGTATAAAAATAATAGTAAATTTTTATTCAATTACACAGGCAAACAAAAAAAATATTTGTAAAAACTTTTTAAACCAATACATCTAAGTGTTATGTATTTTCGGATGCTGAAACCATATCTGGTATCAGTTTTTTTTGTATCACCCACAGTTCTCTCACAATATGACATCGATTAAATTTCAAAATAGGGAAAATTTGACACATAAAATTTGATAAAAACTGTTGATCTCTTATCCTATAATGATAAATAGATGTTCCAGATTCCAATAAATGTTTTTCTTTCAGGCTGGAACCAAGCAATTCTGCTTTTTCCTTAGTCAAACCGAAATCTCTCACTAAATCATTTAACTCAGCTTGTGTAAACAACTGTGGTTTTAAATTTTCTAGAGAACGTTGAAACTCATCATCATCCGGTCGACTTTCATTAAATTCGGGACTGGACTGTCATCAATAGACTGAGATGGCTCAGGGACAGGAAGTCCCGGTCCATGTCCTACCTGCCGGTTAGCTGAAGTAAAGTTAGGATAGACAATTACTTTCTTATTTTTGGAGTTGTATCCAGAAACATCAACGCTGCAAAAATAACAATCATTTGAATGATTTTCTTGCTCTCTCCATACCATGGGTACTGAAAATCGAAAAGCTTTCTTTTCTTTCTTATACCATTTCCTAAGATCCTCGACACAAACATAACAATTTTGTGAGAGGAGCCCAACATTTTTCTTGAATACCGATTTCTACACCAAAATATGCAAAGTATACTTTTTTTTTGATGTTTTTTAACTACAAACTCACCACATCTATAACAAAAAGAGTTGGGAGCCATACTTTGAGTGTGAATTAAAGTACATGGGTTAAACACTGCAATGCAAGGTTATATTAACTGGAAGAAAACAAACAGCTGTGACATTTATCGGAACTGCCAACCTAATAACATTTGATTTTACTGCCAACCTTATAAAATTCTGATTTTATTGCCAACCTAATAACATTCGAATGATAAAGAATAAACTTTCCACATGCCTTAAAAACTAAAAACATAAAAAGAAAAGTTGTTGGTGATGTCTTTCGTTTCATCAAAAATTAACGTTTTCTGAAAACCGCACCCCTCTATTATCACACATCATGGATATATCCTATAAATTCTTCAAAAATATGACATCTTGTTCCTCACTACCTTTACTGAAAAAAAAGAAAATATGTATTTTACGTAAACGTCAGTTTTCAATATAACTTCGATTCATTTTTCTGGGTGGCATCTGATAATAAAATCATATTGCTAAAGCCACAAAATATTTACATAAGCTGTGTATACTGGATGATAATACCGTATATATTATTAATTGAATATTACATTTATATAAATTTATCTTGATACAAAATAGAGTTAATGCATAACTACAAATTAAGACAGAAATAGGTGTATGTTTCCTTTTAAAAGTAATGAAGAGCCCGAGCCAGACTTAATTTGTTTTTTTTTATGGGTGTAGCACACTTGCTGCAGGGAATTCCCTAAAGCGCTACGGGAGCGACATGTGTGTGGAAAAAGCAATTCACGTTGTTCTTGAATCGTTGCAAGTTGTACTTGTTTTGTCTTAATATATGAATGTTTGTACCTTTCCTATTCTTTCACCTTCTATTAACAGTTCTTGGCTGTTATCTTCACTTTCGTTGTGCAAATATTTGGTTTTGGTGGAAACACAGTCCTGGGCAAATTATTCCAAAAGGATGATGTTCTCCACATAAAAGACTGCTTGAAAAGCGTTATACGAGGAGTAACAAGCTGAACCTGTGTTGTTGTGAAGTATTAGCGCGACGTGTATTTCTAACATGCACCGCTCTGGGAGAAATTAAGCGGGCTACATCCTTCGAACACTTTCCATGAAAATACTTGTAGAATAGACTCAAGTCGCCAACCGTTCTTCGATGTTCCAGCGAATCAAGGCCGCCGGTCAGTTCCGGGTCTCCAATCAGACGAACAGCTCTGCTCTGAATAGAATCCAACAAATGCAGTGTATGTTTGGAAGCGAAGCACCAAACATGGGAGCAATATTCCATAGTTGGTCGAATTTAAGCTTTGTAAAGAATTAACCGTTGTGAAGGGTAAAGCTTTCTGGTTCGAAATAATATTCCCAACTTTTGAGAAGCTCTTCTTGCTATGCCTGCAACATGTTCATGCCATTTGCTCTCAAATTAACGCCCAACAAATTAAGTGACGATGTTAGAAGAATGGAGTGCCCCGACATAACTATGTCGGGTTCAGCAACGTTAACTTTTTGAGAAAAAAACTGCCACCTGGGTTTTTGTAGCGTTAAATCCCACTTGGTTACCGTCACCCCAAGATAGAATTTCTTCCAGGTCTTTGTTAAGCTGAACGACCTCCTGCTGTCTGCGGATATTCGCCTGAGTAGCCGATGTCCGAGCGTTCAAAGTGAATGAAGAAATAAGCGTACTGGCATCTGCAAAGCTGTATTGGATTCCCGGTTTTTTCCAGTAGATGGTTAATGTAAATGAGAAAGAGAGTAGGAGACAATATGGAGCCTTGGGGCACACCGGCGTTGATAGTGAAGATGTTAGAAAGAAATACCGCCACTCGTAAAGAACGCTCTCTGAGGAAACATGAGAGCCACAAACAGAACAGTAATTTATGTGTATCTAATGGACACAGCAAGAAAATATGAAAAAGGTTCCTAATATCAGGTTATCATATAAGGATAGTCATTTTAGGCTGAGCATATGATATAGTAACACGTAGACCGAAAAGTTTTTGGTCTAGCTACTTAAAACACATTTTCTTTGCAAAATTCGACTTTATTCATCAATATAGTCTCATTCAAGAGCGATGCAATCAGTCCAACGCTTTTTTTAACATTTCTATACCCTTTTTGTAGAAGGATTTATCTCTGCCTTCAAAATATGCCTCAGTTTCGGCGATAACTTCCTCATTGGAGCCAAATCACTTTTCCGCGAGTATTTTTTTGAGGTCCGCGAACAGATAATAGTCGCTGGCCAAATCTGGAGAATACGGTGGATGAGGAAGCAATTCGAATTTTAATTCATGCAATTTTGCAATTGTAACCATTGACTTGTGACACGGTGCATTATCTCGATGAAAGAGCTCTTTTTTCTTGTTCATTTGGAAACGTTTCTTTGCGATTTCTGCTTTCCAACACACCAATAACTTTATATAATATTCGCTATTGATGGTTTTTCTCTTCTCGGCATATTCGATGAAAATTATTCTATGCGCATCCCAAAATACAGAGACCGAAACCTTCTCAGCCGACTGTTGTGTCTTTGGTCGCTTCAGGCGGTTTTCACCGGCTGCTGTCCATTCAGCTGACTGCCGATTTGATTACGGTGTATACTGGTGGATCCATGTTTCATTCATTGTCACATATCGCATAAAAATCATTTTTATTGCGCTTAAACAGGTCCAAACAGCGCTCAGAATCATCAGCACGTTGTTATTCTTGGTCCACTTCTTTTGATATGTTTAGGGTGTCAGCTGTCTCACGCAATTTCACTTTACGGTCATCCAAAACAATTTTGTGTATTTTTTTTATGTTTTTCGGTGTAACCACCTCATTTGGGCGTCCAGAGCGTTCAGCATACCAGTAAATGATGAGTGATTTTCCAGGGGCAGAGTCTCCGTAACACTTATCAAGCCATTGCTTTGCTTGAACGGTATTTTTTCCCATCAAAAAACAATGTTTAATCAACACACGAAATTCGATTTTTTCCATTGTTTTGAAAATATCAAAAGGAGCGTCACTAAAACCACTGTAATTTGTAAACTAATCGACAAAATATCATGAAATTTTGACACGTATCGTTTGAAGGTTGGTACTTCCTAAAAATCATATGAATTTTTTTGAAAAGGGCGACATCTATGTGTCAGACCAAAAATTTTTCAGCCTACGTGTTATATTACATAAAAAGTGATATTACTGAAGAATGTCTACAGCAAGTTACAAGTTGAAAATGGCAGTCTTGTGTGCTGGATAATGTGTTTCCAATTTACATCTTTTTCAGATCAATAAAAAAAAAAGTTTAAACTGAAAAATACTTACTTGCATTTTGCATGTATCCTTATGAGCAGTTTTTCTAAAGATTTAACTCCATATATCAACTGAATTCTAATTCCACTTCTTTGAGCCTTGAGAAAAAATGGTAGAAAGCTAATCCCAAAATATTAACAAAGTGTTTTTTGTAAAACATTTTTTAAAATCAACTACAATGTTATATATACGAGGCTGGTTTGAAAAGTCCGTGCAAAAATAAAAACTACTTATGTGTTTGGGGTAAACCTTTTTTATTTTTCGACATAGTCTCCTTTTAGGCTTATACACTTCGTCCCACGATGTTCTAGTTTGTTGATCCCTTCCGAATAATAGGATTTGTCCAAGTCTGCAAAATATCCATTAGTGTCTGCAATCACCTCCTCGTTTGAATAAAATCTTTGTCCCACCAGCCATTTCTTCAAATTGGGGAACAAATAGTAGTCCGTGGGAGCCAAGTCTGGAGAATAGGGGGGGGATGTGAAACGAGTTGGAATCCTATTTCCATTAATTTTGCGACCACAACTGCTAAGGTGTATGCTGGTGCGTTGTCGTGATGGAAAAGGACTTTCTTGTGGGCCAATCGCGGGCGTTTTTCTTGTAGCTCGGTTTTCAAACGGTCCAATAACGATGAATAATATTCACCTGTAATAGTTTTACCCTTTTCCAGATAGTTGATGAGGATTATCCCTTGCGAATCCCAAAAGACAGTCGCCATAACCTTTCCGGCCGAAGGAACGGTCTTCGCCTTTTTTGGTGCAGATTCCCCCTTGGTAACCCATTGTTTAGATTGTTGTTTGGTCTCAGGAGTATAGTAATGTATCCATGTTTCATCCACAGTGACGAAACGACGCTTAAAGTCCTCCGGATTCTTCTGGAACAGCTGCAAACCATCCTTGCAACACTTCACACGATTCCGTTTTTGGTCAAGCGTGAGCAATCGCGGCACCCATCTTGCGGATAGCTTTCTCATGTCCAAATGTTTATGCAAAATATTATGTACCCGTTCAGTCGAGATGCCCACAGCACTAGCAATCTCACGCACCTTAACTCTTCTGTCATCCATCACCATATCATGGATTTGATCAATGATTTCTGGAGTCGTAACCTCCACAGGCCGTCCAGAACGTTCAGCGTCACTTGTGCCCATATGGCCAGTCCGAAAATTTTGAAACCACTTATAAACTGTTCTAATCGAAGGTGCAGAGTCACCATAATGTTTATCAAGCTTCTCTTTAGTCTCCTGAGGCGTTTTGCCTTTCATAAAGTAATGTTTAATCACCACACGAAATTCTTTTTCGTCCATTTCTTGAAAATCACTCTACTTCCTTGATTCGCACGAATGCCAAACACAAAGAAATAGACCAATATGGCTGAAACTTGGTGTGCGTTCATTCAAGAGATGCTACTAACTAAACATGACCTCGATACGCGCCGGTGGTGCCATCTCTCGGACTTTGCACGGACTTTTCAAACTAGCCTCGTATTATTATAGTATATTCTATACTGCGAGGTCAATTCTAAAAAACTGATTTCTAGTTACTATTAATTCCATCTGATAGGATTATATTTACCTAAAAATTATTCGTGCTATAATTTCGGACTCGTCTTTCTGAATGCCTGTTTTGTCAAATGAAAATTACCGTTTCATACTTTTAGCTCTCTTATTTAATGTTAAAAACTAGCTTTATTTTGATGATGTTAGAACAACCAACAATTATAACAAAATTTAAAAAATATATACAGGGTAAAATTAAAATAATTTTTTTTCATAAAAATATCTTTAATCTTCATCCCGTTAGTAATTATTTCGGATAGAAATTCAAAATGATTACTTATTCTTGTTTACGACATTCAATAAAAGAATCCTTGCTTCTCTTTCCTCTATCATGATTTCTATCTTCTTCTGTCTTGATTACTGTGTTTCGTATCGTTATAATTTTGGTTACATTATGCCATTTGTTTCATACCATTGACAAGGTTACGCATTTGGTTGTCCATTTGAGCCAAAAGAAATCGGGCAATTTCTGAGCAGGATTCAATTTGAAGATTAAATTGAAATCTGCCTCGGTACAAAGGTAAGTAGCACAAGAAGGTCTGATAAGCTAGTAGTTTGCAGCCAAAAGTGCCATTCCTTTTGAGTTGATAGAAACATATTTTACTTTATGTTTTTTTTTGAGGAAAAAAAGTTCAAGAAACTTCGGGAAGAATTTTAGTTTTTAACATTTCTGGTATTATCTTTTTAAAAATAGTTGAAAGACGTTTCCAACCTCCACTCACAAATGTAACAACAGATGTATTGGATGCAAACACAAACATTATTTATTTTGGTATAGTTTACCTCTAAACCATCGTTTTTATAAAAATATCTGATTCAGAGATATAGAATAGAAGCTATGTTTAGATCGTGTTCTTGAAATTCGACCATGTCAAAATGGAATAACTTTACAAGTTTCACTGACAATCCCACATAATTCTATAAAAAGGCAATTTTGGATTGATAAATAGAATAGGCTAGTCCTATTCTTCATTTGAATATAAAGTCTTAAAATCATTTTCCAATAATTTAATTCTACTGATTTGTCACATCATATCATAATATTTACACTTATAATTAATTAAACCTTATATACTTGCTCTTTGCGAAACTAAAGTCAATTTATACATATTTCCAGAATAAGGTTTTTATTTTCGTCTTATAAAAGCCTTGATGAAATACTATGAACTTGAAAAATGGAACATGAGTTATTAACATTCCAAGTAAATATCGACCAGTTGTATTATTCTAGATAACGCGGAAGGTTATTGAAAAAACATATAAATTACTATAGTTTAAAGTTACTGGAAGAATTTATTATTAACAACCATTAGCATTATTTTTATACGCAACAATCAACAGGAGACCTAATCTAACGTACACAGTCTTAGAAAAAGAAATTTAAACTTGAGCGATAAGACGTTCAATCAAGTTTGTTGGTTGATTAAGTTTCCCTATTATTGTATGTAAGTGGCAATTAAATTGTGTATTATATTCTCCCCATTTTGCAGCATTATACCGAGACATAGTATTCATTTGTTTGAATTTATAGGCTTGGAAAAAAGGTCATAAATTTTACAGTAATAATAAAAACATAAACTTTGTTTTAACGTTCTTTTTATGTTTGATAGGCACTAAAGTAAGATTTGTTTTCATTTTTACACATAAAAAAATTGTAATAAATACCTACCGTCGAATAATTCATCTCTCGATTTTCTTCCGCCAAACTTCGTAAACCAGCCGCAGAATGAATTTGACAACTGTTAGTATGGTTCTTACATAAACCACCGGACACTAAATTCTAAAACTGTATAGCACAAAATACCCCATTCAAAGTATTTTTATTGATAATATACCAGATATCATCAATAAATCTAGGTGTATTGCAAAATATAAAAAAAATCAACCCCACGAAAGATGTTTTTTTTTTATTTATTTGCAACTCAGTGCATACTATATAATTCATCATCATTAGCTTATTCCATCCATAGTCGGATGTAAGCCTCCCCAAGTTGTCTCCAATGAGCTTTGTTTGCTTTTTGCATCCAATCGTGTCCTGCTAGTCTTTTTATGTCATCCGTCCATCTTGTCTGTGCTCTACCTCTGCATCTTTTGTGTTCTCTAGGCCTCTATTCAACTATATGGCGTCCATCTGTTATTCGTCCTTGCGTCATGCCCCGCCCAGTTCCATCTTAATATACATATTCGTTATATTAGATTTATCACTTTTGATTTTCTTCATATCTTGATGTTAGGAATACGATCTTGAAGTCTAATATTTAGCATTCTTCTCTCCATTGCTCTTTGGGTTACCTGGAGTTTAATTTTTATACTTCTATTTAAAGCCCACGTTTCTGTGCGATATGTTAATACCGGCAGTACATATTGTTCGAATACTCTGGCTTTTGCTGTATTTGGGATGTCTAATTTAAATATAGATTGTTAGTCAGCAGCAAGTTACTTTTTGATATTTCGATTTTTTGTCCTAAATATATGAATGTTTGTACCGTTCCTATTCTTTCACTTTCTAATAACAGTTCCTGGCTGTTATCTTCACTTTCGTTGTTCAGATATTTGGTTTTGGTGAAGTTTATTTTTAGACCTATTTCTCGAGACATCAGCATTTCTTGCAATTCTTTTTTTGTGTTGGCGATCAAAGATCTGCGAACATTAAGTATTCCTTTGTTTTCCACTTTAACGATTTGAACATGTCTTCTAGAGTCAACGTGAACAACTTTGGGGATATCGCGTCGCCTTGTCTAATTCCTCTTTTAATTTTGATTTTATTTGTTTTTTCTTCAAACATTATTTGTGATGTCGCATTTTATATATGTATTCAAGAATAGTTGTGTGTATCTTTCATCGACTCTGCTGTTACTTAAGGCGTTAAGGACTGCCCATATCTCTACGGAATCAAATGCTTTTTCGTAGTCAACCATTGCTATCCACAAGGTGACCTTATATTCACTTGCTTTTTTCACTAGTAATTTAATTATTTAAAGATGGTCTAAAGTACTGTATCCCCGCTTGTTCACGCGGTTGAGAATTGTCTAATTTGTTCGTTAATCTACGCCTTAGGATTCTGTCGAGGATTTTGTGTAGTACCGATAACAGGCTGATGGGTCTGTAATTATCCAATTTAAATTTGTTCCCCTTTTTAAAAATAAGCACAATCAAGGCGTTTCCCAAAGTACTGGTATTTTAGTTTCTGTTAAGTACCTGTTAAATAGAGCTTGAAGAGATTGTATTATCGATGCCCCTCCATACTTTATCATTTCTATAGTTATTTCATCATCCCCTGGTCCTTTGTATTATATAATTACTGAAATATAATAATTTGCGTGTAATATACAAAAATTAATTATAAATTAAACATCCATTATTATTATGACACTGTTATTTTGCAAAGCATGATCTGACTAAATGAATCTATGTCTTCTTGTTTATGATTCTTTAAAAATGCTGTATACATAATTTAAGTTTGTTTAATACTACTAGTGGCGGGAGTCATTGTTAGAAGCTTCGAGCAATACTATTTCACAAATAAATCTAGGGATTTTGGCAATCCGTTGACAATCTGTAGATTCCGAAATACAGTTAAATTACATCACATCAGTACTAGGGCAGACCTATTTCCTAAACGTCATTCCCAGGGTAATAACTTTTTAAATCAGAACTTGCATTTCTCTTTTCATGTCTTGCATCTTTTACATCCATTATAACTAACCAAATAAAATGTATGGTCGTCATTAAAGCAAATAGTATTTCATTCATCACTCTCAATGTAAGAAGTGACCTTGCCGTATGTTAATACTTTTAATAGAATTCGCTGACTAAGAATCATATCTAGACATCAAAATATGGTGGGTTATATCCTTACACTCAATAGTGTAACTGTTCGAAATATCAAAATTGTAATTATTGACCATAACAAAATAGAATAAAAAACTTTTAACATATATCTCGGTTTAACGGGATGCTTTGAAATAGGGAATTAACAACCAAAAAAAAATATTGTTATATTCAATTTAGATTTATTAAAGCTATATTTTTATGTTTTGCAGTATATAATAATGAACTAATAAATATATACAACTAAAAAAATATTTTGTTTTAGATATCCTGAACCTAAAGAAGCAACGCACAAGATCCGGGGTAAATCGGATATATTGGAACGTCTCTTTGGTCCAGTCGATCAAGAACTGCTTGTCGTCAAGAGCTTTTATTTTTTCTTTTATTCTGCCTTTGGATCGCTGTTTCCCCTAATGGGTGTTTACTTCAAACAGATGGGGATGAATGCCACTCAAAGTGGGTTACTTATAGGTAACGTTTTCTTGGCTTTTAGTAAGGATTAATTTAGACCGTATTGTTGGACTTCAAATAATCAAATAAGTATCGTAGATAAAACTAAAACTGAAAGTCTTTGTTACGTTGAACAACTTCTTGCTGTCTGCCGGTACTTGTATGGGTTGCTGATATTCGAGCGTTCAAGGTAAAGTAAGAAACAAGCATACAGCAGATCGTGAATGTAAAATAATAAGAAAGTATTGGGCTTTGAGATATACTAGAGTCATAAACGAAACATTTAGCCAATATTCTGTCATGCCAGACTTAATCGAATGCCTTAGATATATCAAAAGTAGCTCGAGATTCTCTAAGATTCTGTAAAATGTTCAGTTGCGTTGTTCCAAATAAATGTACGAGGCTGGTTTGAAAAGTCCGTGCAAAAATAAAAACTACTTATGTGTCTGGTAAACCTTTTTTATTTTTCGACATAGTCTCCTTTTAGGGTTATACACTTCGTCCAACGATGTTCTAGTTTGTTGATCTCTTCCGAATAATAGGATTTGTCCAAGTCTGCAAAATATCCATTAGTGTCTGCAATCACCTCCTCGTTTGAATAAAATCTTTGTCCCGCCAGCCATTTCTTCAAATTGGGGAACAAATAGTAGTCCGAGGGAGCCAAGTCTGGAGAATAGGGGGGATGTGAAACGAGTTGGAATCCTATTTCCATTAATTTTGCGACCACAACTGCTGAGGTGTGTGCTGGTGCGTTGTCGTGATGGAAAAGGACTTTCTTGTGGGCCAATCGCGGGCGTTTTTCTTGCAGCTCGGTTTTCAAACGGTCCAATAACGATGAATAATATTCACCTGTTATAGTTTTACCCTTTTCCAGATAGTCGATGAGGATTATCCCTTGCGAATGACAAAAGACAGTCGCCATAACCTTTCCGGCCGAAGGAACGGTCTTCGCCTTTTTTGGTGCAGATTCCCCCTTGGTAACCCATTGTTTAGATTGTTGTTTGGTCTCAGGAGTATAGTAATGTATCCATGTTTCATCCACAGTGACGAAACGACGCTTAAAGTCCTCCGGTTTCTTCTGGAACAGCTGCAAACCATCCCTGCAACACTTCACACGATTCCGTTTTTGGTCAAGCGCGGCACCCATCTTGCGGATAGCTTTCACATGTCCAAATGTTTATGCAAAATATTATATACCCGTTCAGTCGAGATGCCCATAGCACTAGCAATCTCACACACCTTAACTCTTCTGTCATCCATCACCATATCATGGATTTGATCAATGATTTCTGGAGTCGTAACCTCCACAGGCCGTCCAGAACGTTCAGCGTCACTTGTGCCCATATGGCCAGTCCGAAAATTTTGAAACCACTTATAAACTGTTCTAATCGAAGGTGCAGAGTCACCATAATGTTTATCAAGCTTCTCTTTAGTCTCCTGAGGCGTTTTGCCTTTCATAAAGTAATGTTTAATCACCATACGAAATTCTTTTTCGTCCATTTCTTGAAAATCACTCGACTTCCTTGATTCACACGAATGCCAAACACAAAGAAATAGACCAATATGGCTGAAACTTGGTGTGCGTTCATTCAAGAGATGCTACTAACTAAACATGACCTCGATACGCGCCGGTGGTGCCATCTCTCGGACTTTGCACGGACTTTTCAAACCAGCCTCGTACTTCCAGATATTTTAAAGTATGCTGATTAATAGCGGATGGTGTTTTTCGATGAAAATCAAATAGTAGAGCATAAAACAAAGAGTTTAGCTAACAAGTTGGCTTTCTCAAAAGGTGTCGTTGAAATAGAGCATGTCTGTATTTGTTATGGTGACTTTGGTAAAGCAACATTTGTCATTGAAAAATTGTTTATTTGAAAAAAGTATGTAAGCAAAAATGGCATTAGAAACCTCCTTAACGCAGTCAGAAGGATTGAATGAATCTGAACGTCTAACCAAGGAAAAGTTCGAAAATATTCCATAAGTTCTTGCCAGTTAGCAGATTTGTAGTGCCAAATCTGGACCAGGTTAGGTGCTTCTCTGTCGCTAACCGTAGTAGTTTCCGATGCTGAAACCAGTTTATGGTCGGAGACCTTAACTATGGTTTTGCAGTGACTGTGTATATCTCCGGATTAGTGGTTAAAAACAGGTCAAGAAAATTGGTGAAGTCTCCGTCACGATCAGGTATTGGTGTTGGTTCGTCGATTGGCTGAGTAAGGTCACTAATAATTAAACAAGTTTAAATCATACAAACCCCAATTTACCCATACTTTAAAAGCTGTGTTTGCAAGAGAAACGAGAAGTATTCTAAAGTTAGTATCACTAGGTGGCCTATAGAAGTAACAGATGAGCTTTGTGGTTTGTTGAGTTGTTACTTTTAGCAACATAATATCAATATTTCGGGGCTTCTCTCGTACGCAAGAACGGTTGCTACAGACAATACAAACATATTCCACAGTAACGCTTAACCGGAAATACAAGACTAAAATTTAAAAAATTACATCGATATGATTTTATATATCGATAGTGATGAAATTTTGCGAAATATTTGGTTACAATTTCTAATAAATATTTTTTTTTTATTTCATAGGTTCTCGTCCTTTTGTCGAATTTCTAGCAGCCCCGTTTTGGGGAAGCTTAGCTGATAGGTGGCAAAAAGGAAAAATACTTTTACTGGCTTCTATATCTTGCTGGATAATATTTACTGTCCCTCTTGGATCTATACAGCCACCTGCTATATCATGTATGGAGGAAAACCACACAAAATCCGTACTTACAATTCCAGAAGTAAATCAACGAATTGTTAATAAAAGGTCCGTTCAAGTAGAAAATGTACCTGATTTTGTGAATCGTGTTCAAAGTCCTAAAGAATTAGTAACGTAAGTATTAACTCTAACACTATACGATGTTCCTAAAAACGAAGGTTTCTAGAGTTCAAATATAAATCATTTATTAGTAAATACCTGAGCCATCCTGATGCAGAAGACTGAATATTTTATTTCAAAAATTATTACAATTTCATCTCTTTGCGAAATGAAAAATGTTATGGATACGAATTATATTGATTTAAAAAACATTTTTTAACATATCTAGAAGTATTTTTTTTTACAATAGTTTATTTCAGTTTATTAAATAAAAAACTCAATTTATATATAATATATAAAAATTACCAACGAGATCTACATTTATTTAAGTCCGAGATTATGAACTTCGTCGATTATCCCGACTACTAAATTTCCAATTCAGTTCAAGTCTTGTTTTGATTAGAAGTCATCAGCTGAATGCAGACGATAGGCAATAATCGACATGTGCAACCTCATCTTAATGGCATGAAATTTTAAAATTGAGAGGTTCCTAAGAGGTAAATTAGCGAAAAACTTTAGTGTTGTTAAAAAAATCTGGGTATTCGAAAGAGCACGGTAAACTACCAATATAAAACCAAAACATACTAACAAGATTGCATAATAAATTATTATTGTCATTAAAAGAATAGTTATGTGACCATTGTGAAGTAAGAAAATTACGTGAAATATTCGATCTACTGCAGCTGCCACTTATATACATAAAGATCAATTTAAGCCCCTCACGCTCATCTTTGTGAATTAGGCGAATAAGTTAACACGTAGGCTGAAAAGTTTTTGGCCTGACACATAGATGTTACCCTTTCCAAAAAATTCATATGATTTTTAGGAAGTTTTAATATCATTAATGTAAAATTACCGATGTTATGTTACAAAGAAATAATTATATTTCTTAGTTTTAATGTAATACTTCTCTACTTAGTAATCAAAGTTAATTTTACCTATTAGCCCATTCGAAGGAAAGAAAAATAAGAGATACATGTTTTTAGCCTTAGTAGACCAGCTAGGTCCACTGGATCCTACTTTAGTATCAATGCAGGACAATCGCCAATCGCCGTAAAAGATGCAATGAATTATAAGGAAGAAGAGCATAAATCTTGGGTAAAACCTATAATATCAACGATCGTATATAAAGTGCAGGATATACAAAAAGCTTTCTTCCTTTTATTGTTGCTAGTTATTATAGGTGAATTTTTTGCTGCTCCAGCAATAACTTTAGCAGACTCTGCCGTGTTGACACTCCTGGGTGAGGATGCCGATACTTACGGTCATCAGAGGATGTTTGGTTCTTTCGGATGGGGACTGGCTATGTTCTTTGTAGGTAAGAATTACATTACTTTTGTAGTCTATAGCATTTTGGTTTTAGTTTTAAACTTAATAATAACAGAATACTAGTTAAATGTATCATCTTTTTTTGCCTACCATCTTAAGTCCTTTTTAATTTTTCTAACTCTCTCTGTTATTAAGAGTCGGAAACAAAAAAATAATATTTCAAGTAAAAGCTAAACTGAGAAATTTTATTACTTCATCATCACAATCATACTAATCTACACTAATATAATAAAGAACTAAAGATCCCCTGTAACTATACGATGCAAAAACGACTTCCTTTTGTACCGAGCGCGCAAAATGTCACACGGGTTTTTGCGCTTTTCCATTTGCCTGTCGTTCAGCTCATGTGGTACCGGTCTGCTGAATCTTTCCCATCTCTCGTAGCCGATTGGAAACAGCTTGTTGGCTAACGCCCAATTGCTCGGCGAGTTGTTTTTGTGTTTGCGGATCATCTTCGTTCAACAATGCTTGCAATTCCACATCTTCGTATTTTTTTGACGGTTTTCCACGTTCCTTGTCTACACCATCGAAGTCACCATTTTTGAAACGCCGAAACCATTGTTCACACGTATCTTGCGATGGAGCATGTTCACCATAAGTTTCTCGAAGTAATCGGTATGATTTAACCGCAGTTTTTTTCAAATGAAAACAAGAAATTAATTGTGGCCGCGAATGCTCTTTGTTCGGTATAAATTGCGACATATTGAACATAACAACACAACACTATGCACATACTTTTCCAATTTATCACTCGTGCGCGTCTGACACTTGTTGACACCACAAAATGGCGCAGTGTCAAATCTTTATAGCACAAACTGCATTGGCGCACCATCTGTTGTCTGAAATCCGCATTTCATACTTGTACATCTGGTATATATATATATATATATATATATATATATATATATATATATATATATATATATAAATATATATATATATATATATTGTAACATTCATTTTTTTCTAGATTTTAAGTTCATGTTACAACACCCTTTTTCTATCTATAATTCATATAATAATTGCTAATTTCAGTTAAGCAGTGAATTTATATTTTATTACCTTTTTTATATTTGATTAAGCAGCGTAACTTAAACCATTTTGAGCGCCTGTGATCGATTTATTGTATTTCATTTGCATTGAATGCGTCTGATTTACGATTAAGACCAGCATCATCGGTCCTTGTCTATCAAGTCGCGAGTTTAACACTCCCGTCTCATTTTGCGTTCCTGAAGTGAACCAGTACATTTAGAAGATTTCACTTCGACGCGGAAGAAGCGAGAGGGTATTTAACCAGCCATTTCGTATTTTTCGAGGCTTTTTCCTCCATCATACAGTGATGGCTAGTTCTTCCATCATGTAGTGAAGCTTTTTTTTTATCACCGCGCGGGTGCCGTTTTTCAGACCTCCCTTTTTCCGTTCCAAAAATATTCTTCTCATCCTAAGGCATTTCGGGTTAAAGAGTGATCAGTTATCCAAATGAGAATGGGGGAGTAGTGTGCGAGGCAATATTTTAATGAGAATCTAACCAGGAGAGGCCAAGCAGTTGATGGAAAACCCACGAGGAGAAGCCGAGCAGTAAGTCATTAGTACCCCAGTTTAAATGTCATACGTCCTTTCAACAACGTGTGTTTCCAACGACTACGTAACACGTGTGATCCCGAACTCGGTTTCACTAGAAGCGAATCAGAAACAAACTTTTTATATCGTGCCTTTTAAAGCCATTTTTCACACTTAGAATCAGTGAGGCTAGGATTGATAAAATCTTCATAAGTTTGATGATTTCTGATTTAAAGACTCTCTGCAAATGTTTGCACTCTCATAGTATAAAAGGTTATTTATTATTTTAGTCTACTTAATGTTAAAGGTATAATACATGTAAGAATTTTTTATTTTGTTAATATGCTCTTCTTTATTTTAGTGTAGCGTTTCACTGAACTCCCGGTCTATCTTACAGGACGTAAAGGTTGTACCCAATTCAATTTTATATCAATAACTAAATAACTCTTCAGTAATTTTTCATTTTTTGAGCTGAACTTAGATTCTTATTCTAAAATGAATGGTGGCCAAAAAAGTACAACTAAGCTTTAAACAACTGTACAGACTATTTCCAAAAGGCGTACAAAAATTACCTCGATCTCCATAATCTCTCCGAACAAAACGGGCTAGCTTATATCTTGGTTTTGTTCTCTCTTAGTATTAATGTCCGCTCAATCCATTCTCAAAAATTAAGATATAGCTAAGAGGCAAATAACGGCTCTTAATTAATAAATAAAACATTTGTTAAAAATAGAGAAAAAAGAGCGTTTTATATATATATATATATATATATATATATATATATATATATATATATATATATATATATGTATATATATATATATATATATATATATATATATATATATATATATATATATATAAATATATATATATATATGTATATATATATATATATATATATATATATATATATATATATATATGTATATATATATATATATATAGATATATATGTATATATATATATATATATATATATATATATATATATATATATATATATATATATATATATGTATATATATATATATATATATATATATATATATATATATATATATACATATCTATATATATATATATATATATATATATATATATATATATATATATATATATATATATATATATATATATATATATATATATATATATATATATATATATATATATATATATATATATATATATATACATGCCATATATATGTTCATTTCATTCATTCACTCTATTTTACAAATATTGTTTATTGTTTATTTACAGTTTATAAAACATTGGTATACATATTTACAGAAACCTTAATCTTTTTGATACATAGATATTATATGTGTGATTTTTTTTTTACATTTCTCGCGGCACTTCACTTCACTGTGCCTAAAATTTTTTTTATACACTTTTTACTCTTACATAAAAGTTACATTATTAACTACTTAATAAATTAATTTATATTAACTGAAATGTTCAACCAACGTTTTACTTGATTATCTATTATTAACTTGTTTATATTCGTACAGGAATTCGTTGCCTTGGCGGTTTAAGGTCGTTGGCCCGTGGCGCACTTTCAGCACGCTTTGGGCACGCGACCGGCGTGTATGATATTCCTATATGTATGTCTTTTTATTTTGCACATCCCTCCTCTATTTTGCATCTATCGCAATGTAATCATGGAGCTTCCAAAGAAATTACTCAAGTATATTCTGACCTGCGTCATAATTTCCATCTACTTTATCTACATTAATAAACGCTTTAAAGATAACTACTTATTGAAATTTATTTGAAAGTAATTACTGACAGTTAGTCAATATCTAGACTTTCCCTTAGCCATTTAAAAGGCCACCATATACTACATATTACTATTTTAAAATATTAATTTTTGTATTTTTTAGGTATAGCATTAGATCATTCCACTTCTTTTCCCAATCATCCTTGTGGGCCAGACAAAAAGGAACGAAACTATACAATTTGTTTCGCTACGTTTTCTGTTTTAATGGGCGCAGCACTTATTTCTGCGACTCAAATAAACTTCAAATATGATGAAACTGTGTCCCAACAACAAGAAGAAACAAAAGTACAATCGGAAGAACTTTCTAAGGAAGACCAGATGCAAGCTCAACTTGCTGAACAATTAAATTTGCCTTCTTTAGCAGATACAAGGGCTTCAGATTTTATACCGCCCCCGAAAGAACAGAAGGTAAGGTTAAATTATAAGTTTAATTGCTTGAACTACCCGTAATTTAATTATTTTTGAACGTAGTCACTAATTTGCGTAGGACTGTCTGTCTTTCTGTTAGTACAATATCTCTCAAACGAAATGAGATGTTATGTTTAAATATATATATATATATATATATATATATATATATATATATATATATATATATATATATATATATATATATATATATATATATACCGGGTGACACAGCCAACATGTAACACCCTGTAATTTTTTTATTTTGAAGGTTACATATTTGCATTTTTAGATACCAGAATGGGGCATTATTAGGCTTTTTTATCACTTAAGAAATATTTTTAACTACTTCCGGTTTGACCAGAAGTGACTGCAACTTTCTTATTTTTAATTCAATTCGCTTTGAAATTCTCTTTCCAACAGTGTATCACAAGTTGATATTTGTTTGACAGCTGACCGGCAAAAACTGATTTAAACTCTTAGACTTAGGTGGCCATGGCGGATGTACTAGAAATTGTTTTTGTTCGTTTTATCGCACTTTGGAAAGAATTTAAGACTATTCGTTTATCGTGCCATTTTCCCGAGTCTAAGTGGCTCATACAAAATTTTATGCTTTACATTAGGTTACAGAATTTTCTTTTTAAATAATGATCAATATCACCGAAATTAAGATAGGAACACATATTTTTTATTTAACCTAGTTACACATTACAGGTTTTTTGCCAACATACATCTAACAGAACTATCTAACGCCAATTGGATTTAATATTATTTTCAGAAAATAAACCGTTTTATTATGCAATAATGTAATATCAACAAGTTCCATTTCGGACTTAGTAGGCTGTGATAAAATAAATGAACCGAAAATCATGGTTGCTGCGTGTTACCAAAATAGCCATTATTATTGTTTACGTCAAAAGTAATTTTTCGTTAACAAAAATGTATTCAACTGATGAAAAAGTAGACATGTTATTAATTTATGGAGAGTGCAGAAAGAATAGCCGACGAGCCGCCGAGTTGTACATGGCAAGATATCTCGGTAGGAGGCACCCACCCAACAATTATTTTTTAAGGGTAGAGTAGCAGTTTAGAAGGCAACCAATTGAACCTACTGATATATTTATTGGTGACGAAGATTCAGAAATTAATATATTGGCCATTGTTCAGGTAGATCGTACAATTTCTATGAGACAAGTTGAAAAACAAATCGTGAAACCGCTCGCCGCATTTTAAGAAAATATAAATTCAGGTCCTACAAATATCAAATAAATCAACATTTATTACTACAAATTACCAAAGAAGAATGGATTATTATAATTGGTTTTGCAAAGATACAACCTAGATAACCAATTTCATTACAACATTCTATTTTCGGATGAATCTAGATTTACCAATTTGGGTCTATTTAATCGTAATAGTATTCTATATTGGGCCCAAGAAAATCCTAGAATTATGCGAGAAAGTGCCTAAGAAAGGTTCGGCTTTAACGTGTGGTTGGGTATCCCTGGCACAAGAATTATTGGTCCTATTATATTTAATGGTGCGTTAAATGGAGAAAGATATTTAGAGTTCATTCAAAATGATGTTGAAATTTTTTTAGAAACTTTACCTTTAAATCGTAGTAAGCTTCTTGAATCAAAGATTTGGTGCAAATTGGTTAGGTACCCATGGACCTAATAAGTGGCCTGCAAGATCACCAGATCTTACGCCTCTTGATTTTTTTATGTAGAACCATCTAAAAGAAAAAGTTTACAAAAATCCACCAACAGACAGAATTGGTTGATAAATGCGCTTAAGAAGAGCAGTAAATCAAATTACCGAAATTCAGTTGGAAAACGTTATGGGAGCCACGGTGAGAAAAACAAGAGTGTAGGATTAACAACGGACGGCATTTTGAACATTTGGAATAAATACCTAGCAAATTTATATCTATAATATATATAAAATGCAACGTCTCTCTGTCTGTCTGTCTGTCTGTTAGTGCGCTTATCACTGGAGAACCACTTATCCGATTTACGTACTTTTTTTTTAAAAACATACATATGTTCTCTGGCCAGGTTATAGGCTATATTTTATTACGTTAGGTAGCATAACGAATGAACAGTGACGATAATAGTAATTAGAGTCGGAAAAAAGTTTTCCCCTAGCGCGTTCCCTTGCAAAACCATTAAATATGGAACAATATTATGTAGCCGAGAATATCTATAATCTATAATATATATAAAATGCAATTTCTCTCTGTCTGTCTGTCTGTCTATTAGTGCGTTTATCACGCGAGAACCACTTATACAATTTACGTGTCTTTTTTTAAATTCATATATATATATATATATTTTTTTTGGCCAGGTTATATAATAATAATAATAATCTATATCTATAATATATAAAATGCAACGTCTCTCTGTCTGTCTGTCTGTCTGTTAGTGCGCTTATCCCTCGAGTACCACTTATCCGATTTAAAATGATTTTTTAAATTCATACATATGTTCTCTGACCAGGTTATAGATATATATTTTATTACATCTATAATACATATAAAATGCAACGTATCTCTGTCTGTCTCTCTGTCCGTTAGTGCGTTTTATCACTGAGAACCACTTATCTGATTTAAGTACTTTTTTTCTTAAACATACATATGTTCACTGGCCAGGTTATAGGATATATTTTATTGCGTTAGGTAACATAAAGAATAAGCAGTGACGATAATAGTAAATCAAGTCGGAAAAAAAAAAAAGGTTACCGTTAGCGCGTTCTCTTGCAATACACTGCCTAAACCATTAAATATGGAACAATATCATGTTGCAAAGAATATAATATATATAAAACGCAACATCTCTCTGTCTGTCTGTCTGTCAGTTAGTGCGCTTATCACTTGAGAACCACTTATTCGATTTATGTGTTTTTTATAAATTTATACATATGATATGTTCTTTATAATTCGATATAAGCCTAGATAATGGGCGATAAGGTGAGATAATGAGAGATAAATGCAAATAATTGGAGATAAGGGGAAATTATGGGAGATAAGCAGAGATAAGTCTAAGTTATGGGAATTATGGTGAGATAATGGGAGATAAGGAGAAATAATGGGAGATAAGTCGAGATAAGCCTAGATAATAGGAGATAAGGTGAAATAATGGGAGATAGGTATCAATAATGGGAGATAAGGAGAAATAATGGGAGATAAGTCTAGGTAATGGGAGTTATTGTGAGATAATGGGAGATAGGGAGAAATAATGGGAGATAAGGAGAAATATTGGGAGATAAGCACAGATAAGTCTAGATAATGGGAGATAAGGTGAGATAATGGGAGATAAGGAGAAATAATGGGAGATAAGGAGAAATAATAGGAGATGAGCAGAGATAAGCCTAGATAATGGAAATTATGTGGAGATAATGGGAGATAAGGAGAAATAATAGGAGATAAGGGGAAATAATGGCAGATATTGTATTACGTTAGGTAACATAAGGAATAAGCAGTGACGATAGCAGTGAATCAAGTCCACGCGAGCGGAACCGCGGGCACGGCTATTCTAGTATAAAATAGTTTTACCTATTTATTTTTATTATGTTACTTAGTTAAAATATTACTTCTTTCTAATATTAATTAATTACAATTGTCGGTTTGGTGTGTTATTTTTATTATTAAATATTTTGGTTTTATTATTTGCATTTAAATATTTATCTAATAAATAGGTTTCTTATTTTCTGAAAATAATATTAAATCCAATTGGCGTTAGATAGTTTGTTAGATGTAGGTTGGCAAAAAACCTGTAATGTATAACTAGGTTAAATAAAAAATATGTATTCCTATCTTTCGATGATATTGATCATTATTTAAAGAGAAAATTCTGTAACTGAATGTAAAGCATAAAATTCGTTTATGTTTCTATTACTTTACATTTTAACCCAACAAGGAGGTGGGAATCGTTAAATGTTGAATGTTTTCGATAGTATTTTGAGTATTTTCTCATCTTTTTTGGTTAATCTAATTGACTAACTTCAAGCATATTATTTATAATATAAAAGGTCTTAATGGAGTTATGGGGTGAACTAGGCGGTTAAAGGGGTTGCTGTATATATCGCGCTTTTCAATATTCTTGGACTATAGGAATATGAAAATTCAGTTATATTTTCATTACTTTCAATTTTAATAGGAGAAAAAGATCTTGTATATTTTCAAGTTTGAAGAGTAACTTTGTATTTATCGTATTATAGTTCTTCTTTGGGGTTATTTCAGTCTAGTAATCGAAACATTACATTTTTCATTATTTTCATTAGTAAATGAGAAGCGGTGAAATTACCTTTTCAATTGTATTATGGGAATTTTTCCTGCTTCCTAATTGGGATATTTATTATACAATAAATTTATAATTAAACAAATATGGAGTAAAAGGGTTGAGGTTGAGGGCTTGAAGGGTGATTGCGTATCGCAATATACTTCTATTTCAGTGTTCTTGTTTTTCCAACATTGCCAATTTTACTAGATATAGTATAGTATATAGAAGAGATTGAAATTTTATTATAAAATAACCTTAAAAAATGTTGAGTTAAATATAGGACAAGTTTTTTAAATATAAGCGGTGAAAATCCCGCAGATTGTGAAATGCACACTCTAATTCGTTTTTTAAATGCAAAAGACGTGAAAGCAGCCAAAATTTATCGACAGATTAGTGAAGTGTACAGCAAAAACGCTATTAGCTATAGACTAGTAAGTAAATCAGTTAGAACATTTAAAGATGGCCACACAAACGTGCATGATGAGGAATGAAGTGGGCGACCCATACGTAATTTTTACCTAAATTCATTTTCTGGCCGCAATTTTCAAGGAATCTCAATACTTTTTTTAAAATCTTCGTTCTTGATTCTCTATCAATCTGCCTGAGCGGATTTTTGATTATTGACCATGATTTTTACAAATTTATCAATATATATTGCTTTATTCCAAAAAAAACACCTTTTTAGGTAATAAAATGAGTCTCAGTTACACAATTTTCTAGGAATTTCAATAATTTTTTTTCATAATCTTTGATTTGTCTATCGATCTGTCTGAGCCGATTTTTGACAATGATTTGAACTCGCTTATTAATAAATATAGTTTTGAGCCATTTGCACCAAGAATATCAAATCCTATGCCAAGAGGAAAAATGATAAAATGAACGTGGTAGAATGGTCGCTACGTTATGTTAGAATTGGCACTCGCTACATTACATTATGTTAAGTTTGGAGTTCGCTACATTAAATAAATGCAAGAACTTATTTACTTTGTTAAACAGATCACTATATTAAATTAAAAACTTCTGTAACGTGACCACGGTTTCAAAGATAATTCTACATTATCAAACGTTCTGAACTTAAAAACTAGGATTACGTGGGTTTATAAAGGAGGCTAGCTTACATATTTTATAATATAGGTCATATAATACCGAAAAACTCAAGCCTAATTTCTCATTAAGTATATTAACCTCTTTATTTCTATTGTTTCCAGCCAATTTAATTTTTCAGATTTTTGTACAGGATGTAACACTTTCATATTGTTAATATTGGGAAATTTATGCTCTGTTTCTAAACAGTGGTTAGCAAAATTAAAGTTGGTTTTTCCGTGCCTGAAGGAGCAAAGATGTTCTTTGTATCTGACTTCAAAATTTCTATTGCATTGAAAACATTATAGCTTGTAAACTCCGAATTTTTTATACTTTTTTATTTTGTCTTTTGCATTGCATATTAAATTGGATAAATTTTGAGATGATTTAAATGCTATTATTATTGGCGCGAGATTATTCTTGAGATTTTTTCTGATATTCGCCCAAAGTAAGTAAAAGATGCAAACTGTCTGTGGCCTCTTTCGGACTGTTTTGGGTATATTTGTTACAGACTGAGGTTGTATTTTTTTGAATTAATTAAATGATTTATTGAGGTGTCTGGGTAACCATTATTTATGTTTATTTGTTTTCTGATAGTGGTATAGAAAAGGCTTTATGGATCATAGATTTATAAGCAGCTAGCTTTTATGAGGTAGGGTGTGTAGAGTTGTAGGGAATAGTTGTGTTAGTTAAAATAATTAAAAAAAAAGAGCTGGGCACAATCAAAAATATAGCACTCAATAACGGCTTCCAACCTAAAATAATTAATACCCTAATAAGCCGTAAACAAAAGCAAATCACCTTCAGCTTAATTTATCCCATAAAAGAATACCAAGAAAGAAAAACATTCATACCTCTGACATATTTTGGTCCCATCTCGAATAAAATATCTCAAGTCCTCACAGCCGAAAAACAAGAATAGCTTTAAAACCCGCTCAAATATTATCCAATATATTTTTCAGTGCCCAAGATAAAACTAATAAACATAATAAATCAGGTGTTTATAAACTTAATTGTCAAGAGTGCAATTACGTACGTTACGTAGGCCAAACAGGACGGAATTTCAAAACAAGATTCGCAGAACATAATACATCTTATAGGTTAAAAAATGAAAATTACAATTTGCTAAGCATTGTTTAGAAACGGCCTATCCATTTCTCAATATTATTTTTTAACAATACTCCATACGGCACTTAAAGGGTCAAAACTTAATTTCTTGGAATCTATAGAAATTTACAGATATTTAAAGAACCATAATATAAATTTACTAAATAGTTAAGTAGACGTCGGAAATTCCGTCCTTTACCAACTTTTATCGCACCTAAGATACTCATATCTTTTCTTTATATAACAATAAATACAAAAAATCTGCCTTAATCTTAGTAAAGCGTTTGAACATGTAATTGTACTACGAAATCGCGATAACGCCTTTGTATATCTTTATAAAAATATATTTAGTGTCAATTAACAAAGTAATTAAATAATTTATAATAGTGTTACAAAGTAACGGACCAATCAATCAACTCACTAAGTTAGAATTTTAGTTTGATAATTATAAGATTAATTAAACATTGCCAGAAATTCAGGAATTCGATTTTAAATCAGATTTGGCCACTTGTTAATCAAATCATAAAAAAATAATCGGTCAAGTGCAAGTTCAATTTGCGCAATTAGTGTTCCGTACGTTGATTGCTTCTGAAATACAAATTTTTGTTACGGAGGTATAAAATGATCAGTGACTACACAAAACACACCCTAAATGAGTTTTCAACAAAGTTTGTTTCCGATCTTTACTGAAAACTGATGACCTAGAGATTTTTTTTTTTTTTTATATACCAGATAAATTATTAAAGGTAATGCCCTCGTAATAATTTTCGTTCAATCTACACGCCGTGGAGAATATTCCAGAATTTGAATCAGTACTTTTCGAGTTAAAGAGGGGGATAGCGATTTTTCGCGATTTTTTCAAAATAATACAAAGAAAAGTGTGCGCATGTAAGATATATATATTTTTGAACTCGTATTTTTACAAGCTTTCATTTGATATCCCACTCAATGACCTAGTAAAAAATTTTTTTTCACTTCCGATTTCACCCCGCAAAACTAACCCCTTAAGTCAAAATTTAACTTTCAAAACTACACGGCTCTGATGAGGCCATCAGTTCCTATATTAGTACCAAATTTCAACTTTCTATAACAAATAGTTTCGGAGAAAATTGGGTGTGACAGACGGATAGACACCTAAGTGATCTTGTAAGTGTTCCGTATGGAACACTAAAAAGATTTTTGAAATTACAGGTAGAAAGGCCGCCTTTGTTTTATATTTCACTGTATTGTCATTCTTTTGTTTTTCAGACTAAAATATTCGCCCAAACGACCCGGGAAATTCCAGAATGGGTAACAGTACTAGGACAGTTTAAGAATCTTAAATGTGCATCTTTCCTCTTCGTCGCATGGTTTATGGGCTTTGGAATAGGCCTAATATTCACATTCTTATTTTGGCATTTGCAAGATTATGGTGGTACTCCTACCCTTTTCGGTGTCGCTTCTGTGATCAACCACATATCAGAAATATTTGCCTACTTCTTCAGCTTTAGACTTATTAGGCAAGTCGGACATGTAAAAGTTTTATGCCTAGGACTAGTAGGAAATATTTTAAGATTTTTGTATATATCATGGTTAACAAATCCTTGGTGGGTTCTTCCATTTGAATTTATGCAGGTAAGCATATGCCTAAATTTAGTCTTTAATTATTGTTTACAAATATCCCTGGTTGTACTTTAAACTATAGTTAGATCCACTAATACCTTTTATGTTCACATCAAAAAAGAAAGTTACTAACCAAAGTTTTAATATTCATTTCATTTATTGTCATCAATTTAAGTGTGGTAGGTATTTACAAGATTATCATAATTTTTTAAGGGAATTACGCATGCCGCGGTGTGGGCAGCCTGCTGCTCCTACATCGCTCACAACACACCACCTGAACTTCGATCTTCAGCTCAGGGTGTCTTACAAGGACTTCACCATGGTTTAGGTATGTTAAAGATCTTTTTTTTTAAGTTTTTATTATTTCCAAAATATTTGTTAGATTGCATATTTGCATCGGTATGCCGATAAATTTCCTTGTTATTGAAAGAGGGGGGAATGTTTTCGATATGTTTCATTTTAGTTTTATTAAACGAGTAGTACGTACAGGAGATAAGCAACACATTTTTTTTATAGATTACTTAATATATCGGTAAATATTTCCTCCTTGTTCCTCCCAAGAAATCAAGTAAAAGAAAAAATATTCTCTTCTACTATTTCCTCTATTTATGGCAAAAAAGGGATTGAACTGGTATAACCAATATTTTATCGACTTCTAGAAAGCTTTTGACATAGTCGAAATTGGATACATATTAGTGGCCATGGACCGAGCACGAATTGACACTCGATATACTACCCTGATCGAAAATATCTACAAAAACGCTTCTCTTCTATAAAAATAGATGAAGAGACTAAAATCAATAGCATTAGAGTCGAAAGAGGCGTTCGTCAGGGAGACACTATATCACCAAAATTATTTACACTTGTACTCGAGGATGTCTTAAAGAAACTACCATGGTAAGATAAAGGAATCAAAATTGACGGAGTATATCTGAACTATCTTCGATTTGCGGATGACGTTATGTTGATATCAAGTGACTTGAACAAATTGGAATCAATGTTTCAATAACTGAGTTATGAGTCGAAACGGGTTGGCGTCAAAATGAATTACTCGAAAACAAAAATAATGAGCCTAAAAGCCCACATATATCGATTGAGAACCAGGACATAGAAAATATTAGTGACTACAACTATTTGGGCTTTAGGGAAAGAGAATCGAATGCAGCTCTCCTGGGAAGCATTTGGGACACTCTCCTTTGTTTTGAGAGATACCGGTATCCCAATTAATTTAAAGAGAAAAATTTTCGATGCGGGTTTTCTACCAGTAACAACATACGGAATGCAAACGATGTGTCTAACGCAGAAGAAGGCCAATAGACTGAGAGTAATGCAGACGGCAATGGAAAGGTCAATGTTGGGGTTATCTCTGGGTGACAGAGTCCGAAATGAAGAGATCCGTCGAAGAACAAGGGCTACGGATGTTATAGAGAGGATTGCTGAACTAAAGTGGCAATGGACTGGATATATCGCAAGGCAGCAAGATGAAAGATGTCCACTGAAAATCAAAAAATTATATAAAAAGAACGCTATGTTTTAATTTCCAATATATTTAAAATTACTTGACAATTGTTTCACCATGCAATGGCTTCTTCAGAAGTGAATTATAAAGAAAACTTTATTGGTAATATGTTGGTTATATAGTGCTTAAAACTAGCCTTAATCACAAAAGATTATGCTAATCGTTTTATTATATTATTTACTGACAAAGTTATTTTAAAGATGAAAATCTGTGGTACTATTTCAGAGAGCTAATAAAGATTAAATAAGGGTGAATGGTTTAAGTCTATCTGTCCGTTTAATAATAGATTGGAGTTTTTCCGTTTGTTAATTTAAAGACATTCAAACATATTTAATTTTTTAGATGCAAGATTTTGAATGTATCATCAAAATTATCGGATTCGTTTATTAACACATGGGCTGAAAAGTCCCGGGCCTAACACATAGATGGCGCTAGTTTTATTGCAGTCACCTTTTTTTCAGTTAATACTAACCTTCAAAAGACAGCTGTTAAAATTTCATGATATTCTATTCATTAGTTTGTGAGTTATTGTGCTAAGAGTGACGCTACTTTTGTTATTTTCAAAACAATGGATCAAAAACAATTTCGTGTTTTAATTTTACACTGCTTCTTGATGGGAAAAAATACCGTTCAAGCGAAGCAATGGCTTGAAAAGTGTTATGGGGACTCCGCTCCATCAGAAACAACAATAAAACGTTGGTTTGCTGACTTCAAACGTGGTCGTAGAGACACCGATGATGCAGAACGCAGTGGACGTCCAAATGAGGCGGTAACACCAGAAAACATCAAAAAAATCCATAAAATCGTTTTGAATGATCGAAAAGTGAAGTTGCGTGAGTTAGCTGACATCGTAAAGATATCAAAAGAACGTGTTGGCTTTATATTGCATGAGCATTTGACTATGAGAAAGCTCTGTTCAAAGTGGGTGCCGCGTTTGCTCACTGTTCATCAAAAACAAGAACGTGTTGATGATTCTGAGCAGTGTTTGGCCATGTTTAAACGTAACAAACCGGAATTTTTGCGTCGATATGTGACAATGGATGAAACATGAATCCATCACTTCACTCCGGAATCAAAACGATCGTCATCTGAGTGGACAGCAACTGGTGAACTTCGTCCAAAGCGCCCGAAAGCCTCGGTATTTTGGGATGTGCGTGGTGTAATATTCATCGACTATCTTGAGAAAGGAAATACCATCAACAGTGAATATTATATAGCGTTATTGAAGCGTTTGAAGGCCGAAATTGCAAAGAAACGACCGCATATGGCAAAGAAAAAAATTTTGTTTCATCAAGACAACGCACCGTGTCACAAGTCAATCAAAACAATGGCAAAACTACATGAATTGAACTTCGAATTGCTCCCACATCCACCGTATTCGCCAGATTTGGCTTCCAGCGACTACTGGCTGTTCGCAGGCCTGAAAAAAAATGCTCGCAGGTAAGAAATTTCGCACGAATGAAGAGGTTATCGCTGAAACTGAGGCCTATTTTGAGGCAAAAGATAAATCGTTCTACAAAAGTGGTATTGAAATGTTAGAGCGGCGCTGGAATGATTGCGTTGCTCTTGATGGAGATTACGTTGATGAATAAAGCTAATTTTGAACCAAAAAAACCGTGTTTTCTTTGTTAGGCCCGGAACTTTTTCAGCCCATGTGTTATATGGGTTGCAGTAATGTGAATTGTTCTTCTTTTTTAAATAACTATATTTTGTTCTTTAATGCGAGTTTTTCAAAAAGATCTACAGAATTTGTCTTACGTAGGTGTTAGTACAGATCCAAAATGTTAATAAATAAAGTCCTGATTTTATGGATTTTTTTTAGATTTGGTTTTGTTATTTAAAATATATTCCCAATATTACTGGTTTTAAATGCTATTTTATTGTTCTTTTTTGAAATGTTTTGAACGTTGTTCTAGTTATTTTCCCTGTGTACGAGAGTGCTAAATTTACCTTTTTAAACGATTTTTTATTCAAGATATTATCTATAATGCTAGGGTCATATCCATTATTAATTGCTATTTGTTTGATTATATTGAATTCTTTGTTAAAATTAGTTTTAGTCTATGTATGAAAGAGTTAAAAGCTGCCATTTGTGAGTATAAAGATGAGATGAACTATTGTGTATAACTGTGTCAGTAGGTGAAGGCTTGTGAAAAATCGATAACTCGTGTTTATTGTGCACTTTTGATATAGATATGTCGTAAGAAATTTATGGAGTTATTGGTTTCTAATTCTAAGATGAATTTAATGTTAGGATGCAAATTATTTAGGAAGTTAAGGAAGATTGTTAGTTGTCTATATGTTTCCGTGAAACACGAAATGATATCATCAACATATCTATGCCAGTAAATAATATATTTTTTTGTCAAACATTTTTCTTTATAATTCACTTCTGAAGAAGCCATTGTATGGTGAAACAGTTGTCAAATTAAAACATAGTGTTATTTTTATATAATTTTATGATGAATTTCCAACAAGTATCGGCTAACACAATCAAAGACATTGAAAATCATACAGTGGCAACCTAAGGAGACAAAGCGAGGTAGATGTAGACCCCAATTGAGATGGATAGATGATATCAAGAGGACAGCTGGCAGAGACTTTCACCAAAAAGCACAAGACAGGAGAATATGAAAAAATATTAGGAAAGGCCTATGTCCAGGAGTGGATGAGTTAAAGGCTGAAGAAGGAGAAGATCCAATATTATTGATACACGGCACTACTGAATAGCAACACTCGGCCAGTTGTAACAGAGTAAGAACTTAACGGGCTGCCTACTAGAACCCTCATAACTCACAAAGTATTGAATAGAAATAATAATAAATTTAATATAAAGAATTTTTTTTTTGAGTATTCTTCAAAGGAAGGGGATTTGTCGTTTTACGTTTATTAAAGCATTGAGTTTTTTTCTAAGGTAAAAGTATAAAAAATGACATGTAACTTTTATAATAATATCTTAAAAGTAGATTATAACAGAAACTTAACATTATCCAAAAACATTATTTCCTAATAGATAACTCTCAAAAAACATTTAGTTCCGTATTTTTATTAAAAAAATCTCCCTACTCAAATCGAACCACTAATTACAGAACGTTTTGTTGCAAATCCCTTTTTAAGTTACCCTTCTCCGTTCGTAACAGAACTTTTGAGACACCCTGTATACTGGTAAAAATAACTATTATTTTTAGACGAAGCAATAAATATTTAATTAATATTTTAGTTTTCGCTGCGTTATGTTATAATGAAGCAAAGTATCAATTTTTTAGGTCGAGGATGTGGTGCTGTTATTGGTGGTATATTTGTTGCCTCTTATGGTTCCACGGCGACTTTTAGAGGATATGGCTTAATATGTGTATTGGTTCTAGCTGCTTTTGTGTTCATAAACTTTTACAGAGTGGATCACGGATTTGTTTCTGATTTGTCACAGGCCGAAGATCCTCGACAGGTAATTTCTTCCTAAAGTAAAATTTTTTCATAAAAGGTCATATCTAAGTTTAATTTTCGCACTCTTCATAGCTACTGATGTATGTGATTCTTGATACAAACGATCAATAAATTCTCTACGAGTTGGTAAAGATGTGCTTATCTCATGATATTCAAATTTACTAAAGCATTGTACGCCCACAAAAGTGTTTTCCAAAAGGAGCTTTATATACATTTTCATTAATCAATTATTGTTTGATTATTAAGTATATATTTTACACACTAGCGAAAATTTGGATTTGAGTTTCGGATCGCGAAGTGTATGCATGTGAATCGAACTCCCGGCAATGTCAACTCGTTCAACGAGCATTATTACGGTAGTGTTTCGATATATTTAATTATTCTGTCGATTATAAACGAGAGGGACTAGAAATAAAGCAGAGTGTAATGTTAGAATTAAGACAATAAGTAAAAAATTTAGAAGTTTATGAGAATAATTCTGTGAAATCGTATGAAGCTAACGCTAAGCGACGACCTTGATCGTTTTACTGCGCATAAGGTGAGCAAGCCACCGGAGAACGGTGATAAGAAGTATAAACAACAGTTTTTTTCTTTTTCTCCCGTGTTTGAAAATAGAATATACGAGGAGCACACGTAAAGTTTTTATTACAGAAAGAACAATGGATAGCGATGATTATACATCACGAGACTCGAAAAGAGGAAGAGTCGAAGAAAAAAAAGAGCCAATGGGAATAATATTCAAGAGGAGTAAAAAGCTGATAAGAACACCACAGAAAGACAAAAATGAAAGAGTAGATAAGATAGACAATTTAATAGAAATGATCAGAGAGCTAATGTCAGATATAAAGGGAAAAAAAGATCAGAAGAGATACCAACAAGAGTTGAAGGAACTAAGAAAGGAGAATGAAATATTGAAAAAGGAAAATAAGATAATTAGAGAAAACATACACACATATAACTTTCAAATACTTTTATAATAAAAATGGACGTATATTATGATATATCCACCACGACAAGCACTCATCGTTTACCAAAAACCAGAAAATATTTCTCATATTTCTATTGAACCTATACGATATTTTACGATTCGTACATATCCCCCCCCCCCCCCACTAGAATTGGAAATAATAAAAAATAAAACTTTTTAAGGATTCGAACAATCCAAAAAGGACGTAAAAAAATATACACGATAGTAAGCCTTTAACCACCTTCTGCCAACTTTAACACTTTAACATAACAAAAACATATAAGATGTTAACATTCACATGTTTTACTAATTTATATTATAGGCCAGTCGCCAGGGGTTTTGAGCTCTCATTAAATGTTAACAGGCTCCTTTTTGCACAGCTAGTTTTGTGGATGCAGAATACGATAAAAAAAGTTTGCTAAAGTTTGATGTACGCTAAGCCCACAAAATCCAAAATGAAATAAAAAAATTCGGTTTTTCCGTAATATCTCGAAAAATACAAAAGATATCGAAAAACTAATAGCACCACGTGAAAGAGCGAAAAATTTTTCAAATAAACAATATATATACTTTTTTCCAAATTTTTTTATTATCGTGAGAAATTATTAAAAATTCGGATAGGTGATTCAAATAGCGTATCGCGCCAAACAGGTTAATTTTCAGCTTCCCGATGATACCAATAGTTCTTATTTTTGTTGCTTTATAATTTGTAAAACTTAAAACGAAATTTTCGTTTGCATGATTTTATCGGGCATACAGTAAATTACAAATATTTAATAAAATATAATATTGAAAAAAAAAACCTTCTGCGTATATCACTATTATACCTTAAGTTTCAATATAAGAATAATTAAAAATACCTACATTGTCTGTGTTATTTAAAAATTGAGTGTTAAAGTATGAAAATTTGCCTGCTGTATTACGCCGACGGCAATTTTACGTTTAAAGCAGTACAAAATGGTCAAAAAAGGCGGACATTTTTTTTTAGTTACAGTTAAAAGTATACTTGATATTAGAAAATCATTAAAATCTTTTAAAGAACTTTATCATTTTTTGTAATTTTGCTCTTAAAAAGTGTTGATGATAAACATATTTTTTGATTATTATTATGCAATCAACATAATACTTAAAAATTAAAACAAATATTTCAAGGTGGGAAATAAAAGGCAAGAGTCTAAGTTTTAAGTACAGAGTATTTATATTTCATTTAAACATCTACGTACAAAGAGAACAGTTACTGAAAACACAAAAAATGTAAATTACTCTGGCCGTCATATTGGATCTGCCATTTTGAATTTGTTAAATTTGTCATCGGATTTTTAATCAGCACCCTGAAAAACCCTTACTAGCCAATTTAGCGGTATACAGAAACGTTAATTTAATCATAAATGAGGTTGGAAGCATCATTCCGACTACAACTGAAGGGGTTAAATCAGCCATTTTATTTTAAATCATTTTTTTGACACTTACGAAATATTAGAAATAAAATGTTACTTTTTAACTAGAAATTTTAGGTTCTAATTTAAGTTACGGATTTCCTGTTTTTAGGTTGCTGAAGAGACTTCCCATTTAGCACCGCACGGTGTACCAAGCAATCCAATACCTCGAGCCCTTTCAAGTTCAAAACTACACGAGCTGTCTCAGCAAGATGGATACGGTGCTACATATCAAACGGGCCAAGGTGGTACGCTCGATATACCTGGTGGCGGTAGTGCATATAATCCTTTTCAGAGTAATAATGGGGGACAGCAAAGATTTGGGGGATACGAGGTAAGAAGTAAGTATTATGTTTATTTAGTCCCTGATAGAAACTCATGGGTCAGCAAGTATAGTATATATTAAACACTTTAAGTTTAAATTGGGTAACAGTCGTCACTCAATGTACGTGTGTACCAAGTTTTAAAATACTACCAGTATTTATGACCATTACCCATTTAGATTCATCAAGAAATTTAGAAGTAATTATACAGCAAGCTCACAATATATTTTACACGATTGATTAATAGTTAACACGAGAATGGATTGAAAAGTTCGCGGCCTAGTCAAGAAAACAAAATAAAATACGTACAAAAATATTTTTATTTTTCGACGTAATCTCCACCTAGTTCTATACACTTCTTCCACCTGCTTTCCAAAGCTTCCACACTTGTTTGAAAAAAAGATTCCTCAAAGTCTTCAAAATACTGGTTAACTGTAGCTTCGACTTCTTCATTTGATGAAAATTTCTGGCCACCTAGGTGTTTTTTAGGTTTGGAAACAGATGAAAGTCCGAAGGTGCCAAATCAGGAGAATAAGCCGGGTGGGGCAGCAATTCGAAATCACAATCACGAATTTGAGCCATAGACTCAACAGACGTGTGAACGCGAGCGTTGTCCTGATGGAACAAAACTTGCTTTCTCAGTAATCCTGGGCGTTCCTCTTTAATTTCTTGACGTAAACGACGCAAAAAATTGTAGTAGTAGTAAGTCGAGTTTATTGTTTCGCCTTTCGGAAGGCAGTCCACCATAATAATACCTGTTTGGATTGTTGTTTTGACTCTGGAGTATAGTGGTGAACCATCGTCCATTGTCACAAACCTGTTAAGAAAATGTTGTGGATCAGCCTCAAACATCTCCAAACAGTCACGAGAAATCGTTAGTCGAATTCGTTTTTGTTCAACTGAAAGCAATTTGGGGACTCACCTGGCGGAAACCTTAGAAAATCCGAGTTCATTGGTAGTGATGTTTTGTGTTCGTTCATACGAGATGTCTATAGTGTCTGCAATCTCCCTGATAGTTAATCTACGGTCTTTCAATATGAGATCACACACTTTTCTGATGTTTGCTTCAGTCGTAGACGTCGTGGGCCGGCCGGAGCGAGGGTCATCTTCGATGCTCTCTCGTCCACGTTTAAATTCTGCAACCCATTTTTTCACGGTGGTATATGACGGAGCAGATTCCCCTAGTGTTGTTTTCATATCATCGTGGATCTCCTTTGGTGTTAATCTTTTTTTAAACAGGTACTTTTTTCCAAAAACGCTGCACTTGATGTCACTAAACTCGTTCTAACCTAAAAACCACAAACTACAGCAACAGAATTTTACACCGTGACAACCAAAGAAAGTATGCACTTATTGAGGGTACTATAATAAAAATATTATAATTATTTTTTGGTGAGGCCGCGAACTTTTCAATCCAGCCTCGTAACAACTCATGCGGTTCCTAAATGTAGCCTGCGTGTAAATTTCTGTTAATATCCGACAAACTGGTTATGAATGATTAAGTGCCAAATTTTCGAATATTCTGGAAACATATTTATGAACATTTTACATATTAGTAAGAAATTTCATAATATACCAACATGTAAATGTTAATTTTTTCCGTGACATAATATTTTATAAAATGATGCTCGTTACTTTTTCAGAAACACAAAATGATATCGTGCAAATTTACACTTAAATCAGTCGACCCTGACTAATGAATAAGTAATAATACAAAAATGCTAATTATTTACAAACCTAATGGGATGACTTGGCGTTCAATTAGTAGTACATAATACTACTATAGTACGACTACGAGTTTATAAGTTACACGATTATACTATGAGATGGAACTATATTGATAATTTAGTAAAAATAATCATGGAAGTATGATTAAGCTATATTGTATACTTGTTGACCTCTAACGGACTTTTAATCAAAATAACAAATTTACGTTGTCAGCCTGTAGAATTCGTTAAAGTGTCATATTATTTGTCAAACTCTTCAATATTTCCGATTGTAATACTGAATACTGTCAAAAATTTGCAAAAGGGTATTAAATCTACAAAAATTGAAACTTGTATCATTAATATGTTCTTTCGAAACTTTAAAACAAATATTGTGTTTTCATTGAAGTTCGAGATTTTTCACAAAATTCTCAAAGTTGAGTACATAATCTTTTGGCTAAACTGCCTATTTTTATAATTTTACTTTACCAAAAAAGGCATCTCATCATTATTATTACTAAAAACTTTGGTAATGATATTATTACTAGAACAGAATATTTTACCATATGTTTTTTTTTTTAGAAAAACATGTAGCTTTGGTAGTCAGTTAAATAGAAAAATAGATAAATTATGCATATGTTTTTTTGTAGACCAGGACTACTAGATACGCAACTGAAAGATGCGGTATTCCTTTTGCTAGTACTTCTCTCGAGACACAACAATCTCTTACAACTACCAATGGAGCATATGACTGGTAAACGCATATCACGGAAATCAGTCCACATAGAATGTATTTTAATTATTTTGTTAATTATATATTCTTTACAACAAAAAACCCAATTAGATATATTAATAATACAGGATTACCTCTTCTAAAACTAGTGGCATAAGTTCTTATACAACAGAACCCAAAATTTGATAGTTTTATTGTCCATACATGTTTATTTATTGAGGTTTTGAACTCTATTAGCCTTCTCTAAAGGTACACATCAATTTTTATTTCCTAATTATTTATTTAAGCTACAGCAGACAAATTTAAAGGGATGAAATTAAATTCTGGTAGTTTGCAAGGATCAAAGTATTTATTTACGGCAGAATTTATTGATTTCATATTGCTTGTTATCACTGTTATTTCATTTTTTAATCAAATGTTTCTGCTACATTTCATTTTGTTAAATAATTCACTTAAATAAAAATTAGAGCAAGAACCATATAATTACTAGACATAAGAGACAAAGTTTATTTGGAAATGGTATATGTACGTTTTTTTTTTTTAATATTTAACTTAAAAGCCAATGAAAATATTCCTTGAATACTTAAAAACAAAGGTCCTAAGATGCCATTAAAATACATACTGTCAAAAATTTGTAAAAGGGTATTAAATCAATAAAAATTGAAACTGAATTAGGTTTATAGTAATTAATAACAGCAATTAAGCAACAGTACTGTCGAGTTTCTGGATTATGTTGTTTTTGAGACTTTAAAAGTGTTTAATGGCTACTTTTTTTAAAAAGAACCGCTCCCCTCAACTTGCAATACTTGATATTATAATTACATTTTAATGTGGAAAAGCAGAATAAATCTCAGTTTTGAGTAAATCATTTAAGATATATTTAATATTTCTCATATGTAACATCACAAACCGAAGACAGTTAACATATAAGTTTATTACTTATAATTGGTCCAGTATCTATTATTACGTTTCCTAAAAAAAAAATAACCTTTTGATTGATTGAAACCCGGAATTTTAATGTATTACATTCCACCATCCGTGAAAACCTCTAATGTAATATATATATATATATACAAAAATACTCAATAATTTTTTTATATTTTTTCTTTCTTTATTAAAAATATTATTTTTATAGAATACTCTTAAAAATAAAAATGTTGACTAACTCAAATTTAATTTACGCCAAGGCACATTTAGTGTTTTTTACTGAGATATTGCAGGTAACTTGCACTGTGTTTACAGTGGTGTAAAATTTTTTTATATAAATATATATTTACTAAGCATCTTCTAATGAAAAAAACATAACATTAATACAAAACCACGTTATTGTATATACAAAACAAACACTATATGTATGTATTTATTAGTACAAAAATACAGAACATTTTAAAGAACTTATAAATCTACTTAATCAAAAAGAAATCGAAAATGGTGAACAAATTATGTAATGAAGAATTGTGTTCTTTGAAGAATATCTTATTATAATTGGTTAGATCCTCTATGTTTTATAAATAGAATACAAAATAATTCGAATCTTTTTTAGTGTTCCGTACGGAACACTTATAAGATCACTTCGGTGTCTGTCTGTCTGTCACATCCGATTTTCTCCAAAATTATTTGTCATAGAAACTTGAAATTTGGTAATAATATAGGAATTGATGGCCTCATCAGAGCCATGTAGTTTTGAAAGTTAAATTTTGACTTAAGGGGTTAATTTTGAGGGGTGAAATAGGAAGTGAAAAAAAAATTTTTTTACTAGGTCATCGAGTGTGGTGTCAAATGAAAGGTTGTGAAAACAGGAGTAAAATATATATATATATATATATATATATATATATATATATATATATATATATATATATATATATATATTATGTAATACTTGCGCGCACTTTTCTTTGTATTATTTTCAAAAAATCGCGAAAAATCGCTGTCCCGCGCCTTATCTCGAAAAATACTTATCAAAAAATTTTGAAAAAATCCTGGAATATTCTTCACGGGGGGTAGATTGAACGAAAATTATCACGAGTGCATTACCTTTAATAATTTATCTGGTATTTTAAAAAAAAAAAAAAAAATTTCAAGGTCATCAGATTTCAGTAAAGATTGGAAACAAACTTTGTTGAAAACTCATTTGGGGTGAATTTTGTGAAGTCACTGATCATTTTATACCTCTGTAACAATTTTTTTTTATTTTAAAAGCAATCAACGTACGGAACACTAATTGCACAAGTTTAACTTGCACTTGACCGGTTATTTTTATTAATATTGAATAAAACTATTATTTCCAGTGTTTTTTGAAGTTTTTAATTCTGACTTGACATCAAAAAATAAAGTTTTATATTCAGTTTCAATAAAAAACTCCCTTTTAACATTTACAAAGGTGCTAATGGTTGGAAAAATGCTCTTTTAAGTAAATGAATGCAACAGCTAAACAAGATTTTTTTTTCGAACAAAACTATCATTTCTAGTAGTTTGTAAGTTTCAAATTTAATATCAAACCATGAGTTTAGTGATAAAAAAAAATTCATTTACTATTTAGAAACAAAAGGTTGCAAAATGCAGTCTAATTTATATACCTTGATAGTTTTAGAAGTCAATTTTGTGGATAGATGAATTGAGTGAATATGAAGTGAGTAGCGAGGGTTTTGTTCAATATTAATTAAGCTAAATTAAAAACAATTTTTTAATTTAGCTGTTGCACAAATTTATGTTAAACAGTATTTTGCTACTTAGCTTAGTTAAAGGTGGTTTATACACGTGCTTTGTTAAACATGAACACTAAAAGGTAATATTTTTAAGTTTTTGTGATAAATGTGTATTCAGAATATTTAAAGATGTCTGAAATAATAGTTTTATTCCATAATTTTAATGATTGTACAATTTTATATTTTATTTATTAAAATGGCTTTTCGGCAACTTTAAGTGTGTTTTCTGAAAAACCTCACGGTGGATGTCTTTCTTTACGGTTTTTTTTTTTGGTTCAGCATAAAAAAATACTTAAGAAAATACGTGTCTCACTTAAAAGACAGCTTTTTGTATACCTTAGAGCTTATCGTACCCACTAAGATATGGTAACTCCTCATTTTTTCTGGGTAATTAAATTATTTTGGAACAAATTGAATTATTCGACTTACGAAAGTAATTATATGACTGCGAATGTAAATGCAGTTGAAATTTCATAAAAGTAGTTGAATTATTATAAAAAATAGTTAAACTCCTGTATAAATTAATTGATTTAAAATAAAAGTAAGTTAGTTACTATAAAACTAATTGAAACCCAGAGTTAATTCAATTGCAGTGGTTTGTAGCGTAGATACCGAGTTGCGGTCCGCCTAATGGCGTTTAGAAGGTTGTAAATATTTTGACCTGCCTTTCATCCGAATTGCGGTAATCGACAAATCGGCAGATAGGGTTAAATTATCAAATACGATTAATTATTAAATATTATTACATTAAATTAGAGTTAACCCAAATTAGATAAAAGTATAAAAATATATAATAAAAGACTGTTTTTAGTCAATTTCCACTGGTTTATTTAAATTGCGATGACGCGTTTCGCTGTCGATGCAGCTTCTTCAAATCTACATTTTACACTGTCAAGTTAGGTTTAATATTCACAGTTTTATATAATAAAATTTAGTTTAAATAATAATTCTGTGTGGATTACCTTCAGATACATGTTATATGAGTCTTTATATAATTTCTTAATTATAATATTACACCTAATTAAATTACATTGATAGTATTGGAAAATCCACACAGATTTGGAGTTAGGAAAATAAATTCAATAATGGTGAATTGCTTAAATCTACCTGGTCGTTGAGTAAAGTACCTGTAGTCCTTAATCGAATTATTTGCATTGTCTCTAAGGTTTAGTTATAAACCTTTTTGTTGGGTGTGTAAAATTTTGAAATTCTTGTTAAATGTGTGATTTTCTGTTAAAAGATGATTAGCATTTGTTGAATTAGATTTTCTATGGATGAAACTTTTTTCGTGTTCTGTAATTCTTTGTCTAAATGTACGTCCAGTTTGTCCGATGTATGTTTTAGGACATGACCCACATGTTAATTGATAAACCCCTGATTTATTGTCTTTATTGATTTGTGGTTTGTCGTTTTTAAGATATTTCCCTATAGTATTGTTAGTCTTGTAAACTATGTTGATAATTTTTTGAATTAAAAATTTCCCCAGTTTTTCCGTTGGTTTGCCAAAATATGTTAAGCATTTAAAAGTGGTATTTCTGTCCTTAAAACGTGGGTATATTTCTGAGATTGCCTTGTTTCTAAGTTTTTTCCTAACGATACTATTGATTAAAGTAACCGAATAACCGTTGTTAACGGCTACTTGTTTTATGTAGTTTAATTCTTTAGTAAAATTTTCTTCTGATAAGGGGATATTAATAGTCTATGTATAAAACTATAATAAGCTGCACGTTTATGATGGTTAGGGTGGTGAGAACTATTGTGAATTGTGTTATCTGTATAACAAGGTTTGTGATATATTGCAAATTCATGTTTTTTCATGGCTTTACTGATTGTTAAGTCTAGGAAATTGATTTTCCCTTCGACTTCTTCTTCCATTGTAAAACTGATATTTCTATGTAAAGAATTAATATACTGTAAAAAGTGAGTTAATTGTCTGTCCGTACCTGTAAAGCATACAATTATATCGTCTACGTATCGATACCAGTATAGACAATTATTACTATTGTTATTATGGTTGTTAAATATCATTGTTTCAATACTTTCAATACTGGTATCGACACGTAGACGATATAATTGTATGCTTTCCAGGTACGGACAGACAATTGACTCACTTTTTACAGTATATTAACTCTTTACATAGAAATATCAGTTTTACAATGGAAGAAGAAGTCGAAGGGAAAATCAATTTCCTAGACTTAACAATCAGTAAAGCCATGAAAAAACATGAATTTGCAATATACCACAAACCTTGTCATACAGATAACACAATTCACAATAGTTCTCACCACCCTAACCATCATAAACTTGCAGCTTATCATAGTTTTATATATAGACTAACTAATATCCCCTTATCAGAAGAAAATTTTACTAAAGAATTAAACTACATAAAACAAGTAGCCGTTAACAACGGTTATTCGGTTACTTTAATCAATAGTATCGTTAGGAAAAAACTTAGAAACAAGGCAATCTCAGAAATATACCCACGTTTTAAGGACAGAAATACCACTATTAAATGCTTAACCTATTTTGGCAAACCAACGGAAAAACTGGGGAAATTTTTAATTCAAAAAAATATCAACATAGCTTACAAGACACAATACTATAGGGAAATATCTTCAAAACTACAAACCACAAATCAATAAAGACAATAAATCAGGGGTTTATCAATTAACATGTGGGTCATGTCCTAAAACATACATCGGACAAACTGGACGTACATTTAGACAAAGAATTACAGAACACGAAAAAAGTTTCATCCATAGAAAATCTAATTCAACATATGCTAATCATCTTTTAACAGAAAAATCACACATTTAACAAGAATTTCAAAATTTTACACACCCAACAAAAAGGTTTAAAATTAAACCTTTTAGAGACAATTCAAATAATTCGATTAAGGACTACAGGTACTTTACTCAACGACCAGTTAGATTTAAGCAATTCACCATTATTGAATTTATTCTCCTAACTCCAAATCTGTGTGGATTTCCCAATACTATCAATGTAATTTAATTAGGTGTAATATTATAATTAAGAAATTATATAAAACTGTGAATATTAAACCTAACTTGACAGTGTAAAATGTAGATCTGAAGAAGCTGCATCGACAGCGAAACGCGTCATCGCAATTTAAATAAACCAGTGGAAATTGACTAAAAACAGTCTTTTATTATATATTTATAATGAATTTCCATCAAGTAGAAGCTACAACCATCCACAAAGTATAAAGGGTAAAGGCATTTTTGAAATTTACTAGTTTACGTTTAAACTTTTTCAAGTCAACATGGTCTTATTACAGAAGATGTTGAGCGAGAAAGGCAAAACTTTGATCCTATTGGAAAATTACAAATTTTGACAATATCGCCATTTAAAATCGACAGAAGAGATGTTTTGGGTCTGCACAAACAAGAACTTCACTGTCAAAGTTTATATCATTGGACCAGACGAGATATTTTCACGACAAACTGGCAATCATCAACATCAACACGATAATGAACAAATACTGAATCGCTAAAAAATTAACAACGCAGTGAAGAAGAGAGCCAACGAGGAACATTACAACTAAAGACCAAGAAAGATGATTCGGCGGTAGGTGGCTGCAGATCCAAATGTGCTGAACACTTTCACCTACTCCGATATGGCAAGAATAGGGAAGAACTTGAACCGAGCCAGACTGCAGTGCTATCCAAAGTTGCCAAAGTCCCGAGAGGAAGTTCATGAATATTTCAGTTCAATCTCGGTCGAAACCGCCAGGTATTAAGATTTCCTGATGTTTAATGATGTCCAGATTGGTATGATATTTTCCTGTAAAAGTAATTTAGGATTCCTGTGCGCGACGGAAATTGTGATGGTGGACGGTACATTTGAATTTTGTGCGAAGTTTTTTCTACAAATGTTTATTATTCTGCCATATATATCAATGGTCGCTATATTCCCTTGGTGTTCAGCCTATTACACGATAAGAAGGAAACTTCGTATTTTTTGGTATTCTTTGCGATAAAGTCTTCTCGCCTACAAAGGTCGTGTCAGGTTTTGAACGTGCTATCCACGATGCGGTTTCAACCGAATTTCCATTGACAACGCTTGTGGGATGCAGATTCCATTTAGTACAATGGTGGAGAAAAATTCAGAATCTAGGATTAACTAGAGAATACAAAGATAAAAATTCTCCCATTGGAAAATAGCTTCACCACATTTTTTTTTTTATGGGTCTAGTACACGTGCTGCAGGGAAGTCCCTAAAGCGCTACAGGAGCGACACGTGTGCGGAAAAAGCGATTCACGCTGTTCTTGAATCGCTCTAAATTGTACTCGGTGGGAAACACTCCTGGGCAAGCCATTCCAAAGGGATGATGTTCTCCATATAAAAGACTGCTTGAAAAGCGTTGTACGAGGAGTAACAAGCTGATCTTCACACAGATGTGAAGTATCAGCGCGACGTGTACTTCTAACATGCACCGTTCTGGGAGGAATTAAGCGGGCTACATCCTTCGAATACTCTCCATGAAAATACTTGTAGAATAGACTCAAGTCGCCAACCGTTCTTCGATGTTCCAGCGAATCAAGGCCGCCGGTCAGTTCTGGGTATCCAGTCAGACGTACAGCCCTTCTCTGAACAGAATCCAACAAATACAACGTAAGTTTGGGAGCGGAGCTCCAAACATGGGAGCAGTATTCCATAGGTGGTCGAATTTGAGCTTTGTAAAGAATTAACAGTTGTGGAGTGTAAAGCTTTCTGGTTCGAAATAATATTCCCAACTTTTGAGAAGCACTCCTTGCTATGCCTGCAACATGTTCATGCCGGACATATTTGCTGCCAAATTAACGCCCAACAAATTGAGTGACAATGCTAGGGGAATGGAGTGCCCCGAAATAACTATGTCGGGTTCAGCAACGTTAACTTTTTTAGAAAAAACTGCCGCCTGGGTTTTTGTAGCGTTAAATTCCACTTGGTTACTGTCACCCCAAGATAGAATTTCTTCCAGGTCTTTGATAAGTTGTATGACTTCCTGCTGTCTGCGGATATTCGCCTGAGCAGCCGATGTCCGAGCGTTCAAAGTAAATGAAGAGATAAGCGTACTGTCATCTGCAAAGCTGTAGATTAGATTCCCAGTCTTTTCCAGCAGATCGTTAATGTAAATGAGAAAGAGAGCAGGAGAGTTAACACCTTGGGGCACACCGGCGTTAACAGTAAAGGTGTTGAAAGAAATCCGTCGCCAAAAACAGAACTTTTCAGACATACCATAAGAGCGTAGCTTAGCCAACAGTCCATCGTGCCAAACACGGTCAAATGCCTTGGATATGTCAAGAGCAACCTCTCGAGATTCTCCGAAGTGTTCAATTGCGTTGTTCCAAACATGTGTTACATAAGTCAGAAGATCTTCTGTTGATCTATGTTTACGAAGGCCATATTGGTGATCGCTAATAATGTTGAATCCTTCAAGGTATTTTAGAAGATGTTGATCGACAGCCTTTTCCATTACTTTCGATATTATTGAAAGCAGTGCGACTGGTCGATAGTTGTTTGGCAAGGTCTTCTTGCCTTTTTTAGGTATCGACTGAACTGTGGCACATTTCCAGCATGAAGGAAAGATTCCCTTTCTGTAGGATAGGTTGAAAAGTCTACAGAAAACTGGTGTTAGTTCCCTTGAAAAGTTTTTGAGAACTATGGCAGGTATTCCGTCAGCGCCAGAAGCTTTTTTGGTGTCTAGCTTCATTAAAATACGTCTTATGATACGCTGTCTGAAGACAACATCGGGCATCTTTGACTGCGCTATGGGAATAGTAGGTGGTGTTTTTCCTTGGAAATCGGCAGTAGAATGTGAAGCAAACAGTTTGGCCAACAAGTTTGCTTTCTCAACAGGTGTCGTTGCAATAGAACTATCTGGCCGTGTGAGTGGTAGTATGGTGGATTTGGTGAAATTTTGACTAACTGCCTTAGCGACTGACCAAAAGGATCTGGAATTGTTGGGACAGGCGAGAAGTTTGTTTCTAATTCGCTGATTGTGGGCCTCCTTGGTTTCGTCGATAGTTTCTTTGCATCTGTTCCGGGCACGAACAAAGGTGTTACGATTTATGGTATTAGGATTTTCACGCCATTGGCGGTAGGCAAGATGTTTAGAAGCAACAGCTTCTGTGCATTCAGATGGGTTGTCGGATCGAAAACAAACGTCTGACCAAGGGAAAGTTCGAAAATATTCCGTGAGATCTTCCCATTTAGTAGATTTATAATGCCGAATCTTGCGCGGTTTAGGCGCCTCTCTGTTACTGACTGGTAGGACACTCGATGTCGAAAGCAGTTTATGGTCGGATGAACCCAACGGCGGATTTACGGCGACTTTGTAAATTTCCGGATTGGTGGTTAAAAACAGATCAAGAAGATTGGCGAACTCCCCGTCTCGATCAGGGATCCGTGTTGGTCCGTCAATAAGCTGAGTTAAGCCACAACTGATTGAGAATGATTCAGCTTCACGACCTTGTTCGTCGGTAGTATTTGAATATTTAAGCCAGTTGATCTTGTGGAGTCGCCTAGGATGGCAATTTCGGTATTTGGATGGTTAATTTGTAAATGATCGATGGTGTCTGCAAGAGAAGCGAAAAGTGTTCTAAAGTTAGTATCACTTGGCGGTCGATAGAGGATGCAGATGAACCTTGTGGTTTGTTGAGTCGTTATTTTTAATCACATAACATCAAAGTTAGGGGGCTTCAGAGCCCCATGTTCGGGCTAAGATGTTTTCGTCCAATTATTAGGAAATCAGCCAGTCCACCCACAAGTAACATTATTTACTGACTACATAGTTGAAAACTACATCGATGATAGTGCTCCTTTACCTACAACCCTTTGCGCCGCGCTCGACGTCAGCGTTTGGAGAACTAATAACGGGATTGAGGCTATTCATTCAAAATTTGCAAAGGATAATTGTTTATCTCATCCGAATTTTCATGAATTTTTAGAGGTCATCAAGGGTTTCCCGACTGAAACATACGCGAAAATCAACACTGTACAAACCCGTGCATCAAAGTGTTCGACTAATAGGTACAATTCAGCATTTTTAGAAAATAAGATAATTCAATATGTACATAAAGAAATTGATGCTGTAACGTTTGTCAAATGCATGTCTTAATAATATACTAATTACTGAACCTGCCTGTGACGGACTGCAACTCGGCCGTCAATTTTGGGTTTGAAAAAGGTCTGTACCGCAACTCAGAACTTTTTATTGGCTTTCACCGATCCTTACTGCAACTCGGTATCAACCGTTTCTAGTAGATTGAATTAATGCATGTAAATAATCGGTAATTTGATGATTCTTCAAATAATTCGTAGTAAGTAGTTCATTTTTTTAATTGAATCGTGAAAATGATTGATATTTGTGATTAAATAATTTTTTAAGGTAATTGACAACAAGTCTAGTTGTACATCAAAGAGTATAAACACCTTTCGTATAGTAAAAGGTAATATTGTTGACCTTTTTTTGTTTCGATACAAACTACAACAATATGATCTGGAAAATTGAACCTTCAGCCTAATCTTTAATATTTGGGTATAAATTTTTTTACGCAAAAAGAGTTTAACTTGAAAACGTGGTTTGGCCTACTCGGTGGCTTGAAAATCTAAAGTAGCCAGAAAATTTTCTGTTGGTGGAATGTAGAAAAAAAGTTATGATACGTTTTCTTGTCATATAGCGAAGCTATTTAACATGTTTCTTAATTTCCTATTACTATTTTTTACTTTCGTTAAAATATATTTATTTAAATAAGTCGTTTACAGTTTACACTTTTTACTCAGTATATCCAAAAAAGTATTTTACCTTAAAATTAAAACTTTCGCGACTGTATATAAATTTAATATTAAATGTTTTTATTGTCGTCCTTTATCGATTATTTGTTTCCACAGGAATTATAACGTAATATTTTCAGATGATTTTGAAAAAAAAAACGTATTTAAGTCAGATATGTTATTGATTATATTCTTGTTGACAATTTTTCAGAATATATCTTTATATGTGTAAATATTTTAACACCTAGCTCAGCAGTATCAAAAAAATAAATTAATTTGTTTCTCTTGCTCCCTATCTCTCTCTCTCTCTCCCTCCTGCTCTCTCTTTCTGTATATATATATATATATATATATATATATATATATATATATATATATATATATATATATATATATATATATATATACATACATACATACATATGTACATATTTTCTGTATACATATATATATATATATATATATATATATATATATATATATATATATACATATATACATATATACATATATACATATATATATATATATATATATATATATATATATATATATATATATATATATAAAGTGTTTGCTGAATCTAGCTGATGAGCCGTGATACGACGAAACGCGTCACTTTTGGAAACTTAGTGCGGATTTTCCGATTCGCCTTGGTTGCTTCACCAATGCGCCATCTATGTCTTCAAGCGGGAAGCTTGAGAAGGTGCGCTTCTGCAATTAAGTCTCAGCTGTGGTCTGGTTGCTTTGTTCGGAAAGACTTTAAATAAGTCACTGACAGAGTGCAGTATAAGCATCTATTACCATATGTATATATATATATATATATATATATATATATATATATATATATATATATATATATATATACTTTTTTTTTACAATTTTCTTGGGTTTAATTTTAAGACTTGTTTTATGTCATAGTATATATTTTTGTCAAAATGTTTCAGCCGTGCCCTCTGGTCTTTATCAATTGTTTATTATTATTATATTTTAGCACTCATGCTAATACCTAATTCAAATATAAATGTGTACGTAAAATGTTCCATGTAATGTTCTCAGGTATGGTTTTAGTTTATTTTAACTTGTATATGTACAGATTTGTGGAATAAATAACAGGGTAAACAACTGATGAAGACCAGAGTGCATGCATATACTGACATGACATAGAACAAGTCTTTAAATTTGCGAATATTAATCCCAAGAAAATTGTAAGAAGAATATAGTTGTTACACGTTCAAGAAACCAAAAGAAAGGATAAAAAGTATATATATATATATATATATATATATATATATATATATATATATATATATATATATATATATATGTATATACATACAGTCAGTCCAAAAAGTCTCCATACACCACCTGCTTTCTATACTATTTTTTTTGCTATGTTTAACTAATTAATTAGTATTATGAGAAAACATGTTTAAATTAATATTTGAAAATTAACCAACGAGGATTAGTACTAAAAACAACTCATTTAAAAATGTAAACAAAATTATGTCAAAAAAGTCTCCATACAGTTAACAATTACTAAGGATAGTTTGACGGAGTTTAACGGAAAATAACAACTTGGTTTAAACTAGTATTTAGTGGGACCGCCGTTGGCCTTTTTGTCATGCTTGCAACCAGCTTTCTAGCAACTTCTGCTGCCATGTCTCCCATTCGTTCAATATTCTATTTTTTAATTTTTCTCTATTTGAAACATTATGTTTGCCAAAGCGCCGTTTAAGTTCCTCCCGTAAATGCTCGATGGGGTTAACATCGGGTGATTGTGAAGGTGTATGAAGCTGCTGTCGCACATTATGGATCATCACAAGTTTGCGGTATGTTTTGAATCATTGCCCTGTTGGAAAATGTATCTTTTTTCGAGTGCTAATTTTTGGACACTTTCTCTTAAATTGTCTCTCAAAATGTTCAGATAAACATGCTGATCCATGATGCCATTAATAAAATGTAAATTTCCAACTCCTCCTACAGACATCTATCCTCAAAGCACAACACTGTCACCCCCTGTCTCACCGTGGAACAAATCTTTTTAATATCGAATGCGGTATTCGTCTTTCTCCAAACTCTAGTTCCGCTATCAGACCCAAAAAGGGTTAATTTTAGTTTCATCACTAAAGATTACGAATTCCCCAAATTCAGAAGGTTTAGTAACGTATTTCCTAGTAAAAGCTAACCGCTTTTTGCGATTAGCTTCCAAAATTAACGGTTTTTTCCTACCTGCACACCCCTTATAGCCTGCCTGGTGTAAACAATGTCTCACTGTTTGTGAATAAACATTTTTCGAAAATAGTTTCCGTACTTTTTCTTTTAATTTTTTTTGTCTAACAATACTGGCCTCTTCACGTGGAGTCAGTTTCTTGGGACGACCGGATCGTGGTCGAATTTTATAGGAACCCGTTGATTTATACAGGTTTACAATGTACTGAACAGTAGCATGCGACTTTTTAACAATTTTTCCTATATTTCTGTACGATTTTCTATCTTTCCACAAATCAATTATGATCTTTCGAACTCGAAATGGAATTTCATAATTTCTCTCCCTCATTTATAATACTACTTTGAAAACCCACTAAAAAATTACTAACAACAAGACAGATTATAAAGTATAGCCGAAAATTATTCATTTGTTTTCAGTTTAGGCAGCAATACATTTCTTGATAAAATACGGCTGATTATTGTTTATATTTTTATAACAGTGTTCCCAGATAGCAAAATGACGTTTTAAGTCAGTCCGTATGAGCTCAGATTTATGATTTGGACTTTAGATCCTACGTCTGAATGACGTTTTTAAGACCTCCTCAAGAAGTTGGATGCGCCACCTAACGTAGACATTAAGATCTCATGAAAAAGAGCTCTCAAAGAGATCTTTTTTCTGAATTTGCAAAAATGAATACATAAAGAGCTCTTTTAACTGAGTTCACGGGAAGACTTCGTAATGAATTCGTAAGAAAAAAGAATACTTTATAAGCTCATAAAAAACTGTTTAGAAAGTGCTCAACAAAAGACATTCATTGAGACATCAAAAAATTGACTTCGCATTCATGAGTTCATTAAGAACTCTGAATTCTGAGGTCATAAAAATTAGCTACTTAAGACGTCATGTTAGAACTTCTATAAGAAGTTTTTTAAAAGACTTCATACTGAAATCTTTATGATTTGGATGCTGACTGGGTTGTAACTTCTAAATAAAATGTTCCGTAGTTGTTTTTAATACTAAACCTCGTTGGTTCAGTTTCAAACATTAATTTAAATATGTTCTCTTATAGTTCCAATTAATTAGTTAAATATAACAGAAAAAATAATATAGAACGTAGGTGGTGTATGGAGACTTTTTGGACTGTATATATATATATATATATATATATATATATATATATATATATATATATATATATATATATATATATATATATATATATATACTTATACTTATACTTAAATACAGATATACGGATATCATGAACCTACAATACTTATATTTACTAAGATACTGTTAGAATGTAAGTTGTAAAATTTGTTGTTTAATTTTAGATTATATCTGTATATATATTTTGTGGCTTTAATATTATTTATACATTTATAATAACCTTAATGGCCATATTGTTATAGAATATAGGAAACAACTTTTATAGTGCTCTAAAAGAAGTTCATAAATAATCTCTAAGAGAGCCCTCAAATTATGTTCTTAAATTATTCATGTGTCTGAAAAGAATCTCTCAAAAATGATAAATAATCTTTAAAGTTTGTGTCACTGCTAGCCTTAGTATATACATATCGGGGGAGAAATAGTGTAAAACAATCGAAAATAGACCTATTTATATAAAAAATATTCTGTATTGTGTAAAATAAGGCATATGTTAAAACCAGTTGTGTAAATGTGACATTAGATTCGCACCGTAAATATAAGAATGTTAAGGAATAAATGTGTTTTACTTTTTCATACGATGATTAATATATTTTATAGGGAGGAGGATTCCTAAACGTCTTCGAACTTCTAATTTAAAATAACCGGTCAAGTGCAAGTTGAACGTGGGCAATAAATGTTCCATACGTTGATTGCTTTTAAAATGAAAAATTTTGTTATGGAGGTATAAAATAATCAGTGACTTCACAAAACACCCCCCAAATGAGTTTTCAACAAAGTTTGTTTCCAATCTTTACTGAAAATTAATATATCAAAAAATTATTAAAGGTAATGCACTCGTGATAATTTTCGTTCAATCTACAACCCGTGCAGAATATTCCGGAATTTTTTTAAAAATTTTTGATAACTACTTTTCGAGATAAAGGGGGGACAGCGATTTTTTTAAAATAATAGAAAGAAAAGTGGGCGCAACTATTACGTTACATATATATATATATATATATATATATATATATATATATATATATATATATATATATAATATGTATATATATATATATATATATATATATATATATATATATATATATATATATATATATATATATATATGTATATATATATATATATATATATATATATATATATATATATATATATATATGTGTATATATATATATATATATATATATATATATATATATATATATATATATATATATATATATATACGAGGCATGTTTTTTAAGTAAGTACCGTTTTGCGATTCCGCCGCCGCAGCGATACGGTCGGCGTTCCGCGCATGCGCGCTGGTAACCTACATCTCATGTCTACGCACTGACGCCATTATTCTTATATATATATATATATATATATGAGTATATATATATATATTACAATTTCATCATTGTGCGACTGCTTTCCTCAATATATATCGCGGCAGGCGGCAGAATTTTATGAGGAGGGTATTCAAAAACTGGTGCCATATATATATATATGTATATAGGTATATATATTATATATGCATATTATATATATATATATATATATATATATATATATATATATATATATATATATATATATATATATATATATGTATATATATATATATGTATATATATATACTCGTGTTTTCACAAGCTTTCATTTGACACCACGCTCGATGGCCTAGTAAATTTTTTTTTTTTTAATCCGATTTCACCCCCCAAAATTAACCCTTTAAGTCAAATTTTAACTTTCTAAACTACACGGCTTTGATGAGGACATCAATTCCTATATTAGTGCCAAATTTCAACTTTCCATGTCAAATAGTTTCGGAGAAAATCGGGTGTGACAGACAGACAGACAGACAGGCGGACGGATAGACACCGAAGTGATCTTGTAAGTGTTCCGTATAGGACACTGAAAATGAATGACTACCTAAAATTCTTCTTTTCTGCCACTAAAATTCATTTAATATTTTGAAATAAAAAGTTAAAAAGTCATAATCCTAGACTGAAAAAGCTTAAAAATGAAGTTTGTTAGATAGTCATAATTAAAAGAAAAACCTTAATTTGCTCGCCAGTTTAAATCATTACATTATAAGCCATTTAATTATTCAATAGACTCTAAATTAAATTTATTACTATACTGTTACAATATAAATAAATAAGAAGATGTTAGAGGATTAGTTACTTAATAAACCCAAATTTAAACAAAATAAAAAATTTCTCTTATTGCCGAATTCATATTCATAAAAACATATTTGTCAGTTTGTTTATCATTTTTTCACCACCATATTTCTGGAAACCATTCAATATTTGATACTAATTGCCTGATGTTATTTGCTGACTGGGATTCGGAACTGACGTTCAATTGTAGGTACCATGGCTGAAAAATCTTACACCGCATCATCAGGTATGTAGATCAACAGTCTTATTAACAAAAACTAGCCTTATGAAAAATTCTACTTAAAAATCAGATGTGTTACATAGTAGTGTGTGTGTTCAATACATTTTTAGTGTTCCGTACGGAACACTTCGGTGTCTGTCTGTCTGTCTGTCACACCCGATTTTCTCCGAAACTATTTGACGTAGAAAGGTGAAATTTGGTAATAGTATAGGAATTGATGGCCTCATCAGAGCCATGTAGTTTTGAGAATTAAATTTTGACTTAAAAAATTTTTTTACTAGGTCATCGAGTGTGGTGTCAAATGAAAGCTTGTGAAAACACGAGCAAAAAATATATATATAATATTATACTTGCGCGCACTTTTCTTTGTATTATTTTTAAAAATTCGCGAAAAATCGCTGTCCCGGGCCTTATCTCGAAAAGTACTTATCAAAAAATTTCGAAAAAATTCTGGAATATTCTCCACGGGGTGTAGATTGAACGAAAATTATCACGAGTGCATTACCTTTAATAATTTATATGGTATATAAAAAAACAAAAATTTCAAGGTCATCAGATTTCAGTAAAGATTGGAAACAAACTTTGTTGAAAACTCATTTGGGGTGTGTTTTGTGAAGTCACTAATCATTTTATACCACAAATTTTGACTTAAGAGGTTCGTTTTGAGGGGTGAAATCGGAAGTGAAAAAAAATTTTTTTTACTAGGTCATCGAGTGTGGTGTCAAATGAAAGCTTGTGAAAACACGAGTAAAAAATATATATATAATATAATACTTGCGCACACTTTTCTTCGTATTACTTTTAAAAAATCGCTGTCCCCTACCTTATCTCAAAAATTACTGATCAAAAAATTTTGAAAAAATTCTGGAAAATTCTCCACGGGGTATAGATTGAACGAAAATTATCACGAGTGCATTACCTTTAATAATTTATTTGGTATATAAAAAAAAAAATCAAGGTCACCAGTTTTCAGTAAAGATTGAAAACAAACTGTTGAAAACTCATTTGGGGTGTGTTTTGTGAAGTCACTGATCATTTTATACCACCCTAACAAAAATTTTTATTTTAAAAACAATCAACGTACGGAACACTAATTGTGCAAGTTCAACTTGCACTTGACCGGTTTTGTTTAATTCTTATTTTGTACCAAATTATTAAATTTTAATTTTTTAAATTCATCTCTTTTGGAACATTTCGGAGGAGAAACTCTATGAAGGTGTATGAAATTAAACTTATACACAGTTTAGAACCATGGTCCAAAAAACACACAATAGATTTTTTTAATTTAAGAAACGCACACATGATATTAACTAATATGCGAAGAATTGTTACGTATGTACGTACATTTTCTACATACGACTTTACATACTTTCAACATCGATTGACGTTTTCCTCAGAACTTTTTCAAGCATACGCTAAGTTATAACTAATTCAAGCGTTTGGTAACATTTTAAATTAGTGACGGATTTTTGAAAAATAAAACAAATACCCAGGTACATTGTTAACTAGTAAAATAAGGTAAGGTTTCAACCAATGATACTAAATTGACCAGACGAAAAAAAAAAAGAATGGTGGTTTAATCATACTTCGATTTATTTAAAGTTCGTCGTCAATCACAGTATAATCTGTCTTAGAATGACAGTTGTGCCGTAAATTTTGCAAAATTTAAAAATAATAGACGATAAACTAAAGTTGTTATTGAATTCATTCAAATTGCGAATTTATTAGTTAATGTCAACTGTAAGCATATCCTTTTAAACTGTTTTTTCTCTTCTAAAACCTTATTTCAGTACTCTTTAGTGTTCCGTACGGAACACTTATAAGATCATTTCGGTGCCTGTCTGTCACACCCGATTTTCTCCGAAACTATCTGACATAGAAAGTGGAAATTTGGTAATAATATAGGAATTGATGGCCTCATCAGAGCCATGTAGTTTTGAGAGTTAAATTTTGACTTAAGGGGTTAGTTTTGGGGGGTGAAATCGGAAGTGAAAAAAAAAATTTTTACTAGGTCATCGAGTGTGGTGTCAAATGAAAGCTTGTGAAAACACGAGTAATTATATATATATATATATATATATATATATATATATATATATATATATATATATATATATATATATATATACACGAGGCTGGTTTGAAAAGTCCGTGCAAAGTCCGAGAGATGGCACCACCGGCGCGTATCGAGGTCATGTTTAGTTAGTTGCATCTCTTGAATGAACGCACACCAAGTTTCAGCCATATTGGTCTATTTCTTTGTGTTTGGCATTCGTGTGAATCAAGGAAGTCGAGTGATTTTCAAGAAATGGACGAAAAAGAATTTTGTGTGATTAAACATTACTTTATGAAAGGCAAAACGCCTCACGAGACTAAAGAGAAGCTTGATAAACATTATGGTGACTCTGCACCTTCGATTAGAACAGTTTATAAGTGGCTTCAAAATTTTCGGACTGGCCACATGGGCACAAGTGACGCTGAACGTTCTGGACGGCCTGTGGAGGTTACGACTCCAGAAATCATTGATCAAATCCATGATATGGTGGTGGATGACAGAAGAGTTAAGGTGCGTGAGATTGCTAGTGCTGTGGGCATCTCGACTGAACGGGTACATAATATTTTGCATAAACATTTGGACATGAGAAAGCTATCCGCAAGATGGGTGCCGCGATTGCTTGACCAAAAACGGAATCGTGTGAAGTGTTGCAAGGATGGTTTGCAGCTGTTCCAGAAGAATCCGGAGGACTTTAAGCGTCGTTTCGTCACTCTGGATGAAACATGGATACATTACTATACTCCTGAGACCAAACAACAATCTAAACAATGGGTTACCAAGGGGGAATCTGCACCAAAAAAGGCGAAGACCGTTCCTTCGGCTGGAAAGGTTATGGCGACTGTCTTTTGGGATTCGCAAGGGATAATCCTCATCGCCTATCTGGAAAAGGGTAAAACTTTTACAGGTGAATATTATTCATCGTTATTGGGCCGTTTGAAAACCGAGCTGCAAGAAAAACGCCCGCGATTGGCCCACAACAAAGTCCTTTTCCATCACGACAACGCACCAGCACACACCTCAGCAGTTGTGGTCGCAAAATTAATGGAAATAGGATTCCAACTCGTTTCACATCCCCCCTATTCTCCAGACTTGGCTCCCTCGGACTACTATTTGTTCCCCAATTTGAAGAAATGGCTGGCGGGACAAAGATTTTATTCAAACGAGGAGTGATTGCAGACACTAATGGATATTTTGCAGACTTGGACAAATCCTATTATTCGGAAGGGATCAACAAACTAGAACATCGTTGTACGAAGTGTATAAACCTAAAAGGAGACTATGTCGAAAAATAAAAAAGGTTTACCCCAAACACATAAGTAGTTTTTATTTTTGCACGAACTTTTCAAACCAGCCTCGTATATATCGAGTATATATATATATATATATATATATATATATATATATATATATATATATATATATATATATATATATATATATATATATATATATATAATGTAATACTTGTGCGCACTTTTCTTTGTATTATTTTTAAAAAAATCGCGAAAAATCGCTGTCCCCTGGCCTTATCTCGAAAAGAACTTATCAAACAATTTAGAAAAAACTCTTTAATATTCTCCACGGGGTGTAGATTGAACGAAAATTATCACGAATGCATTACCTTTAATAATTTATTTGGTATATATAAAAAAAACAAAAATTCCAAGGTCATCAGTTTTCAGTAAAGATTGGAAACAAACTTTGTTGAAAACTCATTTGGGGTGTGTTTTGTGAAGTCACTGATCGATCATTTTATATCTCTATAACAAAATTTTTTATTTTAAAAGCAATCAATGTACCGAACACTAATTGCGCAAGTTTAACTTGCACTTGACCGGTTATTTTCTTAATGTGTTGAAGCGTTTACTACAAGAGTAAAAGTAAAATATACGAAATTTAGAGAGACGTTGAACGTATATGCGGTGTTTGTATTCAAAACGGAACCATCTTCAACTGCTAAAAATAGAATATAACCAAAATATTATCAATTAAGTAAGATGCAACTATATGTCACTGGCTGATGTAAGCTTTGCTTTGAAAACGCACTTGCCATCTGTCAGAGGCTGTTTAAGGTCATAGACCGATGGAGGAAACGTTGAACGAGTTGCTTACCGGTTGGCAGCGCTTTATAGATTTCTACCCCAAAATTGAAACCCAGCTTCAACAATTTTGTTAAAGTATGTTTAACAACCTAAAAATGAATCAGTATATGTGTGGCCCTCTATTATCATGTAAATGAACTATTGTATTTTGTCTTTTACTAGCGAATAATAAAGACGAGTCAGTCTTGTGCTGAATGTTCAAAGAGAAGCTGCGTATGATTTCTAACAGGTTATGTGCCTAATGCCGCCATTACTTTAAAAACTAAAGTCACGATTACTGTTCGGATTGTTTTGTTTGAACGCATAAAAGACTCGAGATATGTCGAGCAATAGTTATATCGCGAGTGTTCCCAAGTTGCGTGGACGCGAGAACTATGATGATTGGGCGTTTGCAGCAGAAAATTTCCTTGTTTGCCGACACAGGTTTTATGAGAAAGATAACCCTTTTAAGAACATTAATTTCAACGAGGTTGGATGGTTGTGACAACGTGGTCTTACGTAAACCAAATAATTGAATCTTCTCAATGATTACGAGCTACTGGCTTTAAAATTGACGAAGAATGGATAGGTTCACTACTATTAGCAGGACTGCCAGAAAAATATTCGCCAATGATTATGGCTATCGAACATTCTGAGATCTCTATAACAGCGGACTCCATTAAAACTAAGCTCTTGGACATGGAAGTTGATGCAGATAAAACAGGTACCGCTTTTATTGACAGGAATAGCAACACTAGAAATAAGAAATATGGTAGCAACATTGGAAGAAACAGTTACAAAGTAGGCAACCCTGCAGGCAGTGATACGTTAAATGTCAAGAAGGACATAACCTCAATAACGTGCTACTGGTGTAAACAAAAGGGTCATTATAAAAGTAAGTGTCCGAATAAATATAATCAAAGTTTTTTCGGCAATTTTCCTTAGTGGACAGTTTAATGCTCAAGACTTTTACGTGGATTCGGGTGCAAGTATGTATCTAACCCTGAATAAAAGTTGGCTAAAAAAACGCAAAACAATCAGAAGTTTGCGAGATTGTGGTGACAAATAAATCGCGGGTTTTAGTAGACTGTTCGGGAGGTTTGGATACTACAACTGTTGTAAAAGACAGTTGATGTTACAATTAAGGATGTTTTATGTGTTCCTCAGTTAACGACAAGTTTGCTTTCTGTTAGTCAGTTTATTAAAAATGGAAATGAAGTTGTTTTTGAAGCTACTGGATGCAAAATATACAATCCACAAAGGCAACTAGTAGGTGTGGCAATACTAGAAAATAATGTGTATAAATTACAAGTCAAGGTAAATACAGAGTGTTTGTCAAGTGGATTATTGGCTACTTCATGTGAAACGTGGCATAGAAGCTTAGGAGATTTAAATAGCAAGGACATGATAAAGATGAGAAATGGTGTAGTCGACGGCATGCAATGCATAGATGAAATTAGAATAGGCAGAGAAAATTGTAAAACATGCAATGAAGGTAAACAAGTTAGACTATCATTTCCTCGAAAAGGCTCAAGGACAAATTTCATGTTAGAGCTGCTGATATATGTGGCCCGATGGAAGTCAGGTCCATTGGTGGGGCTAAATATTTTTTAATCTTGGAGGACGATTTTAGTAAAATGGCTTTTGTATATTTTTTAAAGACAAAAGATGAAATGTTCAGAAAATTTTAAGAGTTTAAAAAATGGCAGAAAACCAACAGGACAAGAAAATTAAGACACTAAGAACAGACACTGGTGGTGAATTTTGCAGTACAGATTTCGAAAATTATTTAAAGAAATATGGGATAATACACCAGAAAACAACTCCGTATACCCCAGAACAAAATGGATCTTCTGAAAGAATGAATCAATAATAATTGAGTGTGCCAGATGTCTGTTATTTGATGCCAAATTAGAAAAATGTTTTTGGGCAAAGGCAGTTAACACAGCTGTCTATTTAAAAAATAGATTAATCACTTCAGGTGTAGTTGATAAATTGGACAGGAAGAAAACCAGATATTTGAGAATCTTTGGTAGTCCAGCAATGGTACAAATTCCCAGAGAAAAGAGATTAAAGTGGGATAAAAAGTTAAAAAGGATGATATTAGTTGGGTATTCTGACACGACAAAAGGATACAGATTGTATAATCCTGATATAAATGATGTTATAATAAACTGGAATGTTATTATTATGGAAAAAGCCAGTGAGGAAGTCAAGATCATAATTGGTGACTCCCAACCTGAAGGCAAAAACCTACATGACAGTGTAGAGGATAAAAAGATGCCAGATTCAGTGGGGGATTTAAATGAAAATGATAATGACTCATATGAAAGTGTCGTTCCTGAAAGCGAGACTAGTGATGAAGTTTTTTCAATAAATGATAACACTTTAGCAAATCAAAACACTGGTGATGTGAGAAAGTCAAGTAGAATACTAAAGCCAAAGATTTTTAAAGATTATGTGACATATTATGCGAAGGTGAGATTGATGAAGTTCCCAATACAGTAGAGGAAGCGTTCTCCCGAAGCAATGCAGAAAAATGGAAAAGTGTAGCTACAATCCTTCGAAGAAAATGATGGGTGGGTATTCAAAGACTTACCAGGAGATGCGATGTTAGTGAAGTATAAGTGGGTTTTTAAAAGAAAAATAAACTGCGATGGTGAAGAAAAATATTGTGCACGATTGGTGGCCAAAGGGTTTATCCAGAGACCTGGAATAGACTACGATGAGACTTTTTCATCTGTTGTCAGATATTCTACATTAAGACTGCTTATTGCTTTGTCAGCGCAATTAAATTTAGATATACAACACTTAGATGTTAAGACAGCTTTTTTGAATGGGCATCTTAAAGAAAAAGTTTATATGGAAATCCCAGAAGGGATGATTTGTAAAAGTAATAAAGTTTTAAGATCCAAACGGGCAATATGTGGTTTGAAACAGGCTTCCAGATTGTGGAATGAAAGGGTAAATAATGTTTTAATTAATTTGGGTTCTAAAAGGTCAAAGTTTGAACCATGTTTATTTATTAAAAGCAGAGGTAATGATGACATGACCATCATTGCACTTTATGTTGATTTTCTTATTTTTTTCAACAATGTGCAAGAAGTTAATGTTATAAAACAGGAATTGGGTACAAGATTTAAAATTAAAGACCTAGGTAGAGCCAGGGAGTTTTTGGGAGTGCAGATTAAAATAGATAAACAAAACAACACAATAAAGTCAAGCCAGGAAAGATATATTGACAATTTACTAAAAACATTTAACATGACTGATTGTAAATCAATGAAAACGCCATTAGAAAGTAAGTTAGATTTACTAGAGTCAGGAGAAAAAGTTGAAATATCAGCACCTTGTAGGTAGCGTTATGTACTTAGCAGTTCTTACAAGACCTGATATAGCTTTTAGTGTTAGTTTTTAAGTCAATTTAGTTCCTG